>CM076580.1:1153573583-1154173583 GCA_034641835.2 Pinus albicaulis | reverse complement strand
TCTGGCTTCAGCTGTCCACTTGACTTGTTTTTCCTTCTTCAACATTAAAGTAATATGTTTCACCACTTCAGCAAAATTGGGAATGAATCTTCTTAATAAATTAATCTTCCCAAGGAAAAGTTGAATTTCTTTCTTGGATCTTTGAAGTGTTAATTCCTGAATTGCAATTACTCTTTTGGGATCAATCTTGACTCCATATTTTGAAACTATGTGACCCGACATCTTACCTTCTTTAAGAGAAAAATGAGATTTCTCTGGGTTCAATGATATACCATATTTTCTGCACTTAACGAATAATTGTTTAAAATATTGAATGTGTTCTTCATCTGAAGTTGAAAAAACAATGATATCATCCAAATAGTGACCAATAATTTATCTTTTTCTCCACTGAATGCAAAGTCCATAGCACGCTGAAAAGTAGCTCCTGCATTCATAAGCCCAAATGGCATCTTTGCATACATGAATGTTCCCCGAGGAGTAGTGAATGTTGTCTTCTCTTGATCTTCTGGCCAAACAGAAATTTTATTAGACCCAGAGAACCCGTCTAACATGGAAATTCTGTCAAAACCAGCCTTTTGAAGAATATGCTCCATTTTTGGTAATGGATGATTATCTTTTTTGGAGCATTTGTTAAGATTTCTGAAATCCACACATAATCTGATTTCACCATTATTTTTCCTCACTGGAACTAGATTAGAAACCCAATTTGAATATCTTATTGGAATGATGGTTTTGGCATCCAAAAGTTTCTTCACTTCTTTCTCCATCATTGGTAACAATAGTGGATTGATTTGTCTTCATTTTTTCCGGAATGGTTTAGTACCATCCTTAAATGGTATCCTATGCTCAATCATAGATGTATCATATATCTTAATATATTCATATTTTGAGGCAAAAACATCAGCAAATTCACAAAACAACTTGTAGTATTCACTTTTTTTCTCTTCTGATAAAGCTTTTGACAACTTAACATACCTTGTTTCTGTTTTTATTCACAAATTTAAATCTTCCAATTCTGCTTCTATTTCAACTAACCATGGCTTAACTGAAACATCATTGTGATTAAAGAGCTTATCAAGTGGGATTAATCCCTTGGGAATATGATTGGTAGGCAGTTGTATGATAGGCCGATCAACAATCTGTTTTTTCAACTATCTGGTATCCTACAAATCAACATCTTCCTCTATGAGATCTTCATCCTGATCAATGTTTAGGACAACAAATTCTTCAACAGCTTCAATAAATCTTTTAATTTCCTGATCATCTTCAAAAACTTTCCAATGCTTGACATTATCATGAATGCTAGGTCTGAACCTAACTTCCACCTCATACTTCAGCTTTATAGTCATTGGAATCTTGAATGAGCTTGCTGAAATAGAAAGTGAATCAACCAAACTATTAGATTCTCTTGGAACAAAAGAAATATTAAAGGCCACGAATGAGTCTTCAACCATGCTCCATACTGAATTCCGGTAATCTCTGAGTCTGGGATATTTAGTTTGATAAACATTTATGATTTGCTGAATAATAAGTTCAACATCTCCAAAAACATAAATTTCTGAATTTTTCATGTCTTTTGTTGTCTTTAAACCAACCAAAAGAGCTTCATATTCTGCCACATTGTTAGCTGCTTCAAATTCAAGTTTGAAAGAAAAAGTGGAGCTTTCTTTTAAAGTGTAGAAATTTAATACAAAATGCATGTATATCTTGGATTCTCTTGATCTAACAATATGATACCATTAAATACAAAATCTCTTCTACTAATCTTTGCGGAAATTTAAAACACAATCACCAATCACAATATTATGAAGAAAGATCAATCACACATAACACAGATAATTTATCGGGGAAATATTATAGCTAAAAACCCCACTATCTTTTATTATGTATTATATCATGGATCATGAAACAATTACATACAAATCTCTAATCCAAGATCTCTCAGTACATGAGCTAACTGTCTCACACTATCATACAAAAATTGGCAAGTTCCTTAGCCAATTTACTGTCTCCAGACAGCCTGCCTCCACTACACAATCCCAGCTGATAGCAATCCCTGAATGAGTGCAATCCTACTTACCTTGATTGCGCAATCCTCATGGGAACATCCAATGTATGTGTGGTTGCATGTGTGAAACCAGATAATGCCACAACTGATAGTTTACTTACCTTTCACCTAGAACTCAACTGGGTCTCCACTGGATCTGGCATGCATGCAGTAAATAGTGGTAAATATTCAGTTGCATGTGAGACCAATGATTGTGAATTAATTAATTCACTAGTGTATCTTCAACTACAACTAGCACAACTGAGTTTAACTCACTTAACTGAGTTAAACTACTTTACAACTTGCATAACTGCACTTCCAACTCTGTTACAACTTCGAATAACTCAATTACAACTAAGTCCACTTGCATGTCCCACCAACCAACCTCTTAACTCAAAATTCCTTTAGCTAACTAATTTTCCACTTCAATTAACTATTTCCAAGTGCTCATTGAGAATAGATTATTGTTTATTGTCCAACTAATATTAAGGGATAATAATAATCGACATGCATCTATAAATAGAATTTGCACATACATCTATAAATAGACATGCATCTATAAATAGATTTTTCTCATGCATATATAAATAGACATCCACCTAAAAGTAGCCTGAGGCTCCATCCTAATGTAGGTGCTTAATTTTCACGAGGATATTTTTGTTGAATCTCAACACTCCCTCTCAACAAGAAAGGGATTATCCTTCACCCCGATCCTGTCTCTATGGTATTCAAATTTTCTCCTGGTGATCGCCTTTGTCAGAATATCCACATCCTGATATTCTATGGGAATGTACTAAATAAACATGATCCTCCTCTGCACACAATCTCTGAGATTATGGTACCGGATATCTATATGCTTAGATTTATCATGAAACACAGGATTAATCAAGAGTTTAATGCAACTCTGATTATCACAATGAATCACTGTCAGAGCTAAATGAAAACCAAACAAACCAACCAGGATCTTTCTCATCCAGATAACCACACATGTAGCTTGACTTGTTGCCATGTATTCTGCTTTCGCTGAACTGAGTGCCACAGATCTTTGCTTCCTGCTGCACCAAGAAACAACTGTAGATCTAATACTAAAGATCCCCCCTGATGTGCTCTTTCTGTCTTTTGGACTTCAAGCCCAATCTACATCCGTGAAGCCATGAAACTTCACTCCATCCATCTGTCTGCACCATAAACCATACTCTGATGTGCCCTTCAGGTATCTCAGGACATGCTTACCCGCCTTCCAAAAGAGCTTGGTAGGCTTAACCATAGCTTGACTCAGCTGGTTAACCGCATAACAAATGTCTCATCTCGTGCTCACTAGATACATTAGCGAACCCACTAATTGTTGGTAGAGAGTAGTGTTACACCATTTTTTTGGTCATCTAACCTGTTACTATTAAACGGACCTAAGTACACCATGTAAGACCAATTTTACCCTAAGTAAAATTGCTTACACTATGAAAAATAACTTAGTAAACCACCTTTATTAAGTTGTTTATGGTCTAAACAGGAAACCCCATGAGGAAATATTAAATAAATCTACATTTGTTTGATTTTCCTCGAGGAATAATTAGTTAAACAACAATTTAATTAATATTCCTGCTCATATTTAACCCAAAACAGGAAAATTAATTAAATAAATCACTATTTATCTTATTATTTTCAAGGAATAATTATTTAAACCTTATTTAAATAATATTCCTTATTTTGACTAAGTCACTCATAAATAATTAAATAAATCATTATTTATTTGATTTTTACTCAACCACATCCTTAAAATAATAAATAAATCATTTATTTATTTATTATTTACAAATAAAGGGATTTGACCCAAGTTAAATTCCTTTTCCCTCCAACAAAAATAATAAAATATTCCATAAAAGTTGGATCTTGATTTGGTTAATAAAATTTTAACTATGCACCGATATCTAGACTAACTCAATATTTTGTTATAAATAGAAGGGTTTTTCCATTCATTCACTACCTTTTGTTGCCTAAAGATCACTCTGGATCTATATGTTTAGTCTGACTTCGATCTACCATCATTGTCATAGTTTTCTATCTTTTTTCTTGTGAGCTCCCTTTGAGTTCCATTTTTGTCTGGGTTTTCTACACCATCAAGAGAGATCAATTTTAGATCTGAAGTGATGAGGACTTACAAGAACCCATCCCATTGAGGAGAACTAGTAACATCCTTCTATGTTTTCCTCCTAGGTGCCATTAATACAAAATTCATTCAACATATTTTTGTCTTGTCTATTGGATGCATGGAGCAACTCTTGTTTTTATTTACTGCTTAATGTCTTTTAATGCATAGATATAGATTTTTGCAGCATTTATCTTGGTCACCTAATTGCAGATCTAAAAATATTGGCAGCCATTTTTGTTGTTAGGGTTGTTTGTTATGCACAGCTAAAGTTGTCTTTTTTCATACACTTGCGATTAAGATTCATACTAACAACTGGCGACTCCACACGGGTTTACGATTACGACCGCTGTCATTTTTCAAATCGCTACATATCCAGCTACTTCAAACCCTAGGATTTCTCTTCAGCTTCTTTTTTTGCTTTTCTTGATGTTGTTTTTAACCTATAAAACCCTAAAACATTGAAAATTCTAACTTCCGTGTGTCTTTGGACCTATTTCGCAGGTGGTAGACATCAGTCGCAGCTGAGACGACACATTCTACTAAAACCTACTCCCAAGAGTGCCGGAAGTGTGGGTCGCACTTTTTGGGCCAAAACCTGCAACTTGAACCTCCAGGGCGCAAAAAACAGGCTTAAAACTGCGACCTATGCAAAAATTAGGTTAGAAACTATGACCTGGACTTTTTGCGGGAGTTTTTCTGAAAGTTTTATGGGTTTGTATGGGTCTCTGTTCAGGGTTGTATGACCTCCGTCTCCGCCCGTTTTAGACATATAATTGCTCTTTTTTACTCATATAAGTGGGAACCTAGCCCTCTAGGGCTCAGTACCCTCCACATTTTGTGGAAGAGTTTTAACTGCTGCAAGTTGTCTAAAATTTTCAGAGTGTTCAGCCATTTTTCAGATCTGATACCTTCCCTTCATATCCACTTCATATTGGTTATTTATCCATCCAAAACACCTCTTTTCAGTTTTGCTTGGGTTTTCCCACGGGGGCATCACTGATAAAGCAATATTATATCACGTGCATTCATATTGGGGTAAATTTTTTTAGTAAAACCCAAAACATTATATTGGACATATAAATATGGGTTAGAGGGTTTTTTTTTATTACATAGGGAATATAAATATTTTAGGGTATTTATTATTGATTTATTTAGCCAAATGGCTTATTGTGCGGGCATGTCAAAAATAAAAAGAGTGCGTCCGACAATTTTTCCATTGCAGCACATTCCATTGTAGAGGACCATTGACATTGCCATTCGATTCAAATTCAATAGAGGCCGCCTTTGGCATTCGATTCATCAGAGATTCAGCAGAGGCCGACCACAATTTTTTCCATTGGAGCACGGTCGATTCAGCAGAGGTTCATTTCCATTCGATTCAACAGAGATTCAGCAGGCCGCACCATTTCCATTCGATTCAGCAGAGATTCAACAGAGGCCGGCCATTTCCATTCGATTTAGCAGAGGTGGATGGGAATTGCAGACATCAGAGGCGGACGGGCACCATTGCAGACAACAGAGGCAGACAGACTAGGGTTTAGACAGGCGGCGGACGAATTTGAGATTCGCAAGCCAACTCTCTTGTCTCTACTGTAGCTGCTGGTGATATCTGCTGGTGAGTCTAAGGTTTCAAGCTATGCATGTAATTTAAATGTAATTTACCTCATATAATATAATAAAATAATTCATTACCTGAGTGAAATACTTCATATAATACTCCTCTTCTTCAAAAAAATGCAAATGCAGAATCCCCTTCTAGTTTAGTTTCCCAGTTTGTCATGATCACGTTGTAACAAGTTCCTGTATGATATTGTGTCCTCCTCACCTTCGTTTTTATGTACCTTATATACCCTTGCAATTTTTGGTTCGTCTTAAGATTAATTTCAATTTGAATAGCAGAGAGATATTTCGAGTTCTGAAAGTGGGTATCTGCAGAGAATTTGATGGTGTCAATTGAGATTGGCGGTGTGTCACACATATCTGTTATGATGTTATGATCTCCAACATAGAGAATAGCTCCATGGCATCGTCTAAGCCTAAAGGAAAGAAGGAGTTCTTCAGTAGGATTAAGGTATTCTAGCTTGATTTGCCTTCATTTTTCCTTTTTTCTTATGTTTCTTTGTTTGACCATAAGAAGTCGGTGTTCATGAATTCTTTATTTCCATGGACACATAATGCAGAGTCGTCTTCTTCTTGTGTGTGAGAGAAAGGATGCATTTTGGGTGAGTCATCAAGAGCAAATGTAGTGGGTCTGGCCTAGCGCTTTGCAAGTATGCTTGGAACCGACTTTATATAGAGGGAGTCCGAGAGAAGAGAGTTTTTGTATGATTAGCTTTGGGTTTTGTTAATTGGAGTCTGAGTTCTTGGTTTTTCTTGCATAAAGGGTCGAGCGATGGATTGCCCTTGTTAGGTGGAAATTGCCAGCGATGGTTGTCCTTGTTAGGTGGAAATTGCCAACAAGATATGTTTGTAGTTCAAATCTAATGAGAATTTGAATATTAATATGGTATGAATGAATGATAAATACAAAATTTAAAAAAATAATGAGGGGAAAGGGTTTGCCACAGTTATCAATAGCCTGCAGTCTCCCCCTTCGCGCTTGAGCTCTGTTCTCTCTTTTGTTTGAGGATTGATGTATGTTTCTTAGATGGTGGGATAAGAGTTGTAAAATTAAAGTGGCCAGTGCAGAGCTCCCAAGCTTGGTTCCCCCTTTTGTTTAAAGATTGGTCTGTGTTGCTTAGATGTTGAAATATGAGCTGCTGTAAAATTCTAGTTGCTGTAAAGTTCTTGAGTGGTCAGTGCAGAGCTCCTAAGACATTATGAGAACATGGGTGCTGATAAGGCATGAAACTATGTTTAAACCCAAAGCTTTGCCAACCCATAATTGGAAGAAAAATAACCAAAATTACTACAAGCAGCTTTACATTTCTTTAAACTTTTTATGTCTGGATAATTTTATTATCATAGTATATTCTATTCTGCAATACAGGGGATATGATTATATGTGTGTATTTGCAAGTTTGATTTTTTATGTATGTTCCTTTCTGCCACACTGGGGATATCAATTTATGTTTTCATTTGGGGATTTGATAATTGGAGTATATTCTAGTTTGTCAAGTTGGGGAAGCCAGGCATTCTGTTGGACAGTTTCTTTGACTGCACCATGGAGATTGCTGCAGCGCTGGCTCTTACACGGATGGGTGAGGCTGGTTGTAGAGTTGACACTACAGCCAGGCTTTCCCAATGGAGAATAGAAAATTTGGGTTCTTATACTTCCTACAAGAAGTCCGATCCTTTCAAGATAGGGGTGTGGAATTGGTAAGCATCTTTATTCTGTTATTAAATCTATTTTTTCTTGAATCCTATGTTGGAAACTTGCATTTTTTAGTATGTATTATGCCAGCTAGATGAGATGCCAAAAAGAAGTTATGTGCAACTTCCAAGTTCGTGAAAATTTATTGTGTGAGACTGCTTGTGAAACATTGGTGATTTTTATTTTGTCAATTATCTATTTGCTATAGTAAAAGAGTAACAAGCTCTGCGATGAGCATGGGAGGATTTTATCTTTTTTATTCCTTGCAAGATTTGTAGATGTTTTAGACTTCCTCTTGTGTCTTAAGTTGGCTTTACTTTTCTGATTTTAAGAATCAAATCATGAGTTCTAAGAATCTGGGTTCAGTCATCAAGTCCTATATTTTCTACATTTTATTCCTGATTTGTTGGTTTTTGCGATCTGAATCTCTCTGAAGGTTGATTTTGGCATCATAGTTTCTTTTGTCTTAGTGTCAAGTGAATATCTTGCTTTAATTTCTTTTTAGTCTTTTGATCCGTGCATTACCCAAGGCTTCTCTTCCTTCCCAGGCCTAAATCATATTTGTTTTGGGGTCAATGTGATTTGATTTATGATGAAGCCAAAGTTCATTTCCATTTCCAATGTCAATTTCCTGCATCATTGTGTCTGTAAGCTACATTTATTTGGCCACCATACTCCTATTTGACCATTATTCTTCAACCCTACTCTTCTGCTTGATTGCCACTTGATTTGAGATCTACAAAATGAGTGATTCTTGTTTCAGTGTCATGGCTATTATTTGAAAAAATGTGACATATACATTTTACCGAGGTCTCTATTTGAAAATCTAGGGGCTAGTAACATACTTGGGTCATTGTCTCCCCTCATTAAACTTTATGAGAAACCTCACCCTTCAATAAGAACGGTGTTCCCCAATAGCTCTTCATATGAAAAAACAAGGAAGCATCCCCTTGAAGTAATTTTTATAGATATAATTTGCAAGAAAAACATGTTTAAACAAACACACTTTATTAGAAGTGCAGAATTATGGCCTTCCTTTTAAATTTTAATAATTGGGCAGAATATTTCCAGTCCTTCTATGATAGGCCATTTTCTTTCGAACTTAAGAGATATACTAGCTACAATTGCATCTACTTTCCCTTGTTCTTCATGCCACTTATAAGTTATAAGTTATAACCTATGAAACCAAATCAAACAACAACATCAATATCATAAGCATTACAAGATAAAGAGCAACATCAATATCATAAGCATTAAAAGATAAAGAGTATTTTGTTAATGAATTAACCAACCTCTTGTTGTTAGAATGTGCGTGTCAGGAAGAACTGATTTAATGTTTGTGATTGCATTTTTGCCTTTTCAAATATTTTTTCTCCCTGCCCCCTACAAGTATTGATAATGTACTATCTTAAATGTACAATTTTTTTACAGATGAGGGAAGGGGTTGCTTAGACCAAATTTAGATGACATGACTCATAACATTGGTTTTAATTTTGTAGGCACATTTCAATAGAAAAAAGTAAACTATCATATGTATGATGTTTTCCAGAACCTTCAAAGTTGTTGAAGGAGCAACCTCCAATAGCCTCATTTACTGTTCAAATTCAGACCTTGGGAGGAAATCATCAGATTTTAACACATCCAGGTATGGGTTTTTAAATTGATTGGTCAACTCGCATTCATTAGCATTTCTCTTTTTTAGTTCTGAAGCTATAGCAGGATTTAAGGCCTTTGGAATTGATTAGTATCTTTCGTTTTTTAGGAACTGCAGATTTGATTAGTTCCTTGATTTTAGAAATTTTTCTCAACTGTAGGCAGAGGCCAAGAGGCCAATTCCATGTTCTTGATCTATAGGGCGTATTAGAGCACCATTATTGACTATTTAGACATGTTATCCTCTGGTTTGAGTCATCCCTAAGTTATTTGAACGACATCCCTATTGCTTCTTGAGCAAACTAATGGTGTGCGATTGTTTATCTGGGTTCTAATCATATTGTTGTATCTGGCTGAGCAATTAGGCAGTTTTATTTTCTGACTAGACTAGACGTTATTTCAGACTCCAGGAGAGAACTCAAACCAGGATATTATATAGAGTTTTCCATTTCTAGGCCTGATCGACAATAGGAAACAGAATATATCACTGTAGATGGTGTAAAACTTGGTTGTTATGAGAAGCTAGGTTGTGTAAAACTTGACATTTGAGTTCTCTGATGCGTTCTCATGAAAAATCAGCAAAGCTAAAACCCAGTGTATAGGCTATTGATACATGAGAAACTTATAAATGAAATTATGGATTGTCTTTCCAATTTGCGTTTGGGGCCGATAGGTTGTGTGCATGTGTTGACTTTAATTTGGACTTGGATAACAAGTTATGAAATGCTATTGTACCCATTAACTCAAGCAATTTTTTGTCCAAGGATCATAACTAATAAAGAATTGGATGTGCAATTGCTTGTATAGAGATTCTTATATGGTAAGTGCCATAATTCTAAGTCTTTTTACGGATTAGAAAATGGACGAGTGCCTGAGTTTTGAGTAAGATTTCTATATTCGATTGTATGGTCTACTTCATAGTTGCATGAATAGTTTCATTCCTGAGGAATTTGAGTGCTATTTAAGTCTTTTGTTATTTATTAGATAATTTTATTCGTGATAGATGCTAACTGGTACTTATGTTCTCTTGTTGTGTGTCTACCTAAGATGGCAACTGGCTTCACTCCATCCTCATCTGATACAGGAAAAGGACGTTGCAAGTTACCAAACAATAAAGTAATTAATGGATTTCATTTAGTAAATGGTAAAACAAGGCATGATATGGAGGACTACCATGTCGCAAAGTATAGGCGTGCAGAAGTTCATGATTTGTGGCTTTTTGCTATCTTTGATGGAAATTTGGGACATGGCGTCCCATGTTACTTGCAATAAAATCTTTTTGACAACATTTTAAATGAGGTAGGTATGAAGTGCTCATACCCTGGATTGTCATCTCAAATTTTCTTGGCCTTTTTGCAAGATTTTGTATTGCATTTCAACTGTTTTTGTAAATTTTGAACTGATCAAATTTATTCAATTTTGTTAATGATGATGTTTTAATACATTTTTAAACATTTTTTTAAAGAGTTTTATTAAAACTAGTGTATATCTATTAAACTTCGGGCCATCAAGCTCAAGCACTGAGAGGGACCAAATTTCTTGAGCTGTAAATTTTTATTATTATTTGATCTCTCTTGGTGTTTGACAGATCCAGGTTTAAGATAGATCTATGCAATTTTATTTATTTTTTAGATGTTTCCATGTATGTATGTAACAACATCTATGTCATACCAGGCTGTAGAGCACCTTGTTACTCTCGGTGCAATTTCCAAGAAAATAATATATTTCTTTTGGTACACTAACCTTCCAATTGATGAAGTAAAACTTATGATGAGTGTGCCTTTCGTCCCTAAATGTGTAAAAATTTTACATCTAAGAATAACTGTAAGTAAATCTAGTTATCATTTGAAAACAAGAAGCTTCCTCAGGTCATTGTGGATCCTGCTTCAGATATTAAAAATGTAATGTAGAATAAGCCTAGAACCTAATTGCTATTGAGGCCATTGTACCTCAATAAATTACACTGTAGAAAACAATTATTTGAGTGACACCTTCCATTAATTCCATTTCAACAACATCAATCTCAGTTGTATACCATGAACCATGTCGTCAAAATTTTGAGGTTCAGGGTAAATAATTGAGATTGATTTTGCTGAAACGGAACTGATGGGAGGTGTCGCTCGAATAGTTGTTTTGTACAGTTTAATTTCTTGATGTAAATTTGGATTACATGGTTCATGGTATGTAACTGAGATTGGTGTTGTTGAGATGAAATTGATAGCAGATGTCTCTTGAATACTTGTATTGTACAGTGTAATTCCTCGATGTACATTGGCCTCAAATATAGAAAAGAAAGTATAGGCACTAAGTGCTCACTCCTAGATGAGGATCTAAATTGGTGAGAGTTACTCCTAGCTATTTAGTATTGTTTTTATATTACAGTACCATTTCCTATTAACGGATGACAGAAGATAAGATAAGACTAGTTTTATTAATGGCAGTGGGCGACAAAAAGATAGGTCAATGGGGCTCAAAAGTACACCAGTTACAACATACTATGGGAGTTCCCATTACTTGTCATTAGGGATAGATGTAAAAAGTAGAGGGAGAAGAAGCATCCACATCTGTATCAATCACTCTGGAGCTAGTGATGTACTACTTGATAATGTTAGCTGGGGAGTGCCAATATATAGTCCACATATTTAAATTAGTACTAGAAAGAGGTTTGGAAAATTTCAGTCCTTGAGTAGGGTTTGATTCCCAACTTGAATCATAATCTAGAATGAGATTCTTGATTTTTCCCACAATGAAACTGTCTAAATTAGCTAATTTGTGATTCTACTTCAATTGTTACCAACCTATATCCTTTCTAAGCTAGATGATAGGTATCACACATTGTTACCAAATACAAATATTTTTTATTATATTATTTTTGAGCCCCGAGGATTGGCTTGATTGGCCTTGGAGTCAAACATTGAACTTCTCAGAAGTGGGATGTCACGATTTCAACTCTTGTGATTCCTTTGAAGTGGGATATCATGAGTTCAACTCCTGTGATTCCTTTGGGGTTATGCACTGTAATCAATACTGATGGTCTACCTGGTTTACCATTTATGAATACTTGGATTCCTTTGGGGTTATGCACTCTAATCAATACTAATGGTCTACCTGGTTTACCATTTATGAATACTTGGAAAGTGACATGTAATTTTTATGTATTTTTTTTCTATTGCTAGTTAATCAAAAATTAAAATTAGACATGATTAAATTGGAACAGGTTCAAAAGCAAGGGCTTTTGTGGAAGTGAAAAGAACTAATGGAATTCTATGTGCTTGTGCATTAATGACCAAGCCTTAAAGTATAAAATTTTCTAGGATTTTGATGTATTGAGTTGTCTAGCTAGATGCAAATAAGTCTTGAGTATATCTGTGTATCATAGATAGCATGTTCTAAAGCTTATTAACAAAATAAATTTTAGTTGGTTGCTGCAAGATTTGATTCTTGAGGCAGTATGGTTGAGCATGGTGATTGAGAATTTAATATCGTCATGATGTCTTGACACCTTTGGTGACATAAGAGAACCTTGATTTGAAAATGACATTTATAATAATCTTGTGGATAGATAATAATGAGACTGTCAAGGGAAGTAATCTATAGACAGTGACCTATGTGTCTGTGATTGACCCTGTTTCACATTTGTATACTAATGTTTAATGACAACATGACGGATCTTGCTTTTGTCACAATAACCTTGACATCTGTATAGCAACAATCTTCTTCGTGACATGGTGACAATGATCCCCTTTTGTGAACACTGTTGAAGATTCATCTTGAGGTTGTTGATCATAGTTGTTACAATAATTATGACTGAAGATTAATCTTGAGGTTGTTGAGTATAGTTGTTACAGTAATTATGACTACATCTACAGTGCTTCCAAATGGGCCTTGAAATTTTTGGTATCATTTTGAAAACACATTCTTCTCTTAAGCTAGTGAATATTGAGCTTATTAAATCTTCTCCAATCCAACCAAGATAGCGTTGTGACACCACAGATCCCTCCAAATGTGAAATCCCATCTTTGAAAGATGCTTGCTAAAAAACTTGGGGGTAGACCTACCTATCATGTTATGTTGGGAAGGTTCAAAAAACATAGCCACATAATACCATCCATTTGAACTTGGGGGAAACTGTCTACAATGTTTACAAAATATTTTTGATAATCCTAAAAACAAGAAATCTAGCGATAAGAGCTCTTTAAATCACATCACCAAGCTTAAAAAACCATTAATGCCATCCACATGGGTCGTTTCCAAATGATGTTTTAATAAAATATACCATGGCACTCTCATTAAAACACTTAAATTAAAAACAACAAAGAACAATGTTTTTAGTTTTTTTTCATTAAAGCAAAGGGAGGGTCTCATAACTCTCATCCTCACCTTGCCTTTTCTTCTCTATATAACTCTCTAAAACTGTAACTTTTGTTGTTCCACCTTAATAAGACACTAGTTTGAGTACATGAGATTGTAGTTGGATTTTTGAACAAGAAGCTTTCAAAGGGAAGAGGGTCTAGACTTGTGATTGAACACCTTATTTGGTGCAAACATATTCATGAAGATTGATCAATTGATTTTTCATCATCATATAGATCAATTTCTATGTCATTTTATAGACATGCACATAATCAATCTTCCTAAAACATGGTTGATCTTTGTATGCCTTAGACCATTAAATGCCACAAATCATAGTGAGATGAGCTTGAGTGTGGATTGAGTAATCATGTTGTGGGAATACTAATATGCATCTCCTATATATATCACAAGAAGAAAGGTGAATTTTAGAATGCATGTGGGGTGATAAGAGAGGCATCATGTCATTATGTTAAGGATATAAATATAAAGGGGTATAAAAAATGTTAATGAAAAAACGGATATCTACAATATCTAGTGAAAGTAGGGGGTTTTTAAATTGGGAAAATGCAATGGGTTAGTATTGGTAGGGGGTTAAATAAAGTGATTTTTAAAGGTATTTTCCAATATGTAGTCAAACTAAGGGTATTGTTTAGTATGCCACGAGCGCACGTGCTATGCCATAGGTTAATTGAGTGACGGCCCTGTGGGTTTTCCTCTAGGGTCCCCTCTACTTCCCTCCAGGAGACAGCCTTTCGCCACCTCATTTACAGCAATTTTTCCTCTGATTTTTTGTTGTTTTTTTGCACCTATTTCCAGTAGATCTGACCTTTAGATCCCTATCCCTCCCAACCTTAGATCTATTGGCTATTTTGGTGTGTTTTGACTAGATTTTTGCCCACCTACAGACTAGTTGTTGAGAGGCCCACCTCCTTGGGTTTACATTAATGCATAATTAGCTGTTTATTTTATGTTATTTCAGTTTCATATACTATTATTTGCAGGTTTATTTATAGTTATACAACACACTTTTTCTTTTTCTCTACAAACGTCTGGGTTTAAAAATTAAAATTTACACACTTTACACACACACCCTAAGTGAAGAAAAGCTTGGTTAACAGCACCAAGCAAAGACTTTAACATTGAAATCAATTGATCCTGCACCTCTCTACCCTTGTTTTGACATTGTAATTAGTTGATCATTCACCTCTCCACCCTTGTTGGTCTCTCTTCCCTTTGTGTCGTGTTTGTGTTGTCATCATTGGGCCACCAAGGCGTTTATGTCGGAGACTTCTTGGCCTTCATCCTCAGTTTTCAGTAGGAAGACTTAATCCTCCGCATAGGATTCGAGTTACTCCTCCACCGAGTCCGCACTCTGACTCCTCTTCTGGTTCATTGGGTTCTCCTTCTGGTTACGCCCCCGATTCTCCTCCTGTCACCTTCACCATGTCTGGTTCAGGATCTAACGCTGGTGGAAGCCCTGACCCTAATGCTGGGAATACTACTAGTGGGACCGCAACAGGAACTACCCGAGCTGCTCCCTTGCTCCCCTATATGGTAGGCCTCAGTCTTCCTGAATTTAACCAGTTGATCAATGACCCTATACACCATTACGCTAGCTGGCCTGCTATGTCGACCAAGCCCCCTTCTGACATCCCCAAGTTTGAAGGTCTTGCTGGAGAAGATCCTACAAATCATGTTCGATCTTTCCACATGTGGTGTTCGTCTAACTCCATTACCGATGACTATGTCCATCTTCGGTTGTTCCAACGTACACTTACTGGAAAAGCTTCTAAGTGGTATGTTGATCAGGCCTTATCCTTTCATACCACCTTTGCGACTCTTGCCCGGGATTTTTTGTCTTATTTCCAGCTTCCCCTTCGTTATGACATTGGTATCGAACTTTTGACTTATTTTTGTCAATCGTCTACGAACCGCCTATCTGATCATGTCAGGAATGGAAGAGAAGAAAGAGCTTATGTCGAGCCCCTACCTTCGAAGATCGTGTCTACATGGACGGGTTCCTTATACCTCTCTTGCCTACTATCGGCAAGGATGTCGCATCACATTTCCCTCAAACCGAAGAAGCCGCTCTCCAAATTGCGTTAAAATATGACCTAATCTAGGCTCAGTCAGGTTATGTTTATACCGTTATACTTGATCTTCCTAGACCTGGTGGTACCAACACACCGGGGGCATCTCCTGCCGCCGACGGTATCGTTGGAGCTTACTCTCATCCATATGCTTAGCCTCCCATGGGCTATGGTTTTCCTCAGGGGGGGCCAACACCTCTTGCACTTTTCCCCCTCCTAGTAGCATGTATCCAGGATACGGCATGCCTCCTCCTTTTGCCCAACCTCCCGTTTGCCACAATGTTAGCCAACCTCCTTATTATTCATATTCGCAGCCTGGTGCTCCAACTCCTCCAATATTAGCACCTCCGCCTCCCTTGCCTTCTCAACCCCCACAACAGCAGTCACCGCCCCCTCAGGGGCAGGCGTATGCACAGCAGGGCGCGACTAATCCTCCTCCCTCCAAAAAGAAGAGGAAAGGCACTCAAAATCAATATAACTCTGGTAATCCTACACCTAATCTGCAAAATAATGCTCCTAACACTACTAACCAGCAACAGGGAAATTAGCCCAAGCAGGACATGCATGTTCTCACGAATAAGCCTTGTTCTTGTTGTGGTGTTTATGGCCATTACATGCATGATTGTCCTCTTTTACCACAGATGAAGCAGATGTGGGAGTCTCAAGCAACATTGCGAGGATAGCAAGCCTCCCCTTCCATCCCTCCTAGTGCTGCGCCTAGTTAGTCGGTTTTGTTTACTAATCCTTTCCCTCAGCAAGGATTTGGGGCTACCCAACCACCTGAAGGTCAGTGGCCACTCAACCTCCTCCATCTGGTACCTCCGATTACCAGATTATCACGATGAACTCTGACCAACCTATAACTGTAGACCTCAACCTTCAGACTTGGTCCTGTCAGTACAACAAGCCTCCCACTACGTCTATCCCTGAGCTACCTCCTTCGGGTTCTTCAGAGCCTCTTTCAACACATAATGGTCCTTTACAGATCCCTCAACCTAAGGCAGAGGTTCATACCAAGATCCCTAAGGGACCACTACGCCGAAATGTTGCTTCTGGCAAAGCTTCCCATTTGTATAGTATAGTAGATGATTTGGCACAATCTCCTGCTACCATTTCAATGCTGGAACTCCTCCAGTCGTGCCCTTCACAATGAAAAGCTCTACTATCTACCATGGGCGTTGTAGATCCTTCCGATGATCGCTTGATCATATTTGATGTTAACCAGTCAGAACATCCTCCTCTTCCTGCTTCCAACTCTCATCAGAGGGTTCTCCACAAACTTCATAACCCCAAACCTGGCCAATGCACTGTGGACAACCTGATCCTCCCGGATCTCCGACCGTAATGTGCCCAGGTACCTTTCTCTCATGTTGATCCGTAATTCTACCATAACTGCACAAAACCATCATATTTGTTAGTGTATAGTTAGGAAAGATTGTATCCAAACATAGAAACCCAGTTCTTAGCCAAAAAACAGCATAGAAAAACCCCTCCCTATCAGGTCGCACTTTTCAGGCCCATTCCAGGGATAGGTCGCAGTTTTCTGCCCAAAACCTGCTACCCAGGTCGCAATTTTTGCCCCAAAAGGTGCGACCCATTCGTGAAGAGGAGCAAGGGTCTTTTCTTGAGCTCTCGGGACCTAAAATGAACTTTCAATACACTAAAATGAAAGAGTAGGGTTAGGCCTCTTACTTGAAACTGACGGATCTTGATTCCAACGATCAATTTGTTTGCCATGACCACTGCAAGATTTAGGGCCTTCTCTCCTCTTTACATTCACCACAGCTCCACATGCAAATGAGTGAATTTGGAGGGAAAATGCTTTATTAAAAGAGAAACCCCTGATTTTTCTTTCGCCTGCTGCGGCCAAACCGTAGCTCAGTTTGACAAACCGTCTGCACCGTTGGAAAGATCTCACCAAGCCCTCAAATGGGTATCTATTAGTTTTTTGTGATTTTATACTTCACCAGGACACATTTCGTCCAAGAAGGGTCACTTCACCACTCCTCAAAATCGAATTTCTTCACTTGCAACACTTGTACTTGGGGCACCACTTTGCCTTCATACTTTTCCATGCTCATGTCGATTTTCGTCATGAGTAACCATCATGTAATCATGTTTTTATGGTCCCCATTAGACCTTCTCTGTGTGGCAGCATCATCGAGTCACTCTTGTTTAGAGCATCCGAGTTGAGTCATCATCGCATTCATGGAGCCTATCCCAAGTCCCTTTGTATCCCGCTATAGTCCTCCATCCTTCATTGCTTAGTTCCTCTCTCGTGTCGTCCATTATGGCCTTCAGTCCTATTGCCCCCTATCCCTTATGATATTGTGTCAGTCGCTGCCAGGTCATCGATGCCCTTTATGCTCTAACAAGGGAAGTCGTCTGTCCACTACTCAGTACCCCCCATTTTATCACCATCCTTGGTGTCAGTCTGTCAGTAACTCTACTATTTTCTCTCATGTCTTATTTGAGGAGCCCTTATTGCCTCACTTATGGCGGCCCTCCTTCTGTCGACATCAGATCATTCATTCTAGAAGACAGGTCTAGAGGGTGGTGTGTTCCAGCTTCCACTCTTGTTCGGTGCCTCGGATTAGGCAAAGGGACTCCTTATTGCCCTTTGACTTGATTGTTTCTCAGCTCCAAATCCTTTTCAGCATGATCGAGATCCGTATACTTGATGGTTCAATGATGCAGCAGTTGATACCGGTGAATCCCGGGTGTGTGTGAGATGTTTCAGCCCTCATGAGGGGGTGGCCCTACAGGTAGCCCCCCACATGCTCGGATGACCTCTTCATTACAGCCTTTGATGTAGCTCCATATATTTGATGATGTCAGCCTCAGCCACTTGCAGCGCCTTTTTGTTTGCATGTATCAGTCAGATTTTTAGAGCCCTCTCATGTTTACAGGGGCATTTGGGTTGCATTTGTATCTCATGTACTCAGATATTATTGTATAAGTCCTAGCTGTTATCCCAGGCATAGTATGTATGTGGGATTCATCATCATGTTTTTACCTAGCTCATGTTTATGCTAGCATGTATTATATTTCTCAGTCCCTTGTTTACTAGACACATTATTCTTTGTACTTTGTCTCGGCGGGCATAGGTATGCCTCCCCCGCCACCTATAGCACAGGTACTCACTCATAAAAAAGACTTGTCGCACCTGTAATTCTCGCCTCCTCAGGGTCTAGTCCTCTAGTGCTTTGGTCTACTTTATATTTCTCTCTCTCTAACTTCCCCTTCGATGTCTAGTGATTGAGTTCTTACAACGTACTTCGGTTATACGATTAGCTCCTAAATCTCGCACACTGGGGGGCAATCTGTTACACCATTTTTTTGGTCATCTAACATGTTACTATTATATGGACCTAAGTACACCATCTAAGACCAATTTTACCCTAAGTAAAATTGCTTTCACTATGAAAAATAACTTAGTAAACCACCTTTATTAAGTTGTTTATGGTCTAAACAGGAAACCCCGCGAGGAAATATTAAATAAATCTACATTTGTTTGATTTTCCTCAAGGAATAATTAGTTAAGCAACAATTTAATTAATATTCCTGGTCATATTTAACCTAAAACAGGAAAATTAATTAGATAAATCATTATTTATCTTATTATTTTCTAGGAATAATTATTTAAACCTTATTTAAATAATATTCCTTATTAAATTTGACTAAATCACTCATAAATAATTAAATAAATCATTATTTATTTAATTATTACTCAACCACATCCTTAAAATAATAAATAAATCATTTATTTATTTATTATTTACAAATAAAGGGATTTGACCCAAGTTAAATTCTTTTTCCCTCCAACAAAAATAATAAAATATTCCATAAAAGTTGGATCTTGATTTGGTTAATAATATTTTAACTATGCACCAATATCTAGACTAACTCAATATTTTGTTATAAATAGAATGATTTTTCCATTCATTCACTACCTTTTCTTGCCTAAAGATCACTCTGGATCTATACTTTTGGTCTGACTTTGATCCACCATCATTGTCATATTTTTCTATCTTTTTGTTTATGAGCTCCCTTTGAGTTCCATTTTTGTCTGGGTTTTCTACACCATCAAGAGAGAGGGATTTTAGATCTGAAGTGATGAGGACTTACAAGAACCCATCCCATTAAGGAGAACTGGTAACATCCTTCTATGTTTTTCTCCCAGGTGCCATTAATACAAAATTCATTCAACATATCCTTGTATTGTC
Organism: Pinus albicaulis; assembly: GCA_034641835.2. Taxonomy (NCBI): domain Eukaryota; kingdom Viridiplantae; phylum Streptophyta; class Pinopsida; order Pinales; family Pinaceae; genus Pinus; species Pinus albicaulis. Next base: position 1,154,153,752 of record CM076580.1, on the reverse strand, counting down.
TATTGGATGCATGTAGCAACACTTGTTTTTATTTACTGCTTAATGTATTTTAATGCATAGATCTAGATTTTTGCAGCATTTATCTTGGTCACCTAATTGCAGATCTAAATATATTGGCAGCCATCTTTGTTGTTAGGGTTGTTTGTTATGCATAGCTAAAGTGGTCTTTTTTCGTACACTTGAAATTAAGATTCATACTAACAAGTAGCATCCACTACCTCTCCAGAAGTAGCATCCCCTTTCCTCTAGTTCTCTGGAAGAGGAGTATCCATGGGTTTGCAACCCTCCATGTGAAACTTACATACTTTCCTTGAGACAAAAAAATTTCACCATCTCGCTGCCATATTTCCAATCCAAGGAAATAATGAAGGAGGCCCATATCCTTCATCTCAAACTCCTTTGCAAGATCCTCCTTGCATGAGTGTATCAGCTGCTCATCACCAATCAATATTAAATCATCAACATAAATAACAATGACTAAAATCTTACCCTCCACCACAATTTGGTATAGATTTGCATCTGCTTGAATTTTGGTGAAGCCTAGTCCAATGAAATAGTTGTCTATATGAGTGTACCAAGTACGAGGTGCTTGCTTCAGCCCATACATCACTCTTTTGAGTCGGCACACATGTGACTCGTTGTTGAAGATCTTGAAACATTCAGGCTGCTCTATGTACACCTCTTCCTCAATGATCCCATTGAGAAACACAATCTTCACATCCATCTGATGAATGCGCCAACCCATCTGCGCTGAGAGAGAAAGGATGGTCCTTATGGAAGAATACCTTGCGACAGGTGCAAAGGTCTCTTCATAATCTATCCCCTCGATCTGTGAGAAGCCCCGGGCCATAAATCTAGCCTTGTATTTCTCAACACTCCCATCAACAGCTTGCTTTACCTTATAGATCCATCTCCAACCTACCACTAATTTTTCAAATGGCCTTGGAAAAATTTCCCAAGCACTGTTTTTGACAATGGAGTCATACTCCTCCACCATTGCATCTACCTATGTGGGCTCTTGCACTACTTCCTGAAAGAAAGATGGTTCAGTCACAATACATTTTCTCATGAGAGCCATGTATCCAGTAAATGAGTTAGGATATTGTCTTTGTCTGTGTTGTGAAGTAGGGGCTCCTACATTCTATGCAGCATCAAGTCTCAGCCTATCAGCTTCTGTGGTACACCTTTTTCCATTTCTAATGGTTGGATCTACGTGAGTGGAATCCTCCACTCCATGAACCTCCTCTTGTGGTTGATCCACATCTATAAACTCATCTTTGGGAACCAACAGTTCCTCCTCCATGTGCAATTCCAGCTCCCTCTCAAGCGACAACCACATGGCTTTCCCCTGATCTAATTTTGTATCCCATCGCATAACAGTCATCTTAATGTTAGGCAAATACACACGATAATTATGGGGAGTTTCTATGTTCCCCACAAAAATCCCAACTTCAGTAGTCGGCTCCAGCTTCTTCCTGACGTTCTTGGTCACATGCACATAAACAAATGAGCCAAAAATATTAAAGTGTGAAACATCTAGTTTCTTACCAGTGAAAGCTTCTTCAAGTGTACTCATGCTAAGTACTCTATGAGGACAACGGTTTTGCACATAAACCGCAGTGTTGCATGCTTCCGCCCACAAATGCATTGGTAGGCCCTGATCATGCAACGTCGCTCGTGTTGCACCCATGATCGTTCTATTCTTCCTCTCTGCGACCCCATTTTGTTGCGGGTTATGAGGAGCTATGAGTTCTCTTCAAATTTCATCTTTGCTGTAGAAGTTCTTGAATTTGTTAGAGATGTATTCTCCACCATTATCGCTCTTAAGAGCCTTCACTTGCTTCCCCGACTCTTTCTCCACCAATGCCTTAAAATCACAGAAATTTGAGAATGTTTGATCCTTCTTCTGCGTGAAGAAGATCCGACATTTATGAGAAAATTCATCAAAAAAGATTACATAGTGCTTATGTTTTGTTGTTGAAGCAACCGGGAACGGTCCACACATGTCTGTGTGAACTCTCTCAAGGATCCCCGAAGCACGATTCTCCTTCTCATAAAAGGTGGACTTTACATACTTCCCCATGGTGCAACCCTTGCACTAATCTAACTAAGCAAGTGGTCCCATTGGAATTCCAGTAAATATTTGCTACATGACTTTCAAGGCTCCATGATGAAGATGGACCAATCGCCTGTGCCATAATTCACCCTCATCCCAACTCACCAATTTTTCTGCCTTTCCCATCATGACAACACAACAATCTACTTCCATCTTGTAGAGATTCTTAACTTGAATCCCTATCCTCTTGGCATGACCCGTTGTTTTATGTCGCATGGAAGCTTTTCCATCGCTAAAAGCAATGTCATATCCTCTGTCCTCCAACATTGCGACTAAGACCAAGTTTTCCTTCAGGCCTGAAACATGCATTACATTTTTCAATTCAAATGGTTTACCGGACTCCCTCTGAAAGGTAATGGTACAAATCTCGGTAGCACTGTACCATCTGTTGTTGCCCATCTCTATATGCATCTGGAGATCTTTCTCCTCCAAGTCACTGAAATGATCCTTATCTCCCGTCATGTGAAAGGAAGTGCCACTATCCAAATACCACATCGATCCCAATGCACTTGACACCATGCATGCGATCAAAGAGAAGTAAAGCTCAAATTGAAAGGCAAGGGCCTCACCAGCTGCAGCTCCAACAACCTTCTTGTTTTTATTATTTTGCGGACAGTTAGTAGCAAGATGCCCACGTTCGTGACAGTGAAAACACTTCACCTTGGACATATCCAACTTCTTTCCTTTAGACTCAAATTTAGAATGGAATTTTTTCCCCTTCGCCTTCTTCGCCTTGGTAGCCAAAGCACAATCCTCTTCATCATCATGCTTTGATGAAGAGCCATCTCTGGTATTCTGCTTGAACTCCTCCTGCACCAGATTTGACCACAGTCGTTCCCAATCCAACAATTTTTCTCGTCCGTTGACAGAGTCTTCATAACTGTGCCAATTCTTAGGAAGTCCCAAGAGAGCCAAGCTCACTAAATCATCATCAGCAACAGTTATTCCCACACTTCCTAGTTCATCCCAACATTGGACAAACTTCATGAGATAATTTGGAATGTTGTCGCCCTTTTCCATCTTGATCTTCCTGATTTTATCTTTGAGCGCCAATTTCCTATGGTCATTGTTGCTTTGGAAAAGATCCGTCAAAGCCTTCCACATAGCATATGGTGTGGCTTTCCCATGGAGGCTTGAGACAATGTGGTCTCGTACTCCCTCCAATAGGATTATCCTCACCTTTGCCACTTTCTTTTGCCATGCATCAAGATTGGCAGCATCTGACGAAGCAGACTTAGGAACATCAATGTCAATGAATTCCTTCAAGCCATTGTCTTCAAGCACTGCCTCCATCTTGTCCTTCCAAGAAATGTAGTTTGAGCTGCCCTCGATTTCATATTCTAACTTCAATCCATTGAAAGCCATTTTGATCTTGAATCAGCTGTAGCACCAAGAAAGTATTTCTGCAAATTCGAATTCTTTCCACCAAAAAACTCAGCTCCTGCTTCACTACTGCAATTTCATGTGCTCCGATACCATGTAGAAATTTAATACAAAAGCATGTATATCCCGGATTCTTCTAATCTAACAATATGCTATTGTTAAATACATAATCGCTTCTACTAATCTTTTCGGAAATTTAAAACACAATCGCCAATCACAATATCATGAAGAAAGATCAATCACACATAACACAAATAATTTACCGGGGAAAGCTTATAGCTAAAAACCCCACTATCTTATATTATATATTATATCATGGATCATGAAACAATTACATACAAATCTCTAATCCAGGAGCTCTCAATACATGAGCTAACTCTCTCACACTGTCATACAAAAATTGGAAAGTTCCTTAGCCAATTTACTGTCTCCAGATAGCCTGCCTCCACTGTGAAATCCCAGCTAATAGAAATCCTTGAATGAGTGCAATCCTACTTGCCTTGACTGCGCAATCCTCATGGGAACATATAATGTGTGTGTGGTTGCATGTGTGCAACCAGATAATGTCACAACTGATAGTTTACTTCCCTTTCACCTAGAACTCAACTGGGTATCCACTGGATCTGACATGCATGCAGTTAATAATAGTAAATCTTTAGTTGCATGTGAGACCATTGATTGTGAATTAATCAATAAGTAATTCACTTGATCTCTCACTAGTGTATCTTCAATTACAACTAGCACAACTAAGTTTAACTCACTTAACTGAGTTAAACTACTTTATAACTTGCATAACTGCACTTCCAACTATGTTACAACTTCGAACCACTCAGTTACAACTAATTCCACTTGCATGTCCCACCAACCAACCTCTTAATTCAAAATTCCTTTAGCTAATTGATTTTCCACTTCAGTTAACTATTTCCAAGGGCTCGTTGAGAATAGATTATTGTTTATTGTCCAACTAATATTAAGGGATAATAATAGTCGGCATGCATCTATAAATAGACATGCAATATATAAATAGAATTTGCACATACATCTATAAATATACATGCATCTATAAATAGAATTTTCTCATGCATCTATAAATAGAAATCCACCTAAAAATAGCCTGAGGCTCCATCCTAGTGTAGGTGCTTAATTTTCACTAGGATCTTCTTGTTGAATCTCAACATAAAGGAGAAATGTGAACAATTCCTACACCAGCTCCTTCTTTATAACATGAACCATCAAAATACATTCACCACAACTGAGAACCCTCACGACTGATCTATTTTTTAGCAAGCTTCAAAATCTGGAAATTTTTTGTGGACAGAACAAAATAATCCATATGCAAAATGTTTGAACCAACATTAGTTGTTCTAGCATAAATTGGATGATTTGTTCGATCTTTACTGTCACTAATAATATATGCCAACTGAGCTTCTCTATAAATTCTTCTTTGTTCTCCTCCAAAAACAGGGACAATAGCATAAGTGAAATCCATTTGCAAAGTTCCTCCCAATCTCCTAATCCATGATCTTGAAAGTAACATGCCAAATCTAAGAGGAATATCAGCTACAACAATATCCATCACCATTCCTGTCATGGGTAATTGAAAAAGACTCACTGCAAGGTCTTTTATGACACCAAGGCATTGAACTTTCTGGGAATCAAAAGAATAGAGATCTTGGTACTCTCTAGTCACTTCAAGACCTATTTCATCCGTGACTACTTTGGGCATTAAATTATGTGAGGCTCCAGAGTCCATAAGGAAATTATGCAAGATATTTTCATGAATATTTAGAGATAGATAGAAAGGAGGGGTTGAGTCATATATTTCTTCTACCAATGGACCTAAAATTACAGTGGGTTTATCATCTTGAAAATTAACAAAATCAGAGACTACTTCAGTAGGTGGAGGTTGAAGAGCTCTCATGAAAGTCTTTTTGAAATCATCATTCTTCATGAGTTCTAAAAGAGGGACAAGAATCTTTATCTTCTGAATCTCATTTTCAAAATTAAAAACATTGGGAAGTTTATGAGCTATTTTTACCTCAAGAGAAGGAGGTTTAACTGCTACTGGAACTTCTGATCTGCTAGGTTCAGTAACTTGTTTTTCTGCTAAAAATTTTTCTGCATCTTTATTCTTCTTTGGTTGTGCAACAGGTAGCCTTTCATTATCACCAACATTTTTTGATCTAAGATTATATCTTCTTTGATTATCAGCTACAATCATGGAATGATCAGGATCTATTTCATTTTCTTGAGTATATGACATGAAATTTTCGTACTCTATTTTTGTAAGATGAATCAGCCCTTCTTTATCTCTCAGACAATTTATATCAACATCTTTGTCCAACCCTTCTGCTTCTTCATCATCTTCAAATACAAAATTATGCAAAGGAGGTTGCACCTTTTGATCATCAACATCTCTTCTTTCTCTTTGCAAAATCTGGGGAGAATTGGGTCTTTTAAATTGTTGCCTATTAAGCTGATCAAATGAAACATTTCTTGTAGTAGCCAGCCTTGCTTCCATCTTGAGCTTTTTCATCTCAGTAGTCAATGATTTGACAATCTTGGTTTATTCACCAAGCTCAGAAGTTACTAAGGTAGAAACTTTAGCTTTTTTCTTTCTTTTTTCTCTATCAATTCTTCCTCTAATTTTATCAGCTGCTAACATATTAGATTCAACTTCCAGTGCATTGTCATGCATTTGTGCTAATGTTGCATATATTCTTTCCCTTAATAATAATAATAAAAAATTAGGATCAAAAGCACCAGCATAAGTGATTTTGGTTGATGTTTCAGTGGGCTTTATTTCATTAGGCATCTTGTTATACATCCTATTGAATATTTTAGAAAAATAAAAAACTGATTTTCATTCTTTTCTTTTTAATGCACTAAATTCAGTGATATAGTACAAAAATCTTTCTTATCACCCCATTTCCTTAAAAATGAATCATCAAGGGCTTCAATTCCAGTGATGCTACCAGCTTTCAAATATCTAAACCATTTTCTAACATCACCTTCAAGGCTCTGAAAAAAACCCTCATCCAAACATCTTCATGCTCAATATTTAGATTGTCAGCAAATGCAGAAAAATCAGCAAGATGTTCTTCGGCTGTTACCTCTCCCTCGCCATTAAATTTAGGCATATACTTGAGATTATCTCCTACGGGTAATGCATTCATAGGCTGAGGTAAAACCAAAGGGGCATACCTAGCAGCAACAATTGCATCCATTCGGTTAGGGGGTGGGTTTGGACCTGCCATGGTGTGAGTTGTTGGGGTTTTTGCAATAAAAATTTGTGGAATTTGATCAACAGACTATGAAGCACCAACTTGTGATGTAGAGACTGTTTGTTGGCTGGAAAACAAGGGAGGTATAGGATTTTCTGTAAAATCAAGGGATAGGGTTCGAAGGACTTCTTTATGAATAGTCTTTGAGAAAGCAGTATCAGAAGTAGCAAAATTTTATTTACTCTTCTTCTTAATTAGATTTTTAGGGTTAGGAACTGGGATTCTCAAAGGGGAATATGGTTTAGCCCTAGTTTTAGGGCTTTTAGGAGTCCTTACAGGAGCCAAAAATTCAACAACGGAGTCACCAAGTGTAAATTAGTTTGAAAATACAGCTGGAATTGTACACCTCAAAACCAGACTTATAAATTTTTCGTTCACCCCAGGATAAACTTCAATTCGCCTCCCGGGCAATGGCACCAAATATGTTAGCACAAGGAGTCACTCCTTGAATGCAGAAGGAGTAAGCCTTACACATCATGGTTCATTTCAAGTTTTTAAAGGTTTTGAAAATATTTTAAATGGTGGGATGGATTCTCAAATGAGTTTGAAATGATTAATTTATCCTTTAAGACTTTCATGCATTTGGAAAGTTGTGGAAATTACAAATTGCATGGGTAAATGAGTAGTATAGGGAGTAGAGTGAAACAATGGAGAGGAGATGGATAGCTGGTACCTATTCTAGGAAATAATCAGATCCTAAATCAGTCACACAACTATAATTATGAATATTTACACAAAATCTGTTTATGTAAAGTAAACAACACTCAGAAAACAGATTTCATGCATAAAGTATCCCACAAATCCTTTATAGAACCCTCACTAAGAAACATACATATAATTTGTAGAAAATTGAAAAACAGATAATTTACTGTTAAATCTTTTAACATCTCTCACTCATATTTTACTATCTACTGCAACTTATATTATAATAAATTAACACAAAATAGAAAACACACCATACATTAGATGTTCTTGAAACACAAAATCCTTCAGCATTAATTTCAGAAAGGATTTTATTTATTATAATGAGTCTTCAGTAAGATCAACATCCAACCTCCTCTACATCTATTAACTGTCTATTTATAGATTTACAATGGGTCACCAGAAAGGATAGACCATTCGAATATTCAAGGATAGGGACTTTATTACATTTCAAAGAAAACAAGAGGAAATTTGTTTCTATTTATTACATCACTAGAAAACTTTAACTGGGCACTCATCTGAAGCTTATCAAACCCAACATCTGTGGGGATGTGGCATTTTCTTATCCTGAACTGTAGGTCATGTGCACAAGTTTTGCTGGAAAAAATAGATTGAGTAACTTGTTGGATTTAAAGTTCGGCGTGGGACCTAATCAGATATCGCAAATCACAAAGATTAGGAGGAATAGCGCACAAGAACAACGTCGAAATGTGAAATGCAATAAGAATACCAGATGTGATGTAGTTTCAAAGAAAAGGTCTAAAGGATTTCAAATCCGAAGGTATAAGGTTTCCCTTTGATAAATCACATCAGAGAATGGAAGAGAAATATATAAACGAAGAACAAGAGAAATAGTCGAAACACTGAAATTCGATTAAATAATTGTGATAAATCCTGGTGGGACCCTTCACATATCGCATATCGGCAGATCAGATGAACAAATGCACATTGGATAACAGGATTCGCTGAAGTGCGAAGTGCGATAAAAAGAGCGGACGCGATGCAGATAGAAGTTGAAGCTTAAAGGTTTTCAAGTCCGGAAATATGTGGTTTTTCTTTATTAAATCACGTCGGAGGGAAAAGGAGGATTATAACGTAGAAAATTGGAATGCCGAAATGTGATAGAAAATCAGATGTGATACAGTCTTCAAAGGTAATGGAATATATTTTAAAGTCCAGTCTTACGGCAGTTACAAAGGAGAGTCTGAACGCTGCAGGAGACTCGAATGAAACAACCCAACATTACGTGCAAAGATAAATAATGGTTATGCCACGATAATATAACATAAGTCTAATCGTGGGCAGCAGACTTGGGAAAGTGACCCATCACAGATCAAAGGGTAGAGAAAGTTGAACGTCCTGGTAATGAGGAGATAGGCACCATGGGTCGAGTCAGGCTCAGCAAAGCCTCCGGGGTAGATTCGGGTGTTGAGACAAGGAGAAGGCTAAACACTGGCGGCCCAAGGAAAATTTTAAGGATGGAAATTTATCTTGAAGTTTAAAACATGGGCGAATCTCAGTAGCCCCTAATATGCAAACCATAAAAATTTTATTGAGGTATTTGTAAAATTATTCAAATTTATAATGATTCTACTTAACTCTCTATATAATTTTGGCGATTTTTAAGGTAAAATAATTTGATATCATAATATTTAGGCGAATCATTTTTATAAAATATGGAAATTGGTGAATCTTTTTTTTATAAAAATCATGGAAAATTAGCCCACCTGTGAATATTAGCCCCTAAAATTTTCTAGTTACACTGCGGAAAAGAGAAGGAAGGCAGATACGCATAGTAGGGAAAAAGGAGCATATGGTGGCATTGTTGGAAAAGTGTCAGCTGGGTCGAGTCGGGAAAAAGTCGTTTGTACATAACTATTTTAATATAACAGTAGAAACATAAAAGACAGGGACAACAACAAAAAGGGCAAATGCACGTCGAGCCAAGAACTGAAAGGGCTGAGTGAAATATATTTGTTGTAACTGTAAATGTAAATGAATTAATCATTTTTTATTGTATGTGATGCAAAGGCAAGTTTGTAGGCATAGGTAAAACTCCAATGAGTGTTGTAATGATTATTTCTAATGTAATAACCTGAATTGAAGTGTAAGGAATCGAATGGGTGGAAGGTGTTATCACTCCGCCAGATTCCAAGGTTGAGGAAGGAATCCCAACAGAGGTAACCACAAACCAATATTTTGACTTGATAGCTAGCCCTATCAAGCTAGAGAAGGCTCTCTCCAAAAGGGTCACAGCTAGGAGGGTTGGAGAAATTAGGGTTTTTAGGCTAGATATGATGTGCAAGGGGTTTTTTCGGTTTGGTTTTAGTTGGGTAAATCAGCAGATAATGAAATAGGTCAAGGAGAACTAGGTCAGGGCTAAAGAGTGAGGGTTGCAGGGAGGAATGGGGCAAGGTAGGTATAATGTCTATCACTTGAGAAAAATGGTTATGGAATGGTTTAGAAAATGTAAGGAGGCTCAGGGAAGCATAAGAGATGTATTTCTCTCACACAGAAGATATGAAACAAAATATGATCAGTTACCCAAAACATAGCATGGGTAGCATGTATTCTGAAATTTCACACTTATAAAAGATCATAATCATAGACATGAAAAGGAAATGAACAATACATTCACACATACATCATTGAAGAAGAAACAATGAAAGACATTGAATACCACAGGTATCCCATAAATATAGATGCAACTCCTCTTGTATTAATGGCCAAAACTTAGTACAAAGTCTCCTTGATCAACTAAGAAAAATGAAACTGATTCCAACTTCCAACCACTATTACATTGAATTTCTGCAATTTATAGACCAATTTACAAATTCTGAGTCAAATCTTAGATCCAGAATTATTTCAAAAAACAATTTTTTTTTCCTAACCTCTAGGAACATAAAACTGTTTATTTGTTTAAAATAAACTGAACTGCTTGCCCAAGTCTTCGAATTCATGATTTGGAGGAATTTTGAGAAACCTCCCTTGCGGATCTGCACCTTGAGAGTGGGGAAAATCTGTTTTACTGAGTTGAATCGACCCTTTTTTCCTGTGATGTGTTGTTGCTAATGTGCTGATGTAGTGGAGCAGTTTAGGATGTGGACCTTATTTCTCTGATATGCTGGCAGATGAGTTGAGAGCTATGCTGGCAGATCTATTGCTTGAATGGAGTGTTGAACGCTTTTTGCTGCCAGACTCGACCTTTCTATTGTTTTGTCACCCAAAATATTTTTGTGCCGTGATTAACCCTTTTTCTAAACAAAACAGTGAAAAACTCATTATATCGGATATGAAATCCTTTAGATTTTAGTTCTGAACTTTATCGCATTCATAGCACTATCGCATATCTTGGATTGAATAGTTTACAATATAAAAAGGAATCGGTGGTGTGATGTGCAAAGGGAAGTGACGTGGAGGCCAGGTGACGTGTAGGGTAAGTGGGACCGGACTGCAGCGAATATCACAATTCATAGCTTTTAGTTATAAGTGCAGAGGATGTAAACTTTAAAAACTGCGAAGTGTGACGCCCGAGGAAGGAGGTGAACGACGTGTCAGGGAATAAGTGGGACTGGATCGCTGGCACACATCGCAACTTTTAAGTTTTATTTATAAGCTGTGAGGTTAACTCTTAAATTTTGCGAAGTGCGGGGAAGAGGGACCCACTAGAAATTCACTAAGTGTTATGAATCGACGGAAGATTTTAAGCGGTAAGTGTTATGAATCTTATATGATATAAAAATGTATTGTACCGGCTATGTAATGGGGGCGGAGCTGCTGAGGTGGGGCCAACCAACCGCATCGCAAATTAAAATAAATATGTTGTGGGTGCTCAAAAAGGTAAAACAAATGTGATGCGATATCACAAATCAACGATCACATTATTTAAAGTTTAGCTCCAATGCAAAACACCTAAAACTGTGAAATGCGATGTGGGCCCCACTTTAATCGCGATCGGTTAATGAAAAGAGATGAAACAGTAAATATGGAAGGGTAAAGTGGAAAGGCGGAAAAAAGGCAATGGAGTCCAATCTGTAAATTGAAACTAAAAATGAAGCTGAAAAACATACTGCAAACTTCAACCCACACTAACAAATCATCAAAGCCTTAGGGTCTTCACCTCGGGCTTCAAACCTTGATGAATTCTATCAACACTTGCTGAAAATAAAATAAAATCAAACTAAAATGGTAGCAACCTACTCTAACTAATCCATTCATCACCTAATCAAGTGAAATGGAACAACCAATGTAACCATGTAAGCATTTTGGCTGCTAGTTGAATTCTTCGCAAGTGCTTGCTTAAGAGCAAGAAGAGTGAACTACTGAAAGGCAACTCCCATGAAAACTTGAAATTATATTGAATCTTAATGAAATTGCAAAGCATGAGCCCACCGGTTGACCTCAAGAATGCTGCAAAAGGATATTCATAGGAATACATATTAATTTCAAGCCCATTTAATACATTACTGCTCTGCTCTAGGTAGTCTTTGTACCTTGAATATGAACTTTCATCTTTACCCTTACTTTCCTGATATGGATGCAAATGTTCAGATGAGCTTTGTAATGAGACTCCTGATAAACATGACAATGAAATTGGTTGTCAAATCAAGTTTATATCAACACTCTTTTCAGACTCACAATTAGCTAATGGAGAAGGAATTTTACTGCAGATATCATCCAAAACATCAGCTATTGGGTCATGAAAAACTTGGAAAGACTGTTGTTAAGTTTGAACTTTACCTATTTTTTCCACCTATACTAAGCCTTGTTTCCCCATTTTGACCTCTTTTTTCCTTTTAATATACCTAGTCCAACTATGTCATCTTTTTTTAGCTAAAAAGCGTATCATAGGCCTAAGGTATGTTGAAACAACATTAGAAGTGTCATTTTATCTAATTTCGAGCATTCTTTGAAATGGTTGTGTCATTATTGCATTACTACTCTAACTAGCCTTGGACTCATGCCCAGATTTGTTAGATTCAAACCGTTCCACCAATCCTACAGACAGCTCATACAGCCGAGATTCCTGCAATCGTTCTGGATTTCCTGCAGATACACTGATTTCCTGCAACCACCTCAAAATCCTGCAACGATATTGATAGAAAGCTTCAGCCGCACAACAAAAATGGTCTAATCCATGCCTTTGGTCATGGATTAGACCCAACAACAGTTTAATTTGTCAATATGTATATGTATTATGGGTTGTAGGCTTAGTTTAGTAATCTATTTTGTTCAAAACAAAATATGGGCTACCAGAAAAATATAAAATTGGATGTAATTTGCTTATACAGAGAGTTCTTTTGGTTGGGTTGGAAGCTCCTGTTACAGAGCACGATATCAGACTGTAATCGAATATTATTTCAAATTAATAAAATCATTTATGTTTTGTTTATTTTCCTAAGAAACTTCTTTAATCTTTAAAGGAGTTGTGAGTGAGGGAGGGCCCCCTTCGCTTACGACTCCTGCAACAGAGTGTGTGCTTATTTCTGTTTTAATTATGCATTAATAATTTCCTGTAACAACTAGTGTTTCCTTTCTATATTTCCTACAACAAACTGTAGATTGGTAAAGTGGATTAATATTTTATGTTGATGAGCTCTTTTCATTTTGCCAATGCTTGGATTCATGCTTTTTAAGTTTGAATCTTGATTGGGATTGATTTATTTTATCTTTCTTGCATCAGTATCAGCAAACACAAGTGTTATAGAGGGATGATATATGTCGCTCCATAACCATTTCTGCAATAGTACTGATACAGGAAAGCAGCATGAGTTTTTTTATTGTTGTTTGATCTTTATCTTTTCAACGGTCAATATCAGCAATCGTAAGTGCTATAGAGGGATGATACATGCCACTCCATAGCCTTTGCTGCAATAGTATTGACACGAGAAAGAAGCATTAGTTTTTATTTGTATAATTAATTAACACTTGCAGTAATCAACTTGTATATACTGTGCACTGCATCTCATCAGTTTACCTTCCTGGGTTGACAATTTATATTGGAAAATTATACACGTATAAGTTGACTCAAAATTTTGGCGTCGTTGTCAGGGAGGTGCTAAGGGATGATACTGAAAGTGTTTTAGTTTTTTTTTGTTTATTTTGTTTTATTTTCAGGACTGGGGGAGTCGAAGTGCAAAGACGCAAGGCAAATCCTACGCACCCAAGAGGTCAGACACTCGCTAAAGCCATGTCCTGATTGTTTGATAAGTTTTTATTTTTATTTCGTTTAAATATCAGATGAATAGGGTCCAATATTTTCTATATTTTTCATGGTTGTGTGAATACCACTCCATTTACTAATACACTGGAAAGAACAAGGAAATTTGTAAGAAACAAGGCAACAAAGAAGGAGGAATCCGAACAGGAGGTCTGTAGTTCTGAACAAGTTGACCTTTCTACAACAAAATCCTCTGTTGGAGAATATTTTGTTGCTGCCCATCTTGAATCTCCCCTTACAAGGAAGACCACATCTCTTCTCAATGGTCAGCCTAAAGAAGAATTCCTTGTAAATCCTATTAGAGAACCAAAATTTCAGACCATTAACTCTAAAGAATCCGTAGCCTTCCAAGGTATTACTCTTTCTTGGACTGACATGGCTCATTTAGAAGGCACTAATGAGAACAAGGAGAAACTTGTCACATTTGAATTTCCTATCAGAGAGACCAAGGGAGCCACTCAGATGAAAAAAATTCCTCCCTCAGCTTTGCCTAACTTTCGTGGTGCCTCTAGTGAAGACCCTGATGCCTTCTTATTTGAGTTTGATGTACTCTGCAGGAGCTATGACTATTCATCCAATGCTCAAAAGCTGAAATTGTTTCCTGATACATTAAAAGATTCAGCTCTTAGGTGGTTTATGGGGTTGGGATCAAACTCCATTGCAACTTGGGACGACATGAAGAAGGTGTTTTTGAAAAAGTACCAGGATTACTGCAAAATGAGGGATCTCAGGGAAGAAATCTTTGGCATGACCTAGAAGGAAGGGGAGAGCCTCGAGGATTTGGTGGAAATATTCCAATACAATTTACAGAGATCTAAGATGAATCAATTAGACAAAGAGACCAAAAGGACCATTTTTCTTAGGGCCATCAGACCATAATATCTGGAGGTGTTAAATCTAATGGGAGCATGTGATGTATCGAAGCTGAGTTATGATGATGTGTGTGAGCTTTGTAGAAGATATTCAAGAGGAAACTCCAAGGTTAGAGGTGGACCAAGAGATCCTTCTTCAAATCTTGTCAAATTAGTTGCCGAAGCTGGAGTAACCAGAGCTGAAATGGGTAGTTTATTTGAAAATTTTAAAACTTATATTCTTAGCACTTTATCTTCACAATTGGATGTTTTGCAGGCTAAGAATAAACAGGAGAAACATGATGAATTGGAGAAAGCCTTGGCAGTGTTCTGCTCCAAATGCAGGAAGAAACATGCTCTAAGGGAATGCCTTGTTGATAGTATCTAGGTATGTCGATTTGTGAGGCTAAGAATTCCACTGATCAATGTCCTTCTCTGCCTGAAATTAAGGCAGCATACATAGCAGATCAAGGAGCTGTCAATGCACTTTATGCAATGGCACCTCAGAGACCATGGCAGCCACGTCCTGCAAGTATGTCAAAGTCAAATTTTCAATTTCCTTATGCTCAAAATCAGATGTGGAATGTTCCAATGCCATGACAACCTTGGCCTCCTCAACAGCCTTGGCAGGGGAACTATTCTTATCCAACTACACAGAGTTTCCCACATCAAAACTTTTATTTACAACCCCAAAAACAGCTTCAATTGACTGCTCCACCAAATCAACCTCGTCCCACACAAATTCCTGCTCAACCAGTTAACCCCAACAATAAAACCTTCTGATCCACTCACAACATTGGATTGGTCACTTATACCACTTGTCCTACCTACTATATTGCATCCCAACCATTGCAGGAAGTTTATGTGCCTATTTTACAGGAATTTTCTATGTCTCTGCAAGAAATGCCTGTTCCTGTGTTACAGGAGCTCCCTGTACAGTTGCAAGAATTACCTGTGCAGCTGCACGAAATCAACCTTAGGTCGGGAAGAGTGGTGAATCAACCCGAAATAATTGAGGAGATTGTAGAGGAAGATACCTTAGATATGCTTGAAGAGGAAACCACACCTGAACCAGGAAAATCATCTACCTCAAGGCCACAAGAACCTTCCTCATCTCATATAGTCCAGCCTCCTTTTCCAGAGAGGTTGGAAATGGAAATCAAAGCAAAACAACCCGAATTTGATCTTGTATCCGAACTAAGAAACATGTGCATCAAGATCCCATTGCTACAAGCAATAAATGAAATCCCAATATATGCTAAAACAGTGAGGGAAATATGCACCAAGAAACCAAGGAGACAAAATAAAGAACCCTCAACCATTCAAGTAGGTTGAAAGATTGCAAGTTTAATGTCTACCGGATTTGTTACTGAAAAATATGCAGATCTCGGAATCCCTGTGGTTACCACCTTTATCAATGGATATCCCATAGATAACACTTTGATTGATCTAGGTGCATCCATCAATGTGATGACTATGGAAAATTTGTCACATATAGGATAGTTTTACTTGTTACCCACTCCTACCATGTTAGAATTAGCAGATAGGTCTAAGGTAAAGCCAGAGGGTGTTTTAGAAGACATTGTCATATCATTAGATTCTTGGGAGTATCCTGCAGATTTTTATGTTCTTCAACCTAAAAATAACTTAGGAGGGCACCCATTGATCTTGGGGAGACCGTGGTTAGCAACTGCTAATGCCTACATAGGCTGTATATTTGGAAACATGACTATCACTCATGGGGCTGAAAAAAAACACATTAACTTGTACCCCCCTGCTAAACCCCTCTTGAGATTAGAAAACACATAATGGGTTGAAGAAGAGGAAGAAGAACATGATTCAGAAGGTACCTTACCAGTTTTAACAATAACCCAAGCTATGAGTCTTAAGGAAAATTATGAAGAAGATCTGATAAATTGTTGTATTTCTAATCTTGATTTCCCGCAGCAGTTAGAAGGAAAATCTAGTCATAATTTAGGTATCATTACTGATCTACAGGATTTTTATGAACATAGTTCAGCTTCTGAATTAAATTCAACCCTCTTATCTGCATTTCTTTCATATTCAATGTCTGAATGGGGGAGTAAGGTAGTAGAATTTTTTCCTCAAAAATATTTAAACATTAATTCTGCCTTAACTCCTGATCAAGAAAAGAAATTAATACAAACATTGAGAAATTTTTCAGACACATTTGCATGGGAATATACCGATATGAGAGGCATTCACCCAAAAACATGCATTCAGCACATTTATATAGAAGAAAATTCTAGGCCCTTAAGACAACCACAAAGGAGGATGAACCTTGCTTTAAGAGAAATTGTAAAAGATGAATTACAAAAGTTGTTAAATGTAGGATTCATCTATCCTATTTCAAATAGCCAGTGGGTATCCCCACTATTCATTGTCCCCAAGAAAATTGGTAAATGGCGAGTGTGCGTAGATTATAGGTAATTAAACAAAGTTAGATTAAAAGACCATTTCCCTTTACCATTTATAGACCAAGTACTGGAGACTTTAGCAGGGAAAAAGTACTTTTCCTTCCTAGATGGAATCAGTGGAAATAATCAGATTAGGATAGCTCCAGAGGACCAGGAAAAGACAACATTTACATGTCCCTGAGGTACCTATGCATACAAAGTCTTACCATTTGGTCTATGAAACGCACCAGCCACATTTCAGCGGGCAGTCCTTGGACTCGAGGTTGATCCAACAAAGATTGAGGTTATTGTAAAATTTCCCCCACCAACTAATCAAAAGGGAATTAGAAGTTGTCTTGGACATGCAGGCTACTATAGGAGGTTTGTTGAAAATTTTACAAAGGTAGCCTCTCCATTATTTAAATTTTTGACTAAAGAATCTGAATTTCATTGGAATGATTAATGTCAAGTTGCATTTGATAAAATCAAGGAAAAAATTTCTTCAGCACCTATCTTACGAGGCCCAAATTGGAATCTGCCTTTTCGTATTTCCATTGATGCCTCTCATTCAACCATAGGAGCAGTATTGGGTCAAAAGGAGGATCCTGTCACCCATGCTATCTATTTTGTAAGTAAAAATTTAACTCCTGCAGAACTGAATTATACAGTGACTGAAAAAGAGTTCCTTGTAATTTACGATATTAATAAGTTTAGACATTACATCATAGGTTATGAAGTTTTTGTGCACACATATCATTCTGCTATTCGTTATCTCATGAATAAACCAATCACTATTGGCAGAATTACTAGGTGGTTGCTGCCGCTGTAGGAATATGACATCATGGTAGTGGATAGGCCAGGAAAAGAAAATCAGGTAGTTGATTTCTTATCTAGGCTTAATCATGCAGGTGAGGATGTTCCTATTAATGATAACTTTCTAGATGAAAACTTGTTTTCCATCTCTGTTAAAACACCTTGGTTTGCAGACATGGCCAATTATCTTGCTACAAGAAAGTTTCCCCCTTACTTTTTATCTAATCAGAAAAAGAGAATCATTAGGAAAAGTGTTGATTATTCTTGGATTAGGGGAGATCTTTTTTTCACATGAGCTAATTTGATTATTCGCAGGTGTGTCAAAGAAGATGAGATCTATGAAATCTTAAGAGCCTGCCATGATGAACCATGTGGAGGACACTTGCAGACAAGCGGACATCTTACAATATCCTTCATTCAGGTTATTACTGGCTAGACATATTCAAGGATGCAAAGGAGTATGTTTGAACGTGTGATAACTGCCAAAGAATGGGGCGGCTTGTACAATCAGATGAGATGCCTTTGCAGCCACAAGTTCTCATAGAACCATTCGAGAGGTGAGATCTTGACTTTGTAGGTCCCATCAACCCCCCATCCAAAGGTAAGAATTATATTTTAGTTTGTACCAATTATGTGACAAAGTGGGTGGAGGCAAAAGCACTACCTAGAGCAACGGAAAAAGCAGTGGCAAAATTCTTTTCTCTGATATTTTTGTAAGATATGGAGTACCTAGGGAAATAGTTACTGATCAGGGTGCTCAGTTTTTGTCTAAGCTTATGCAAGAAATTGTGCAAAAATATCATATTACCCACTGGAATTCCACCCCTTATCATCCACAGGCCAATGGGCAGGTGGAATCAACCAACAAGGTGCTGGAAACAATCCTTACCAAAACAGTTCAATTACATGAGAAGGATTGGTCTGACAGACTTCTTGAGGCCTTGTGGGCTTACCGGATCACATGGAGGGGTACCACTGGCTTTTATCCATATGAACTAGTGTATGGAAAACAAGTTTTGTTGCCCATTGAATTACAGATCAAAACCTTTAGAGTGGCATCAGAACTGGGTATGAGATTCGATGAAGCACAACAGTAGAGAATATTGCAGCTCAATGAATTAGATGAGATTAGGCAGGATGATTTTTAGCATACTGACTTGATCCAACAACAAAGGGCTAAATGGCACGACAGATACATAAAAAAGAAGCAGTTCAAAGAGGGAGACTGGGCATTGTTGTATGATTCTAAATTTAAAAACTTTAAAGGGAAATTTAACACACATTGGCTAGGACCCTATGAAATTGAGAAAGCTTTTAATAATGGATCTGTTTGGATTAAAACTATTGATGATGAGAATGTTACCTTCTTGGTGAACGAGCACAGACTCAAGCTATACCAAAAACCCCAATCCAAGGAGGAATTTGTGAAGGAAATTGTGAAAAAGAAAGAGCTGGAGATGGTAAGGGAAGGGATCCTTCCTTCCACTATCTCTTCTTGATTTTCCTTCTGATACAATGAGCTTACTCTGTTCCTCCTCGTGCTCAATAAGCCATGAGAGGAATGTCTATTGGGTATAGGTTTATCCTTTTTTTCGGGGCCCAATGGACTATTTACGGAAAAGGAACCCCTTGGAGTCTTCTTTTTCAGTATTTCAAACTCTCTAAAATTGAAATCTGGCGAGCATGGACTCCCCTGGGCTTGTTAAAAACACAGGTCAGTAGATCCCTTGGTATCCTTTCAATAAATTTATTTTTCCAGTTAATCTATGGATTTCTCGTGTTAGACTTATGTGGGATTTCTTAAGGCCTTCCTTCCAAAAAATTTGGCCCATCGACATCAGCGAATTATCTGGGTACAGGATTAGAGCCTTATGATGCCTTGAAGCTTGTATGCCCCAATTACAGGCTATCTCGCCAGTGGTAATGGAGAATCATTATGGCTTCTTTACTACTGGATCCTATAGGGGGTTCGACAACAACTCATATATTCAAACCTGATATGATGCATCAGGGTACCTTGGTCCTCACTCTCATTAATGGTGATGGACCTCGCATTAGTTAACAGTTGACCTCAATGACTAGTTATCTAATGAGCCCATTGCACATTCGACGTCGACACATTCATTCATGTGCAATGGACTGTACACAATGGGTGGAGAGAGCGATTCCTACAGATTCAGCTTTAATTCCTCCAGAATGTTCAATAGTTGCAGTTTTGACTTCCTGAAGAATGTTCACATTTATTTTAATTCCTGTATAATGTTCATTAGTTGCAGTTCAGTTCCTGAAGAGTATTTAACAGTTATTTCTACAGAATGTTCAACAGACGTAGTTTTAATTCCTACAGAGCATTCGACAACCAGTTCTTAATTCCTGCAGAATAATTGTTAGACACAGCAACACCTAGATTTCCTAAAAAGAAAAAAGAAAAGAAAAAAAAATTATTAAATAGAACATAGATTAAAATCATGTAATAAATTGTTAACAAGTCATCATGTGGTTAAGGTCATGGATTATATGTCTGATATAATAGGTTATCATTACAAGAGCAGGCTATGTCATCAAGGACAGGACCGTTGGAGGTAAGCGATAACTTACAACCGATGATAAGACTCTCGAGGTAAAGGTATAATGACACTTAATTTTTTATTTTTTCTGCATATCTTAGGCTATGGTAACCCTTTGCAGCCATGGTCCATTATGACATTAATCCCATGACCTGTCATCATTTCACCGACAGTGTTTGTACTTTCGAGATTTATCGTGTAGTTCGGATCATGATAGCAATCATGATCATGACCTGCCGCCGAAAAAGCTCTGTATTTTCTATTTATTTCCTCTTTTTTTCGAACTATTGCATAAGTCTAAGACTAAATTCCCGCAACCCGCATTTTCTCTGTTTTGTCTGTCCATAATTGCCCTGTCCATTTTTTTCCCCTGCATGTCCATTTTTCTCCTCCGCCATGACTAAGACTCAAGCCCCCGTCAAATTCGAGCCTTAGAGTCTCGCACTACTAGAACCTGATCCTTGCAGCGAGGCGAGAATAGAAAAGGTGGGATGGTTGCCCTTCTTTCAAAGGTTTAGAGGGCATAATTCTAAAGTAACCAAATATTTTTCCTTGAATTTAAACAGGGACAAAGCACAAGTGGGGAACATCCAATTGGGGATGACAGAAGAATTGGTGGCAAGGGCGTATGGGATTCCACAAGATGGAGAGCGGTGTTTTAAAAACCATCGCTTCAACAAAGACATGTGCACGGTTTTCCTGCAGAATGACCATTCGAACCCCGACTGGAGTAAGGGGATTCTGCAGGAATTCTTAAGGTGTAAGTACCGTCAGTTACTATTTTTCCTATAGAAATATGTTACATGTGAAGGCCGGTTTGGCCTTGCTTTCCTATTTCATATCAGGCTCCTTGGACAACTCCGGGACAAACCTTTAAATTTTCCTTATTATTTAAAAATATCGTTGATCAAGATGTCCTAGGCCATAAAAGAGAGGATTTCCCACATAGAGGAAAAAATCTACCATCACGGGCTGGTAAATATTATTATGGTGGAGGTCCTGCAGAAACATGAGAAGACCTGGGAGGATTTTCTACAAGAAAATCATTTTGTGGAGGATGGAGATTCTAACTCTTGAGGGGTCCAGGAAGAGAAACCTGCAGAGAAGCCAAAAAATAAACCACGGACGCATGGACCTAAGGTGGAAAAATATGACGAGGATGATGAAGTTGTGGTGACCGATGAAACTTCTAGGAAGAGATCTCGGTAGAAGGGGCCTTTGACCCCTACAAAACAGTATACTAGAAGCCAGGATGCCTAGCTAGCCATCAAGGATATAGTAAAAGAGGGGGCGCCAACTAAAAAGAAAAAGACAGAGAAGTCCTGCGGCCAGCCCAAGGGAAAAGAAAAGGTGAACCCTGCTACAGTTAGTGACAAGGACACTGTGTCCTTTCCAGACCCCTCACTGTAGGAAAGTCAAAACGAAGCCATGAAGTCGTAAGAGGATGTGAGCGTGCCCCAATCCTCACAAGGTCATAATGAGGGAGTGGTGACCCCAGTAAAGAAACAATCTTTAA
Organism: Pinus albicaulis; assembly: GCA_034641835.2. Classification (NCBI taxonomy): domain Eukaryota; kingdom Viridiplantae; phylum Streptophyta; class Pinopsida; order Pinales; family Pinaceae; genus Pinus; species Pinus albicaulis. The sequence goes on along the minus strand of CM076580.1, from coordinate 1,154,131,883 downwards.
AAATGTTGGAGGAAACTATCAGAGTACTTACCCTTTCAGAACAGGTCTTGAAAGCATAGAACGTGGCCCTAAAAGAAAATAGCCGCAAGATGCAGCATGAGCACGAAGAGTGGCATGAATAGGAAGCCTGCATCATGAAGAAGAAGCAGGCCCAAATTGACCACCTGAAGAGGAAGAATGAGGAGTATAGAGGACAGATTCAAGCAGAATCTAGTCAGGCTTAGTTAGATCACCTGGCTGTAGTGGTTGTGGACTAGGTGAAAAATTAGCCTTCTGTTGAAGACTGCTTTAGTTTTTCTTGCATAGGGACATGCAAGAGTTTTGGTGTGGGGGAGATGTTAAGTCTGAACTTTACCTATTTTTTCCACCTATACTAAGCCTTGTTTCACCCATTTTTGACCTCTTTTTTCCCTTTAATTATACCTAGTCCGACTATGTCATCTAATTTTGGATGAAAAGGGTATCATAGGCCTAATTTATGTTGAAACAAAATTAGAAGTGTCATTTTATCTAATTTCAAGCATTCTTTGAACTGGTGATATCATTATTGCATTACTACTCTAACTAGCCTCGGACTCATGTGCAGATTTGTTAGATTCAAACAATTCCGCCAATCCTGCAGACAGCTCATACGGCCGAGATTCCTGCAGTCATTTCAGATTTCCTGTAGATACATTGATTTCCTACAACCACCTCAAAATCCTGCAGTGATATCGATAGACAGCTTCAACTGCGCAACAGAAATGGTCTAATCCATGCCTTCAGTCATGGATTAGACCCAACAACAGTTTACTTTGTCAATCTGTATCTGTATTATGGGCTGTAAGCTTAGTTTAGTAATTTTTTTTGTTCAAAACAAAATATGGGCTACCATAAATGTATAAAATCAGATGTAATTTTCTTATACAGAGAGTTCTTTTGGATGGGTTGGAAGTTGTTGTTACAAAGCACGATATTAGACTGTAATTGACTATTATTTCAAATTAATAAAATTGTTTATGTTCTATTCATTTCCTGAGCAACTTCTTTAATCTTTAAAGGAGTTGTGAGTGAGGGAGGGCCCCCTTTTCTCACAACTCCTGCAACAGAGTGTGTGCTTATTTCTGTTTTAATTATGCATTAATAATTTCCTGTAACAACTAGTGTTTCCTTTCTGTATTTCCTACAGCAAACTGCAGATTGGTTAAGTGAATTATATTTTATGTTGATAAGCTCTTTTCATTTGGCCAATGCCTGGATTCATGCTTTTTAAGTTTGACTCTTGATTGGGATTGATTTACTTTATCTTTCCTGCATCAGTATCAGCAAACACAAGTGTTATAGAGGGATGATATATGCCGCTCCTTAACCATTGCTGCAATAGTACTGATACAGGAAAGCAACATGAGTTGTTGATTGTTGTTTGATTTTTATCTTTTCAACGGTCAATATGAACAATCTTAAGTTCTATAGAGAGATGATATATGCCACTCCATAGCATTTGATGCGTTAGTATTGACACGAGAAAGAAGCATGAGTTATTATTTGTATAATTAATTAACACTTGCAGTAATCAGGCTGCATATACTGTGCATGGCATCTCAACATTTTACCTTCCTGGGTTGACAATTTATATTGACAAATTATACACGTATAATTTGACTCAACAACTATTGCAACCTATTTTCCATTGGTTCTAATAAGACTGTATGAATTTATACAGACTGCTCATATTTTGCTTTAGAGACATTATGAAAATTTTCCTTTAAAAATTGAAATTCTTGAAAACATAATGGTACAGAATCATCTTGCATCATTTGATAATATGTTTCAATTTCCAAGCCTTCATCTGCAACCTGACATTCAATGGCATTTGAGAGCTTCAAATCTAGATCTAAGGAGGGTTCTATGTCGCATATGATTTCCTCAACCACTTCAGGATAATGTTTATCATTTATAATGTTGACCACTCGCTTATCTGCCTGCTCATAGTTTTCTCTTATTTTTAAAAATGAGGAGAAACACAAGGGTAAGGAGCTCTGATCGAGAATTTCATTATCCTCTTTATTGTCAAGATCAAATCTTAATGACTGCTACTTTATTATTGCATGAAAGTTATACCTGATGAACTGAAATGAAGTAAAACAAAGAGGCAAAGATCCTTCACTTACTTCCAAATTTTCTACACTTTCCTCATGCATACCATAGCTGATATGCATCGGTTGATCCCTATGCTCGAGCTATTGAAACTAAACTTCCTTCTCCCACCAACCAGCTGTTGATTTCTCTACAAGATTAGCTTCTGTTTGGAGAACATAATTTTCATCATACTGATCATACTTACGTAAATCATCAAAAGGAATAATGTCATTAAGCATGCATATCGGATCTACAGATCTCTCCTCTGCAATATGATCTATAAAATTGATTTCTTTATTGTCCCTTAATGCATACATAAAATTACTATCAAATCTATGTTAACTAGGATAGGAAAGAAAATGTTTCAGATCAGCAAATTGTTTTTCTTCAATTAGTGCGACATGGTCCTCTTGAACAACAATTTTATCTCTCATGGTGATATTTTGCATCATTTCCTCTATTGTACTATCCAAAATGTCGAGCTTCACTTATGAAGATGTCAACCATTCTTTCTCTATGTTTTCCATTTATTCTGCTTTCAAATTTAACCTTTTGATCAACAAATTAGCTTCTACGGCTATTACACTGTCTTGAATTTTTTTAAGTGTTGTAATGTCCCTTTCTCTCAATCGAAATTCCATTTCTGGATCAAAGGCATCTGGGTAGTGTAAGAGGGTTGAACCAAGAGGTAGTTTTATATCAGCAGGGATCGAATGGTATACTTGATTAAATCTAGTTGAAAAAAAATTCACTGTTTCTCCTGGTTTCCTTTTAAAATTATGATATTCTTCTAAAATCAGAAAAGGATTCCACTTGATCACCAATTTATCAAGAAATAATTTCACAAACTGATGGAAATCAATAATACTTGCAACTGGAAAAATTTTGAACCATTCCTTGGCTTCGCCTTGCAAAGATAGAGTGAATATCCTGATACTAACAACATCTTCATCAACCTCAAAAAGGTCGAGAAAACTTTCAAAACTCTAAATGTGCTTCTCAGCAGTGATGTTACAGTATTCTCCATCAAACCTGTGAAGATATTTGTAATAATTTTCAGGGAAAGCATGGAGTATAGGAGGTAAGATGAGTGGTTTATATCTATCTAGAATTTTACAAGGTGTAGGAGTATGTACAAAAGCTATAGAATTAGTCTTGATCTCTTGAGGTTCATCATCTTGAAAAGGATATGCACAATTTTCAGTAAGAGGTTTTGATCTTCATCAAAATCAAAGGGAAACTCAGTATTTACACACTTCAAATAGGAGGAATCAAAACTTTGATCATATTTTTCATACAAAAAACTTTGGAAAACTTTCAGGATAGTTTCAAGAAAAGAAAAGAAGTAATTTACAATAAATCCTATTACATCTTGAATACAATTCCATTTTGAATACCTCATCTTTTTGTGATATTCTTCCATTTTCCTACTAGCAAGGTCGATCCTCTTGTGGAGTCTTTACATCAAGTTGGAGTCTCCCGGTGAATGGCTCAACCTTCATATGTGTCCAACCATTGCTCATCATCAACAATTAGATCTAAATCTTTGTCGTTCTTTCCCAGGGAAGATTTGTCTTTTCACTTCCCTGGCAATGACGCCAGTATGGTATAACTCCAGCAGATTCCCAAGGTTGAGGAAGGAATCCCAATAGAGGTAACCACAAACCAAGATTTTGACTTGATAGCTAGCCCTATGAAGCCAAACAGGGCTCTCTACAAAAGGGTCATAGCCAGGAGGGCTCGAGCAGTTAGGGTTTTTAGGTTAGATATGATGTGTAAGGGGTTGTTTTGATTTGGTTTTGGTTGGGTAAATCAGCAGATAACGAAATAGGTCAAGGAGAACTAGGTCAGGGCTAAAGAGTGAGGGTTGCAGGGATGATTGGGGCAAGGTATGTATAATGTCAATCACTTGAGGAAAATGGTTATGGAATGGTTTAGAAAATGTAAGGAGGTTGAGGGAAGCATAAGAGATGCATTTCTCTCAAACAGAAGATATGAAACAAAATATGATCAATTACCCAAAACAGAGCTTGGCTAGCATGTATTCTGAATTTCACATTTATAAAATATTATAATCATAGACATGAAAAGGAAATGAACAATACATTCACATATACGTCACTGAAGAAGAAAAAATGAAAGACATTGAATACCACAGGTATCCCATAAATATATCTGAAACTCCTCTTGTATTAATGGCCAAAAACTGAGTACAAAGTCTCCTTGATCATCTAAGAAAAATGAAACTAATTCCAACTTCCAACCACTAATACATTAATGAATTTCTGCAATTTATAGACCAATTTACAAATTCTTGGGCAAATCTCAGATCCAGAATTATTTCAAACAACAAATTTTTTTTCCTAACCTCCAGGAACATAAAATTGTTTATTTGTTTAAAATAAATTGAACTGCTTGCCCAAGTCTTCGAATTCATGATTTGGAGGAATTTGGATAAACCTCCCTTTGAATCTGCACCTTGAGAGCAACGAAAATCTATTTTATTGAGCTGAATTGACCCTTTTTTCCTGTGTTTCATTGTTTCTAATGTGTTGATGTAGTGGAGCAGTTTAGGATGTGGACCTTATTTCATTGATATGTTGGCAGATGAGCTGAGAACTATGCTGGCAGATCTGTTGCTTGAATGGAGTGTTGACCACTTTTTGCTGCCCGACTCAACCTTTTTGTTGTTTTGTCACCCGAAATACTTTTGTGTCGTGATTAACCCTTTTTCTAAACAAAACAATGAAAAAATCATTATACTAGATCTAAAATCCTTTAGATTTTAGTTCCAAACTTTATCACATTCATAGCACTATCACATATCACAGATTGAACAATTTACAACAAAAAAAGGAATCGGTGGTGCGATGAGAAAAGGGAAGTGATGTGGAGGGCAGGTGACGTGGAGGGTAAGTGGGACCAAACCGCAACGCATATCGCAATTCGAAGCTTTTAGTTATAAGCGCGGAGGATGTAAACTTTAAAAACTGTGAAGTGTGACGCGTGGGGAAGGAGGTGAATTACATGGCAAGGAATAAGTGGGACCAGATCGTAGGTGCACATCGCAACTTTTAAGTTTTATTTATAAGTTGCAGGGTTAACTCTTAAAATTTGTGAAGTGCGGGAAAGAGGGAACCACTGGAAATTGGCCAAGTGTTATGAATCGACGAAAGGTTTTAATCGGTAAGTGTTATTAAGTTTATATGATATAACAATGTATTGCAACGGCTGTGTAATGGGGGCGGAGCTACTGAGGTGGGGTCAACCTACCACATTGCAAATTAAAATAAATATGTTGCGGGCGCTCACAAAGGTAAAACAAATGCGATGCGATATCAAAAATCGACGATCACATTATTTAAAGTTTAGCTCCAATGCAAAACACGTAAAAACTATGAAATGCGATGGGCGCCCCACTTTAATTGCGATCGGGGAATGAAAAGCGATGAAACAGTAAAGATGGAAGGGTAAAGCGGAAAGGCAGAAAAAAGGTAAGATAATGTAGATTTCAATGGAAAATGAAATGGAAGGGAAGTGTAGCGAGGAATGGGTCCCACTTCATATCACATCAGAAATTTATAAGTTTAGTGTTAAGAACATCGCAGTTAATTGTTATGATTTACAATGGCCGATATGCGATGAAGGTAAGGGGTCCTACCAATCGTTTAAGCAGCCTTTTGTTATATATATGATATTCAATATATATAACGATAAGTTTATATAACACAACTGTTAGATGGGTGGCAGAGCTTATAACATAAAGTCCGAAACTTTATAATAAATGGGCTTATAAAGTAATAAGCCCCGAAAGGTTATATATGTGGGTTTTGGGGGTTAAATGGGATTTTAAATGGAATTCAAAGCACTAAACTATGGGTTTTAAATATAGTTTAGGCTATATAGTAAATGAAGTTTGGGTTTTACTAATAACTTGGATATTGCGGAAAAAGGTGAAAATAGTAAAAAACAAAATGAGTTCGTTGATAATGACGGAGATGAGGTGAAAACATAGCAAAATAAGGTGGGGTGGGTGGGATGAAAATACCAGTGCTAACATCGGCTCCAACTAGGGAAGATAGCTCTGAAGTAGGTGTCTAGAACCATTGATCTCTGGGAACTCGTTGATCAGTGCCTTATCCATTGGGCAATGGAGTCCAATCTGTAAACTGAAACTAAAACTAAAGCTGAAAACATACTACAAACTTCAACCCACACTAACATATCATCAAAGCCTTAGGGTCTTCACCTCAGGCTTCAAACCTTGATGAATTCTGTCAACACTTTCTAAAAATAAAATAAAATCAAACTGAAATGATAGAAACCTACTCTAACTGATCCATTCATCACCTAATCAAGTGAAATGGAACAACCAATGCAACCGTGTAAGCATTTTGTCTGCCAGTTGAATTCTCCGAAAGTGCTTTCTTAAGATAAAGAAGAGAGAACTACTGAAAGGAAACTCCCATGAAAACTTGAAATCAAATTGAATCTTATTGAAATTGCAAAGCATGAGCCCATTGGCTGACCTCGAGAATGCTGCAAAAGGATCTTCATAGGAATACATTTTAATTTCCAGCCCATATAGTATATTACTGCTCTGCTCTAGGTATTCCTCGTACCTTGAATATGAACTTTCATCTTTACCCTTACTTTCATGATATGGCTGCAAATGTCCGTATGAGCTTTGTAATGAGACTCTTGATAAACAAGACAATGAAACTAGTTGTCATATCAAGTTTATATCAAAACTCTTTTCAGGCTCACAATTAGCTAATGAAGAAGGAATAATACTATAGATATCATCCAACACATCAGCTATTGGGTCATGAAAAAATTGAAAATACTATTGCAACCTATTTCCCATTGGTTCTAATAAGACTGCATGAGTTTCTACAGGCTGCTCATCTTTTTCTTTAGAGACATTATGAAAAGTTTCCTTTAAAATTTGAAATGCTTGAAAACATAATGTTACAAAATCATCTTTCTTCATTTGATCATATGTTTCAATTTCCAAACCTTCATCTGCAACCTAACATTCAATGGAATTTGAGGGCTGCAAATCTGGATCTAAGGAGGGTTCTATGTTGCAAATGGTTTCCTCAACCAGTTGAGGATAATGTTTATCATTTATAATTTTGACCACTCCCTTATCTTCCTGCTCATAGTTTTCACTTGTTTTTACAAATGAGGAGAAACACAAGGGTAAGGAGATTTGATCGAGAATTTCATTATCCTTTTGATTGTCAAGATCAAATCTTAATGACTGTTGATTTCTTATTGCATGAAATTTATCCCCAATGAACTGAAATGAAGTAAAAAAAAGATGCAAAGATCCTTCACTTACTTCCAAATTTTCTACACTTTCCTCATCAATGCCATAGCTGATATGCATCGGTTGATCCCTGTGTTCGAGCTACTGAAACTAAACTTCCTTCTCCCACCAACTAGCTATTGATTGCTCTGCAAGATTAGCTTCTATTTGGATAGCATAATTTCCGTCATATTGATCGTACTTAGGTAAATCATCAAAAGGAAGAATGTCATCAAGAATGCATATCGGATCTACAAATCTCTCCTCTGCAAGATGATCTATAAAAGTGATTTCTTTATTTTCCTTTAATGCATACATAAAATCATTATCAAATCTATGATAACTAGGATAGGAAAGAAAATGTTTCATATCAGCAACTTGTATTTCTTCAATCAGTGCGACATGGTCCTCTTGAACAACAATTTCATCTATCATGGTGATATTTTGGATCATTTCCTCTACTGTAATAACCAAAATGTCGAGCTTCCCTTCTGAAGATGTCAATCATTCTTTCTCTATGTTTTCCCTTTCTTCTTCTTTCAAATTTAACCTTTTGATTAGAAAATTAGCTTCTACGGATATTGCATTGTCCTGAATTTTTTCAAGTGTTGTAATGTCCCTTTCTCTCAATTGAAATTCCATTTCCAGATCAAAGGCATCTGGGTAGTGTAAGAGGGTTGAACCAAGAGGAGGTTTTATATCAGCATGGATCGAATGGTATACTTGATTGAATCTAGATGAAAAAATTTGCATTGTTTCTCCTGGTTTCATTTTCAAATTATCATTTTCTTCTAAAATCAGAAAAGGATTTCTCTTGATCACCCATTTATCAAGAAAGACTTTCACAAACTGATGGAAATAAAAAATACTTGCGGCTGGAAAAATTTTGAACCATTCCTTGGCTTCACCTTGCAAAGATAGAGCAAAGATCCTGATAGTAACATCATCTTCATCAAACTCAAAACGTTCAAGAAAACTTTCAAAACTCTGAATGTGTTTCTCAGCAGTGATGTTACCATATTCTCCATCAAACCTATGAAGATATTTGTAATAATTTCAGGGAAATCATGGAGTACATGAGGTAAGATGAGTGGTTTATACTATCTGGAATTTTACAAGGTGTAGGAGTATGTACAAAAGCTATAGAATTAGTCTTGATCTCTTGAGGTTCTTCATCTTGAAAAAGAAATGCACAATTTTTAGGTAAGAGGTCTTGATCTTGATCAAAATAAAAAGGAAAATCAGTATTTACACACTTCAAATAGGCGGAATCAAAACTTTGATCATCTTTTTCATACAAAAAACTCTGGAAAACTTTCAGGATAGTTTCAGGAAAAGAAAAGAAGCAATTTACAAGAAATCCTATTACATCTTGAATACAATTCCATTTTCAAAACCTAACCTTTTTGTGATATTCTTCCATTTTCCTGTTGGCAAGGTAGATCCTCCAGTGGAGTCTTTACATCAAGTTGGAGTCGCCAGGTGAATGGTTCAGCCTTCATATGTGTCCAACTGTTGTTCACCATCAACAATTAGATCTAAATATTTTTCGCACTTTCCCAGGGAAGATTTGTCTTTTTGCCTCCCCGGCAACATTGTAATATGTTATCACTCCACCAGATTCCCAAGCCAGAGAGGGCTCTCTCAAAAAGGGTCACAACCATGAGGGCTGGAGAAATTAGGGTTCTTAGGCTAAATATGATGTGCAAGGGATTTTTTTGATTTGGTTTTGGTTAGGTAAATCAGCAAATGATGAAATAGGTCAAGGAGAACTAGGTTAGGGCTAAAGAGTGAGGGTTGCAGGCATGAATCGGGCAAGGTAGGTATAATGTCAATCACTTGAGTAAAATGGTTATGGAATGGTTTAGAAAATGTCAGGAGGTTGAGGGAAGCATAAGAGATGTATTTCTCTCAGACAGAAGATATGAAACAAAATATGATCAGTTACCCAAAACAAAGCACGGCTAGCATGTATTCTGAATTTCACACTTATAAAAGATCATAATCATATACATGAAAAGGAGATGAACAATACATTCACACATACGTCACTAAAGAAGAAACAATGAAAGACATTGAATACCACAGGTATCCCATAAATATAGCTGCAACTCCTCTTGTATTAATGGCCAAAACTGAGTACAAAGTCTCCTTGATCAACTAAGAAAAATGAAACTGATTCCAACTTCCAACCACTATTACATTGAATTTTTGCAATTTATAGACCAATTTACAAATTATGAGGCAAATCTCAGATCCAAAATTATTTCAAACAACAAAGCTTTTTTCCTAACCTATAGGAACATAAAATTGTTTATTTTTTTAAAATAAATTGAACTGCTTGCCCAAGTCTTTGAATTTATGATTTGGAGGAATTTGGAGAAACCTCCCTTGCAGATCTGCACCTTGAGAGCAGGAAAAATCTATTTTATTGAGCTGAATCGGCCCTTTTTTATTTTTTTTGCATTGTTACTAATGTGATGATGTAGTGGAGAAGTTTAGGATGTGGACCTTATTTCGCTGATACGCTGGCAGATGAGATGAGAGTTGTGCTAGCAGATATGTTGCTTGAACGGAGTGTTGAACACTTTTTGCTTCCCGACTCAACCTTTCTGTTGTTTTTTCACCCGAAATCCTTTTGTTCTATGATTAACCCTTCTTCTAAACAAAACAGTGAAAAACTCATTATAACGGATCTGGAATCCTTTAGATTTCAATTTTGAACTTTATCGCATTCATAGCACTATTGCATATCGCAGATTGAACAGTTTACAACATAAAAAGGAATCGGTGGTGCGATGCAAAAAAGGAAGTGACATGGAGGGTAAGTGGGATCATACTGCAACGCATATCATAATTCGTAGCTTTTAGTTATAAGTGCGAAGGATGTAAAATTTAAAAACTGGAAAGTGCGACACACGGGGAAGGAGGTGAATGACGTGGCAGGGAATAAGTGGGATCGGATCCTAGGCGCACATCGCAACTTTTATGTTTTATTTATAAGCTGCGGGGTTAACTCTTAAAATTTGCGAAGTGCAGCGAAGAGGGATCCATTGGCAATTGGGGAGTGTTATGAATTGGCGAAAGGTTTTAAGCGGTAAGTGGTATGAAGTTTATATGATATAACCATGTATTGCAACAACTGTGTAATGGGGGCGGAGCTGTTGAGGTGGGGCCAACCTACCGCATCGCAAATTAAAATAAATATGTTGTGGGTGCTCACAAAGGTACAACAAATGCGATGTGATATCACAAATCGGCGATCACATCATTTAAAGTTTAGCGCCAATGAAAAACACTTAAAAACTGTGAAATGCGATGAGGGCCCCACTTTAATCGTGATCGGGGAATGAAAAGCGATGAAATGGTAAAGATGGAAGGGTAAAGCGGAAAGGTGGAAAAAAGGTAAGGTAACGTATATTTAAATGGAAAATGAAATGGAAGGGAAGCGTGGCGGGGAATGGGTCCCACTTCATATCGCATCGGTGATTTATAAGTTTAGTGTTAAGAACATCGCAGTTAATTGTTATGATTTGTGATGGTCGATATGCGATGAAGGTAAGGGGTCCTACAAATGGTTTAAGTGGCCTTTTGTTATATATATTATATGAAATACATATAACGATAATTTTATATAACACGGATGTTAGATGGGTGGCAGATCTTATAACATAAAGTCTGAAACTTTATAATAAATGGGTTTGTAAAGTAATAAGCCCCGAAAGGTTATATATGTGGGTTTTAGGGGTTAAATGGGGTTTTAAATGGAATTCAAAGCACTAAACTATGGGTTTTAAATATATTTTAGGCTATATAGTAAATGAATTTTGGGTTTTCTTAATAACTTGGATAATTTAGCAAATGAGATGAAACGTTTGGATATTGGGGAAAACGGTGAACATAGTAAAAAAAAAAGTGAGGTCAATGATAATGACAGAGATGAGGTGAAAACATAGCAAATAAGGTGGGGCGGGTGGAATTCAAATACCAGTGCTAACAAAAGGCATAGGGTCAGGCCTGTTCACTCTGAATTACCTATAGAATGCAAACAGTCATGTAGTTATATGTATAAAACATGTAATATCAGTGTGTAAAGAGAGGTTAGAGAGCGGAAGAATCAGAGAGAGATGATATATATGTTGTGCACATCAAGAGCTTATATGAAGCATAAATGATGGCAAAAAAGGAAGTAGTGAAGAAGGAGGATAACAGAGCTGATATCCAAGTAAATCAGCATATGATTTTTATTGTAGTGTGAGGGAGTTGGAGCTTCCATATCAAGTTGTAGCTTGATAGATGTCCAGTTGGAGTTGGTTGAGGTAGGAGCCTCCTGTGGGTTGTAGCCTGCAAAAAATACATGGGAGTTGGTGCTTCCATTTCAATTTGTAGCTTGATAAAATTCCAGTTGGAGCTGGGTGAGGTAGGAGCCTCCTGTAGGTTGTAGCCTGAAGTAAATTTATGAGAGTTGGAGCTTCCTTGCAAGTTGTAGCTTGCAGAAACTAAGGTAATAGCCTCCTGTAGGTAGGTGCCTACAGAAAATCAGTTGTGAGAGGGAGTATGAGCTTGCCTTTTCATCACAACAATAATAAGATCTGGTTTTCTCCCTTCTGGGTTTCCACTTGTATCTGGTGTCTATGTGATTGATGATGATGTGTTGATGTGATGTTTTAATCTGCTTAATAACTTGTTTCCCACACATTCAGTTTGTTGATTCATTATGTATTAAGTTGCTTATAAAATGAAGTAGTTAATGGGTGTAAAGAAAATAGTTTAATGTCCATGAATTTACTAAACTGATTCAACCCCCCACCCCCCCTCTCAGTTTAGCTAAGGGTTCATCAATTGGTACCAGAGCGGCTTCCTTTGGTGTAAGCCTAATAGATTGAAGGAGATCTGGTTGAGTCATGGACTATCAAAATGTACCCATGTTGAGTACAACAAAATTTCCTGATGGAGAGATAAGGTTAAAACATATTTAATGGCTTATGAACCTGAGGTATGGAAGCTTGTATGTGGTGGTTACTTCAAATACTCTCCCTTTTTGCAAGAACAAGAGTGGAATGCCAAGGAAAAATGTGTGATATATAGTAGTCTTCATAACAAGGGTCTTGATTAAATAATGGAATTAGCTTCTGCAAAATAAATCTGGAATAGATTGCATCTCATGCATGAAGGAGACATTAGTGGTTGCATTATCAAGAAGGAGAAGATGAACAACAAAAACAAGAAAAACCCATTTCAAAAGGAAAAAGGTCAATCAAATGAGATACTTGCTAGGGTGAATGGATGTGATTGCCATGAAGAAATTACAATTAAAGAACAAGAAAAACTTGACACAACCTTGACTGAAATAGAAATATTGAAGAATGTAAACAAATACCTTAAGACACTAGTGAAAATATGTGATGAGAGAGAATATGAGGATAAGGAAGAAATTGTTGGCCTGAGGGCACAACTTGAAGAAGCAAGGAGATTAGGAAGAATGATTAATAACCAACTCAAGGAGAGAGATATACAATATGCAATACTAGAGTCTGAAATCATTTCAGCTAGAAGACAGCCAGATGAAGAAGAAGCTAAAATTGTTAGAAGACTGGACAGAGACACAAGTAAGTACAAAGGTAAACTTACGTTCAAGTGCTTTAACTATGGAAGAGTGGGCCACTATTCCTGAAAATGTCCTAATAAGATAACAGAGAATCAATCTAAAGGGAAAGAGAAAAGTAGCTCCTATAATATGCATAAAGGGAATAAATTTAGGAGAAAAACCCTTTTTTCCCAGCAAGAGAGCAGTGCATCTGAAAGCTCAGACGAATCCCCAGATGAATATGGAAACTCAAAATTCACATTAATGGGTATGGATGATCTTGAAGATGATCCTCTGGAATCTGAAGAAGGTAAGGTAGACCTTGAGGGGGAGTTGGTAAGTGCCTTAAAGGAAATTGAAAGGCTTAAACTTAAGAGTAAGAAACATAAAGAGATTCTTTTGAAATATGAAAATATAGAACTAGATTCAGAAGACCTTATTAAATTGAAAGTTGAACTAGAAGATTCAAGGAAAATAGAGGATATTCAGAAAAGGGAAATAAAGAAGAAAAATCAAGAGCGTAAAAATCTGGAAGAAGAAGTGGTAAGCCCGAGGAAGAAATCAAAGAAGGGCCAAATTGAAATAACCATGGATATTCCTCAAATGAAAAGCTCTCTATAGTTGGAAAAGATCCTAAATGCTCAAGGATCTCCTCTTATAAAGGCTAGGATAGGCTATGAAGGAGAAACTAGTAAGTCCAAGGTAGAGCACAACAAGGATATCACTTTTGTGAAAGCTGTAATAAAGGAAAATGATAACTCTCATCAATCTGAGATTATTTCAGCTAGAAGACTGATAGAATAAATGAGCAAGTTGTGTAAGAAGCTCAGAGATGAGATTGCCTCCATGGAGAACTCAGACAAGGCAGACATTGAAAGGGATGATGAATCATCTCAAAAAGGATCCATAGAAGCAAAGGCCAACAAGAACTTGATGTGTAAATAAACAAACATAAACAAGCAACAACATCAAGAGACAAAGAATGAGAGGAAGAAGCAAGCAATTGCAAAAAGCTCAATTTTTCCTGAAGATGAATTGAACAAGTTCGAAAGATCTCAAAGGAGGTTCTTTCCTCCTATGAAAAATATCACATGTTTCTCTTGTCATAATCCATGACATATTACATGATCTAAAATGATTGTATTAGTTTTGCTGTGCTAAGTGTCTTTCAGTTTTAAAAACATGTGCATAATTGGCTCATTAGCTTGCATAAGGTTTAAGGAATTTTTCCATGAATTGTAGATTATTTTTAGTGAATTAGAAGCATAAAAAAAGATTAAATAACATTGAACAGCAGTGTAAATTAGAGAAATAAGTCACCACATTAAATTTACATAGCCGGCATGATGAAGCAGTTCACCCCTCCTAGGTTGCATCTGCTGGTCCAGCTCCGAATGGCTTGTCCATATTTCATTAAACTAAAAATTTTGCTATTACATGTAGTTATAGTGCTCTAATGGTTTATTTCTCTGCACTAATGGCTCCAGAATGCTCCAATTATTCAAAAATGACTCTTCAGTCACTCAGAATGGACAAAAATTGGGCCTCCTAAACTTTTGCCCAGTATCTCCTAGGAAAGCTCCACTAAAAGTGGAGAACTCTAGTTAAATGTAGTTAAAAATGGCATACCCGCCAATTTAGGCATGCCCTCTAATTGTTCCGTTGTTTAAACCACACATTTAATGTTGTGGTTGGGTGGTGGCCACATGTTCACCCCCAAACCGCGGGTTACATAAATTTCGGAGGTTAGGCGAAACTCATGCCATAACTTTAGTTAACGGTTGAATTGTGGTTGGATAGACCGTCAGTTAGTGCTAACCGTGTGGTTGGTTGACTTTTAAATGTTTGCATGTGATACATCTCGAGGACCGCTAGCAGGTTCGGACCACCGACAGTTCCCAACCCCCATGTGCCATTTCAATGAATCACAATACAAACCCGACACCTTAACATGTTAAGAACTAATGCGTAGAGTAGTTGGTAAGCCATGCGCGTGGCTGGAGGGAGGTCAGGGGGTCGAACCCTGCAGACCTCAACAAAATTTTAACATGACATTTCAGGGACACGTGGCGGCCTCAGGGCTAGCCATGTGTCACCCTCTAATTGGCTCTTTAAACCCCATACCTTCAAATAGAAACTTGACACTTGTCCTCATGTGATTGGTCCTGAGAAAGGAATATTCTGAGGAATATTCTCTTTTGCTGACTGTACATCCACCTTGCTGACTGTGCATCCCAGTCAAAACTGGTCAAACTGTCACAATATTACCTGTTTGGCATTTCGATCAGAACGTGATATCTTCCTCATACGACATTGGTTTTTCGAACCATTCGCAGTGCCGAAATTAGGAAGCGAGATCTAAGCAAACATCCTAGTTTCAAACCAATCCTATAAATTTTAATTTTGAGCAAAATTTATGAACTACTGATCATTCCTCCCCATTGGGAAGCTTTTGGACCCCAAAAGACTTGATTACCTGTTCAGTAGATGAGGGTACAACTCCCTCACCTTTCCAACCTCCATCCATTTTTCCTTGCTTGGTTTAGTGCCTTTGAGCCCAACTCGAAGGTAGTCAACACTTCCCCTCTTTGATGCTCTTATCCTCCTATCAAGAATTGTATCTTCTTTGAGGTCATCCAGAAATTCTAGCGAGAAATCTTCAATAGAAGGTAGTTGAACATCACTTCCTTGATCATCGATCAAAGGTGGCTCATACAAGCATAAATTTTCAACATTAACAACTAAATACATTTGCATGTAAGAAGGCAAGTCAAGTTGTAATGCATTATTACCAACTTTCTTTATGATCTTGAAATGACCATAGCGAATGGGTTTGAGATTTTTAACTTCCCCTTGCATCCTTTCTTTGCTAATGTGCAACCATACCTCATCTCCCTCTTGAAACTTGTGATCAACCCAATGTTTTTCATGCCTCAGTTTGTATTTGCTTTGACTTTTCTCAAGCCGTTCTTGAACTTGTTGATGTATAATCTGAAATTTCTCAATGAACTTTCGAGCCTTATCAATATCACTATGGCCAGCAATTGCAACATCCTTCCCAAAGATGAATTCTACTGGCGATTTTGGAAAATACCCAAAGCATACTTCAAAAGGTGAGGTTTGTGTTGAAGAGTGCTTTGCTCGGTTGTAAGCATTCTAAACGTAATGCAGTTTTTTATCCCACAACTTAGGATGTTTTCTGCAATATCCTTTCAATATATGCACAATTTTTCTGTTCACCGCCTTGGTTTGTCCATCTATTTGTGGATGAAAAGCGGTACTCTTTTTCAATTTTGTGCCCATCATTCTCCATAGATTTGACCAAAAATTCCCAATGAACCTGGAATCCCTGTCACTGAAAATAGAAATGGGCAATCCAAAATGAACCCAAACATTTTGAAAATAAAGTTCATCATTTTGTTCAGCAATAATGGTTTTCTTACATGGCATAAGTATACACATTTTACTGATTCTATCCACAACTACAAAAAGATAATCATGTTTCTTTCTTGACATAGGTGGACCTCCAATAAATTCCATGGAGACACTCTCCCATGGCCTTGATGGCAGCGGTAGTGGCATGTACAATCCAAGATTCCTATTACTAGGCTTACTTGTTTCACACATAGATCAACCTCTTATAAAACGTGACACACTATCTATCATGTGAGGCCAATAACAATACCTTTGTAGATGCGCCACCATTTTTCTTACCCCAAAGTGTCTAGCAATAAGAGAAGAATGATATTTTCTCATGGCACTTAGCCTCTCTCCTTGTGGAATATGTAGCTTGCCCAAATGAAACAGAAAATTGTTATGCATGTGATAATCGTTTTCTTCAACTTGATTCCCTTCACTCAAACTATCATACACATCTTGAAAATCAATGTCATGTGCATATTGTTCTATGTAACTCTCATGTATAACAGAATCATTTTTGAGTAAAGTAGAAGCACTAATGATTGGTCTTGAAATCATATCTGCAACTTTATTGAATATACCTTTTTTGTACCTTATAACCAATTGAAACTGTTAAATAAATCCCATCCACCTAAAATGTCTTGATTGCTGCAATTGTGTATGCGACTGCAAGTACTGTAATGGTTGGTGATCGGTGTGTACAATAGTCTCTTTACGCATCAATTAGTGTTTCCACTTCTTAACACTTTGTACCAACGCATATAGTTATTTGTCATATGTAGGATAATTAGTCACAACACCATTAAAATTTTTGGAATGAAAGGCGATGGGATTACCATGTTGCAAAAGTACTGCGCCCATGGCATAATCACTAGCATCGGTTTGTATCTCAAATGGTCGTCTCAAATTTGGTAATGCAAGCAGTGGAGTTGAACTGATGTTTTCTTTTAAATCTTTGAAAGCTTGTTGTCGTTTTCCTCCCCATTGTAAGCTTTTCTTCACACTTGTCACTACATGCATAGGAGCTGTGATAGAAGAAAAGTTAGCAATAAACTTCCTCCAATATTGAGCTACACCTAAGAAACTTCTTACCTTGGTAACTGTTTTGGGTATGGGCCAATTCGCAATGGCCTCCAATTTAGAAGGATCAATCCTCAATTCTCCTCTTCCTTCAATATGTCCCAAATAGACCAAAGAAGTCTTTCCAAACTCACATTTTGACATCTTAAGAAACAATTTCTCTTTCTTCAAAATATCAAGCACTCTATTCACATGCAAGACATGATCTTCTCTTGTTTTGATTAAAATCAAAATGTCATCTAAGTACACAATAACAAATTCATCAAGGAATGGTCGCAAAACATTCTCCATAACTCGCATGAAATTTTATGGT
This sequence comes from Pinus albicaulis, assembly GCA_034641835.2. Classification (NCBI taxonomy): domain Eukaryota; kingdom Viridiplantae; phylum Streptophyta; class Pinopsida; order Pinales; family Pinaceae; genus Pinus; species Pinus albicaulis. The sequence continues at coordinate 1,154,114,051 of CM076580.1, read as the reverse complement.
GCATTACACAAACCAAAAGGCATAACTAGCCACTCAAAGGGTCCTTGTTTGGTTTTGAATGCAGTTTTCCAGATATCACTTTCTGCAATTCTTACTTGATGATATCCACTTGGTAAATCTAAATTAGTGGAAAATTTTGCTTCTTTCAGCTGATCAAGAAAATCATCTATTCTTGGGAGTGGGTAACGATTTTTTACTATAATCTTGTTCAAAGCTCGAAAATCGATACACATGTGCCAAGCCCCATCTTTCTTTGGTATCAAGACTATGGGTGAACCACATGGCGAGGTGCTTGGCCTTATGATTCCTTTATCCAACATCTCTTTGATTTGACTCTTTATTTAAGAATTCTCCATTATCGACATGCGATACATACTGATGTTTGGCAGAAGACAATCTTGCTGCAACTGAATCTCATGTTGAATTTCTTTTTTTGCAGATAATCCTATTGGCTCCTGAAACATCTCATGATGTTCATTAACCACATCATATAAATCTAATTTCAACTTAGGATCACATCCCTCAAAATATTCATGATTAATATCATCTTTAGGCTTAATCATAAGAAGAACAAAATTCTTACTTGAATTTACCAGCCTCTTTACCTATCCAGCATTTACCAAAGCAATGTTTGTCTTCTTGTGATGTGTTCTAACAACGAACTCCTTGCCATATTTTAATAAATGATACCTATTCTCATGGCGATAGAAGATCAATTTCCTGTCATACAAGTAAGGAATCCCTAATAAAATACCAGTTATGTCAAGCAGAACCACATCTAATTCAACTGTGTCAACAAAGCTTGCTATGATTGCAAACCTCAATATACATTTCTTTGAAACCTGTAGTTTTGCATCCTTAAAAATCCAACCCAATGGATATGGTTTTGGATGTGGTATGGTCTCAAGGTTAAGTTTCTTGACCAAATCTTCAGAGATTAAGTTTGCTTGTGACCCACTATCAAATAGTGTGTCAATCTTGGTATGCTTGGATATGACCCTCACATGAAACAATTCTATTCTTTATTATTCATTTGGAGTGTTTATGTGACAGTTTGTTGTACTAGTACTGGGTTTAGTTTTAATTTATTTTCCCTTCATGTTCTTCAATCCCATGGCTGTAATTTTAGATTCATCACCCGAATCAGATCCTAAATCATGTTGAGTTGTTGCAGCAGTTTTATGTTTCCCTTTGTTATTGGGTTTCTTTGGCCTCAATTCAGGATGTAATTTCCAACAATGAGTTTCATCATGGTCTTATTTTGAACAATGTTTACAAATCACTTTTTCTCCCACTTTCTTAACAGATGCATTCTTTTTGTTTTTACCTTTTGAGGTCTTTTCCTAGGCTTTACCCTTAAAAGGTTTCTTTCTACCCTCTTCAGAAATGTTCTTCCCTCTAGCTTCTAGATGTGTGGCCTAAACACAAACTTCATCTAGATTTGTGGGGTTAAACATGAGAATAGTATGTTTTAGGTAGCTATTTAAGTCTCCTATGTACTTTAGAAAAATGTCTTGACTCTGAAAATCCACCCCTAATAAGAGAGCTCTTATCCTAAATTATTGGGTGTATTCTTGCACATTTTGTCCCTTTAATTGCCTAAAGTTCTGCCAGTTCATGATGGCTTTCTGCATATGAGTTAATGGATAAACTTTTTTTTAATAGTAGTAATGAAATATGACCATGATAGAATAATTTTACCATGTTTCTTGATTTCCTCCTTTGTCTTGGCTTCCCACTAAACAAGAGCTGCATCTTCCATTCTCAAAGAATCTAATTGAATTTTTGTATCATCATCTTGAAGTTTTTGTATTCTTAGATAGACCTCCAATTGTCTAATACAATTATCTATCTTGTCTGAATTTACTTCACCATTAAACATTGGCAATTCGAACTTAACATCAAGTTTTAATAAATGATTTTTACTAGTGCTCTTGGACTTATGTGGCTGATGTACTGAAGAAGAAGTAGAGGATGATGATGATGATGAGGGTGAAGATGATGGCTCTCCATTGCCTCCATTTCCTCCATTTTCCTTCTTTGACTTATCTTCATCATGCTGACCTCCTGAAGATCCTTTTCCTTCCTTTTGGAGTTTAAATCCTTCTCCTTCCAGTCCCTCATTCCCTTCTTGATAAAAGATTCTAACCATCTCAATCATTTCAAGAAATGCTTTCCTAAACACTCTTTCTTCCTCTTTAGGGTCAACTTATTCATGGATTTCTCCTTCCTCATGAGGCATACTTAATGGAGCTTCTGCTTCTTTAGGAGGTGAACTAGATGGTGGAGATTGTGGCAATATTGCTCTCCTTTTCTTTGGCTCCTTTTGAGACCCTTCTACTTCCACCAGTTTGCCTTCTCCTCTTTTGAGTTTGACCTTTGTAAGCATCTAAAAATTGCAAACATTTAAACAATTCTTCGCATTAAACAACACCAGAGAATAAACTCTAGCTATGATACCAATATGATCTGAAATGACTGTATTATTTTTGATGTGTTAAGTGTCTTTCAGTTTTTAAAACATGTGCATAATTGGCACATTAGTTTGCGTAAGGTTTAAGGAAATTTTCCATGAATTGTAGATGATTTTTAGTGAATTAGAAGCATAAAAAAAGCTTAAATAACATTTAACAACAATGTAAAATAGAGAAATAAGTCACCACATGAAATTTACATAGCAGGAATGATGAAGCAGTTCACCCCTCCTGGGCTACATCTGCTAGTCTAGCTCCCATTGGCTTGTCCATATTTAATTATGCTCAAATTTTCTATTACATGTAGTTACACTGCTCTAATGGTTATTTTATCTGCACCAATGGCTCCAGAATGCTCCAATTAGTAAAAAATGACTCTTCATTCACTCAGAATGGGCGAAAATTGGGCCTCCTACACTTTTGCCCAGTATCTCTTAGGAAAGCCCCACTAAAAGTGGAGAACTCCATTTAAATGGAGTTTAAAATGGCATACCTACCAATTTAGGCATGCCCTCTAATTGTTTTGTTGTTTAAACCGCGCATTTAATGTTGTGTTTGGGTGGTGGCCACATGCGCACCCCCAAACCGCAAGTTACATAACTATCGCAGGTTAGGTAGAACTCATGCCATAACTTTAGTTAACGGTTGAACTATGGTTGGATGGCTCGTCGGTTAGCGCTGACCGCGCTATTGGTTGACGTTTAAATTCTTGCATGTGATAAATCTTCGGGATTGTTGTTGGGTTGGGACCGCCGGTGGTTCCCAACCCCCATGTGCCATTTCAATGAACCATAATACAAATCCAACACCTTAACATGTTAAGAACTAATGCGTAGAGTAGTTGGTAAGCCATGTGTGTGCCCAGAGGGAGGTCAAGGGGTTGAGCCTTGCGAACCTCAACAAAATTTTAACATGCCACTTCAGGAACACGTGACAGCCTCAGGGTTGGCCACGTGGCACCCTCTGATTAGCTCTTCAAACCCCGTACCTTCAAATAGAAACTTGACACTTGTCCTCCTGCGATTGGTCCCGAGAAAGGAATATTCTATTTTGATGACTCTGCATCCACCTTGCTGACTGTGCATCCCAGTCAAACCTGGCCAAACTATCACAGTTTTACATGTTTAGCATTTCGATCAAAACGCGATATCTTCCTCATACGACATCGGTTTTTCGAACTATTCATGGTGCTAGAATCAAGAAGATGAGATCTACACAACCATCCTAGTTTCAATACAATCCTGTAACTTTGAATTTTGAGCAAAATTTATGAACTCCTGATCATTGCAGCACATTATAAGACAAAGCATATCAACTTTAACCAGCAAATGAGAAGACTCCCTCAAGCAAGCAGATGGAAAAGAAAATATTTCATGAGGTACACAAATCATTTCCATGTCTATTGTTATTCATGCAATGACTTTGGACATGTAGCAGCTCAATGTAAGAAAAAGAAAATCAAGTTTAACCAGAAAAAGATGCAACAAATGAGAAGATTACCTTAAGAAAACAAATGGAAAGGATAACCTTTCACCAGGTACATAAATCATTTCCAAGGCTTTTGTTATTCATGCAATGAATTTGTACATAAATCTGTTGAGTGTAAACTATGTTAAAAAATGAGCACAAAATGCTATACATCAGCTCAAACGTACCTAGTTAAAATAAGATGTTGTGTATGCCACAAGCTTGGACAGAAATAAAATGATTGTAGGCTGCCATATACATTAAAGGACTCAAGACAGATGATGGAACCAAATAAAATCACACCAAATTGTGAATCAAAAGGAGATATAGGCATTATGAAGAATCCCAATAAAGTATGGAAGAAGAAGAAAAAGGGGGAACCGGATGCTTCAATGACATAATGAACCCATCATAGAGTCAGGGGGAGCTGCTCCAGGAAGCAACACAGTCATTCATCCAATGCTAGACAAGAAGCAACATCTCAGGGGGAGAGCAGCCCATCAAAGTTGTTGAAGAAGAGCTCCTTGGAATATGAATAGCTAACAGTTCGGGATGGGGAAGGACAATTCCTTTGGAAAATAACTATAGAGGAACAAAGGCACCTTGAGCATTCAATAGCCAATATGTTGATGGAAGAATAGAAGGCAACAAGCGATCATGGTGATAGAGGGAACATCACCATGAACATGTAAGCTAAGAATACAAAAACACACTAAGTGATGAATGGTTAAAATAAAATAAAATAAAATGTTTCGAGATATAGAACTGAAAAGATCCACAAAGGATGATCACATGGTGCATCACACTACAAGTGTTAATAATGAAACAAAATTACGAAGTATGAATAATAAAAATTTTCATTGTCATTATATCTTTACAAATATTCATCGGTTCAAATTTGCAGCAATCCTTTTATTAGTAGAATACTAAGAGTTATTATTGAATCAGTGTTATGGTATGTTAATCTTGCATTGAATTTTGGCATCTTTTGAGAGGAGAACAGATAGTTGAATGAGACCATTACAACACTAACAATTGGTTTGTGCACTGGAGTAATGATATTGTTGTTGAACCAAGTCTTCGGGTACAACAACTATGGTTGCTTAGATTATTGGAAGGCATATTCTGGTTGCAAATGTAGGAAAATATCGATTTGTATTATCAAAGCATAGAAAGTTTTAATATGCCAAAGGATCCTTATCTTGTTTTCATTAATGTATTATATTGAGCATTGAAGCAGTACTTATGCTTGGATATAATTGCACTCCTCTTCAAGTCAGTGTTGATAGACTTTCAAGGCCTCTTTATTAAGGTCATCATTAAAGTTTTGTGTGGTCTGTCTTTTGAGATTCCAATTAAATAAATTGAATATGTCTTCCTGAAGCTCATTATGTTAGAAGAGTTGAAGTGTATATGGAGCAGCAGTCATTCTAGAGCAACCCTAGAAAGGCATATGCAGTGACATTCATTTAATAACTGAATGATTGAATGAATAAGGTTATTAATGCCATAATCAAAGTTTGTATATTGTTGATTGTTGTTGAGAACATAGGATAACATAATACAAATAGTAGAGATTATAAAGGTTGACTGAACTGTGGCTGTTTGTGGTAGCTGGAGTGTAATACCATGTGGTTCATATTATCTTGTGGTCGTGGATGCATAGATACAATTTTCATAATTGTATACCTCATATATCATATATTTGAATCTCTGACCATTAGTCTTCCTTAAGCATGTGTTACACCTAAAATTTATGCAACAGAGGTATGTAGTTGAATTGAGAAGGTTGTATAATGAGATTATGAGCAGTTGGTATATGAACCAAGTTCTTTGAAAAGATATCCTTGAATCTATAATGAATTCATAGTATAAACTATTGTGACACACCTTCTCCTCAACATAGTTACCTTGATTGGATATTCTTGGTTGTAATTAGAGCTTTGAATCTCTCCCTTAGCCTAGAAATTATGCCACTCTCACCCACATCAGTAAGAATGAGGAATGAAGGTTTCATCACTTGATATTCTTGCAGTAGTGATACTATACAATACAATGCATTAAATATATCTGGCATTAAGGGTTTGAGATTAATATCTTATTATTCAATGTTAAATTCATTGGGTCTTTTTGATTGAAAGATTGCCTAGTATTACAACAAGTTGTAAGGATTCTTGAGATTCATTGTTCACATCAACATTAAGGGCCTTTTGGATGTCAGTGTAATATCCATGTCAGCAGTCTAGCACATATCACCTCCAATAGGCAGTAAAGGTGAACCACAACTGCAAAAGACAGGTTGGCATCATCAGAATTGAATGGAAGTATATTGCAGATGTGTAGTGCAGTCGAAGACATATTTCATCAACAATCTTCCTTAATAGATATGCATCACAAATGAATACCATGATTGGTATGAATATTATTGCTGGTAGCTACAAACTTGCAATTGATCATGTCCTGTCCTATGTGCTCTTGAAATATTAATAGAGACTGAAGTATATTTGGAGTAGACTGTCTATATCACATGGAGCATCCTCATTATGGTTGTATTATTCCAATGGTGTACTTATAATTATACAGTCTAGTATAGTTTGCTATATGGGGTGTCGTTATCATCACTTTCATACCTGAAATTTCAATGGTTTCAAAAGTATTCTCCTAAAAAGGAATACACAATGGCATACAATCAATAACAAAAGGAAAAAATGAAGAAGGAATATACACAACTCATAGAGAAGTAATGCAATGATGGAAACTACACTGGAAAAATGTGTAACCCTTTGCCATTGATGTCAAAGGGGGAGGAAAAGCAAGCAGAGGAAGATAGACACTTCTCAGAATGAAATAGGGAGGAAGTGTTGGAGGAAGTTTTGCCATCAATGCCAAAGGGGGAGACTGTTGGAAATATTTTCATTGATGGCAAAGGAGCAGAAAGGAGTAGCACCAGAATTATCATTGAGGACAAAGGAGTAGCAATGTGCAGCAAAGAGGCAAACGAGCAAGGCAAAGGAGCAGCATTAGAAGTATAATATAAGGTAGAGGAGAAGCAAAGAGGCAAGGAGTAGCATTAGAGTAATTTTCTAATGCAAAGGAGCAAAGAGGAGAAGCAAAGATGCATGAAGCAGCTTTAGAATTATTACTTAAGGAAAAGGAGCAGCAAAAGAGGCAAAAGACAGCGTCATGCATCAAAGAAGAAAATTGTGCAGTGCAGGGTCAAGTCAGGCTATTCACGTTCAGAACAGTAAGCAAAGGACAAGTGTGCAACAAAGGTCAAGTCCGGTGTATGCATACAAAATGCGCGCAGCGAAGAAAAGCAATGAACGAGCGGGCCAAGTCGGGCTGGTTGTAAAACATGTGCAGAACAATGGTTATGCATTCAGAAGATCGTGAATGAGTCAGGTGTTCTACGTGCAGCAAAGAAGAAATGAATGAGCGCAACCAAAGAAGAAAAGGCATGAATAAGTGAACGAGCAGGTCAATTCGTGCAAATACACATTTAGAATAGTGTTGGCGGATCACATATCGCAATCAGAGCTGGAGTAATATCGCACAAACACAGAAGTCACAGAAAATGTGAAGTGCGATATGATGTCGTGGCACAATGACATGGCAGTTGTCGTGGTAGATGATGTGGAACTGACCCCACAAATCGAAAACAAATCTTGATGACGTGGAAAATGACGTAGCAGGTGACATGGAAGATGACATGGTAGTGACGTGGCACCCCCGGTGGGACCTGAACCCTTTATCCCAAATTGCATATCGCAGATCGCAAAGCTCAGAAGGGATAGCACTCATGAACCACGTTGAAACTCCAAAATGTGAAGTGCGATAAAGAGCTCGGATGTGATACGCTTCAAAACCAAATACTAAAGGATTTAAATTTTTTCATGGGACCCAATCGGATATCGCAAATCGCGAAGCTCAGGAGGAACAACTCAAAAGAACAACGCTGAAATGCGAAATGCGATAAGAATACCAGATGTGATGTAGTTTCAAAGCAAAGGTCTAAAGGATTTCAAATCCGGAGGTATAAGGTTTACCTTTGAGATCGCATCGGAGAATGGAAGAGAAATATATAAACGAAGAACAAGAGAAATAGCTGACATGCCGAAATGAGATTAAATAATTGTGATAAAGCCTGGTGGGACCCTTCACATATCACATATCGGGAGATCAGATGGGCGAAGGCACATTGTATAACAAGATTTTCTGAAGTGCGGAGTGCAATAAAGAGAGAGGACACGATGCAGATCGAAGTTGAAGCCTAGAGGTTTTCAATTCCGGAAAAATGTGGTTTTCATTTATTAAATCGCATTGAAGGGAAAAGGAGGATTATAACGTAGAACGTTGGAATGCCAAAATATGATAGAAAAGTGGATGCGATACAATATTCAAAGGTAATGGAATATATTTTAAAGTCCAGTCTTACGATAGTTACAAAGGAGAGTCTGAATGTGGCAGGAGACTCGGGTGAAACAACCTAACACTACGTGCAGAGATAAACAGTGGTTACGCCTTGATAATAGAACAAAAGTATGAATGCGGGCAGTAGACTTGGGTAAGTGACCTGACACAGAGCAAAGGGCATAGAAAGCTAAACGTCGTGGTAATGAGGAGATAGGCACCATGGGTCGAGTCGGGCTCAGAAAAACCTCCCGGGTAGAGTCAGGTGTTGAGACAAGGAGAAGGTTGAACACTGTCGGCAAGAGAAGGAAGGAAAATAGGCAGAGTCGGGTAAAAGGAGAATATGGTGGCACTTTTGGTAACGTGCCAGCTGGGTCGAGTCAGGCAAAAGGCATTTGTGCAGAACTGTTATAATATAACAACAGAAACAAAAAATATAGGGACAACAGCAGAAAGGACAAATGCACAATGAGCCAAGAGCTGAAAGGGATAAGTGAAATATATTTGTTGTAACTGTAAATATAAATGAATTAATTATTTTTTATTGTATTTGATGCAAATACAAGTCTCCGTAAACATATGAAAAAATCCAATGAGCGTTGTAATGATTATTTCTTATGTAATAACCTGAACTAAAGTGTAAGGATTCAAATGGGTGGAAGGCATAGGGTCAGGCTTGTTCACTTCAAATTCCCTGTAGAATGCAAACAATCATGTATTTATCTGTATTAAACATGTAATATCAATGTGAAAAGATAGGTTAGAGAGCGGAATAATCAGAGAGAGAGGATAGAGATGTTGTGCACATTAGGAGCTGATATGAAGCAGAAATTAAGGCAGAAAAGGCAGTAGTGAAGAAGGAGGATAACAGAGCTGATATCCAGGTAAATCAGCATATGATTTTTATTGTAGTGTGAGGGAGTTGGAGCTTCCATATCAAGTTATAGCTTGATATATGTCCAGTTGGAACTAGTTGAGGTAGAAGCCTCCTGTGGGTTGTAGCCTGCAGAAAATACATGGGAGTTGGTGAATCCGTTTCAAGTTATAGCTTGATAAAATTCCAGTTGGATCTGGGTGAGGTAGGAGCCTCCTATAAGTTGTAGCCTGTAGAAAATTTATGGGAGTTGGAGCTTCCTTACAAGTTGTAGCTTGCAGAAACTGAGGTAGTAGACTCCTGTAGGTAGGTGCATGCAGAAAATCAGTTGTGAGAGGGAGTAGTAGCTTGCCTTTGCATCACAACAATAATAAGATGTGGATTTCTCCCTTATGGGTTTCCACTTATATTTGGTGTCTATGTGCTTGATGATTATGTGTTAATGTGATGTTTTAATCTGCTTAATTAATTGTTGTCCACACATTCAGTTTTTTGATTCATTATGTATTAAGCAGCTTATAAAATGAAATAGTTAATGGGTGTAAAGAAAAGAGTTTTAATTTCCATGAATGTACTAAACTAATTTACTCCCCCCCCCCCCCCCCCCCACTTCCCTCTCACTTTAGCTAAGGGTTCATCAAAAACGTGGTGAATTTTTCCTTGGTCAAGGGAAATATATGTTAGAGATCCTTTAGAGATTTAGTTGTTATTTTTGTATAGATATGGTAAGATCGGATAGGTGTTTTAGTATTTAAGGTGTCAGAGAGGCTACAGAACACGAGATATCCAAACCCAAAAAAAAAATCAAGAGAAAACACCTAGAAACCCCTTAATTAAATTAATTGATTAATAATTAAAAATTTCCTAATTCTAACTTAGGAAAATTAATTAATTAATGGTTATTAATTGAGGAAATAATTTTTTCTCTAAAGACTTCTAGAAAAATGACTTGATGGATTCTAAGATTATCTGAGCCATCGATTGTGATTAGATATTGGTAATTGATGCTCCAGGAAAAGATTATAAGAGAAGGTCGAATGGATTAGAGAAGACATATTAAGTCAAAAAGGAAGTTGGAATTACCCAGTTTGCAGTATTTAGCATGGTGTAGTTCGAGCCAAGGGAGAGATTTTAGAAAGGGTTTGCAGTAGTGAGTCAAGATATTTTCCAGTGATCCAGAGTTAGGAAAGGAGACCAAATTATCCATCGGAGGAGGTCGTATTCTGTAGTGCAAGTTATTCAGTTCCCAGTCTGAGTTTCCAAAAGGAGTATCGATTTAGTTTCTAGTGCTTGGATATATTCCCAAGAGGAAGAGTGAATTGATTCCAAGGGAAGAGGGAGGTTATACGTCCCACTGGAAGTAGATTAAGGGAAAAACGAATTCTTTGGAGCCAAGCAGTGCTCATTTCTATACCAGTATAGCAAGTTGTCAGGGAGGAGTGTGAGTTTGTTGGAGAGGCCAAATTGAGTTGTTGTGAGGGGAAAAAAAATTCCCAGTATATTTCTAGTTGAGAAAAATTGTCGAAGCTAAGCAAGGAAGGAAAGAAGTTATAATTCTCTATTTTTGTTGCATAATGATAAAACCCTCATCTATTGCACTAGTTTTCCCTTCAGGGTTTTTCCAGGGACGGTTCCATTTTTATTATGTGTGTGCATCTATTTCTCAATTCCATATTTATGTTTCCAAAGCATAATTTTATTGTGAATAATTGTAGTGTTAATTATTCGTTATTTACTATAATAATAATAATTATTTAAGACAAATAAATTGTTAATGTTAATAGAATAATATCTAGTCGCTGCAGTTTAAGTAATTTTCACATGGTATTGGATAAAATTTGATTATATCAGAGGCCCTAGGTGCAGGAAGTAAGTTTTGTGCAGTTTCAGAGGGAGATATGAAGCATTATTTTTCAAATCTATGCAGAAAATCAATTTCCAATTTAGGTGAAGGAAAAGTTTGATTTTTCCTCATATCTGTAGCAGAAAGCAGTAGAATTTACAATAATGGTTTACAATGAGCATATGAGTGAGTTCGCAGAGTAGATATAGCACAGAAGATTTGCATCAAGGGTTTTACAGTTGCAAATCAACACAAGGAGGAAGAGAAAATTTCCAGTAGAAAAATTTCTCAGAGGGTTTAAAGGAGGCCATAATTTCCAGTAGCAAAAGTTCATAGTATATTTTCCAGTCCATCCAGCGTGAATTTCAAGGTCACCAGTGTGTCTTCCAATAGTGGAGAAGGACATATGGAAGGTAGAGTGAAGTTTCACATATGAGGAGTAGAAGCTAGTGCGAGTTCCAGGAAGGACACTAGAGGCAAGTGCAAAACTATATTTTCACATTTATAACTAGGAGTGTGAGTGCAGGAGGAAGGACAAGTTAATCTGTCGAAAGGATAAGGACATTTCCAGCGTATATTTCTCCAGTTTATTTTAGTTTCACGGATATGGCCACATAATATTATTATTTTTTGGAAACTAGAGTCAAATTCCACAATGGAAAGCTCAGATGAATAAAATAATAAGTTAACCAAATTCCTTTTTTCGAGAGGACCAAAAACGTTCCATAGATTGTCCCATTCAGTTAAGCAGAAGTTAAGTTATGTATTATTTTATTATTTTATGAGTTGGTTAAATTGCATGTTGATCTGGTCAAATCCCCAAGCGTTCCCTCATAAAGTTATAAATAGAAGCGACCTCAAGCTCATTTGAACACATTTGCTCATGAGATACTCTTCATGATGTTTTGGTTATTGGTCATATTTTTTTTTTGGCTCGCACAGGTATGTCGCAAGAGGTTTGCGCAGTGGATCGGGATCATCGACAGAGGTACATTTCAGATTTGGGTATTTTGGATCTGGGCTGCGGGCACGAGAACTTGACATAGTGGCTCTGTTGGGCTTGGGTCACGGGCTAAGATTGTTGTGGTCATGGCTCAGCCAGTAAAGTCACTTGCACACAGGCTTAAGAGTGCGGCCAAGTTTCTAGTGTATTCACGTGCTCATCCGCGGGAACAGAACTCTGTGGTAGCGACTCATAGCTTGTATAGCTGCGAGCAAGGTGTGTTAAGGCTATGAATCTATGAGTTATTGGGCTTCTCAAATTTTGTACTTTGTTAGTTGCTCACCCGGTATCATCAGTCATCCATCATGTAGTCACATCAGAGCCAGATCAATTATTGACAGTTTTCTAGACTTAGATCTAGATCGAGGCAACTAAGATCACTTGATATCAGTGATCCATTGATTTTGTGTTTTGTTGATCTATAGATTAGATCAGATTATTATCCACTATATTATTGTATTGGGCTCATTGTACTCTCTGTTGAAATATTTTGAAGACATTCTATAGAAGAAGAATATTTGAAAGGGTTTCCCCCACAACCGGGTTTTTCCCTGGTCTTAAACCAATTTCTATGTCTCATGGTTTTGATATTGTCTTCTCTATCTTTGTGTACATTGTGGTATGTTAAATTATAGTTTGTGTTTATTTATATTTCATAGATCTGAATACATTGTTAATGAAAATATGATTTGGGCTTAAGTAATTAATACAACATAGAGCAATATTGAAAAATTAACACAGATCTCAAGGATCATAACAGACTTGATGGAGCCTCTAATTTTGGCATCTAGAAGGCCATGATACAATTCATATTAGATGAGCATGGCTTCAAGTAATTTGTGACAAATGTTATAGTTCAGCCCACATATACACAATAGGTGGAAACCTTCAAGAAGGAGATGGACAAGACCAAGAGGATGGTCCTAGATGGAGTTCAGGATCATATTGTCCTACATATTGTAGATAAGAATAGAACAAAGGACATGTGGGATTTCATTATGAAGTTGTACAAAGATCCATCTGAGAATCAGAAAATTATTGTCAAGTAGAAGTTGAGGTCACTCAAAATGCAGAAGGGTGAGGATGTTACATCCTACCTTACCAGGATTCAAGAAATCATATATGAACTTGCAGTTGTAGGAAAAAAACCACATTAGAATAAATTTCAGCCTAAAAGTATCCTCCTAAGGAAAAATAATAAAATGATAGTTAAAATGATAAAATAAGAGTTATGAATTTGGAGGGAAAAGAAGAAAATTACTTTTTTTAATTGTATTTTTGGCTTATCTCCTTATATCTATACTCAAATTTCAAGTGTAGACATTCGTTGGACATGGAATTATATTCCACATCCATGGAGTACCCATTATGCATACTTTTGAAAAGACTCACATTGATAAAAAAAAATGAAGATACATTAAAAAAACATGTTGAACACATTTTTTTAACATACCTTCAATTTTTATCAATATGGGTCTTCTCAAAAGTATGCATAATGGGTACTCGTTGGATGTGGAATTTAATTTCACATCCAACGAGTGCCTACACTTGAAATTTGAGTAAACCTATCAGGAGATAAGCCATAAATACAATTAAAAATAGTTTTTCTTCTTTTCCCTCCAAAATATTTACATGTGCCTCTTTTTAAATATAAAGGATTTTGATTGGTTCACATATTATGACATGGAAATTACATGAAAAATTCATGGAAATTTTTAGGTTGAAATTTCCTCTAATGTCAAATAGTGAGTTGGTTCAATAGGTTCTCTGAGGAGTGGCGTACATTCGTCCAAGTTATTTCTAGGTGAGACACACTTCTAGGTTGGGAGTGCCTATGGAGTGACTTCACTCAAGAGGAGCCAAGGCTCAACCTTTGTAGAAAATACACATAGTTTCAAACTGATAATTGTAATATGCTAAAACAATATACTTGAATCTAATCTACCAATTTCGGAAACCAATTACGACCGTGAAATCACAAAACATGAAAGAGAAAGAATTTAAGTCGCACTGTACACAAAGATTCCCTGGGGAAAGCCTCAACTAAAAAACATTTTATTTGTATATTGCACAAGTTAGAAAACATGAGAATATTACAATGCTTTTCTCCAACCAGAGAAACCACTGCACTATATCTATTTGTCTCACTAATTCCTGGAAAAGCTTGGTTCAATACTTAACCAATTTTTTGCCCTCCAGGATCCATATTTCCTTGCATTATTTCCTTGGGTAATTAAGTCGTATAATTAGGGAAATTCCAAATCCATATTGTGCAATCCATTAGGGGCATTCCTCTAATGGAATGCACCACCTGTACAATTTGGATGATTATACAACTGATAGTACATTTCTCTTGAACTCCAAACTCACCTGGGTATTTCTCAGAACTGACATGCATGAGTTATTTATGAGTGAATCATCAGTTATATGATTGATCACTAGATGTGGTTCAAGTCCAAGTTCCACTCTTTGACCTCTCACTAGTTCCTCCATTAGTTAGAACTAGTTAAATTTATTTTAACTCGGATAAGCTAAGTTAATTAATTACAACCCAAAATAAACTCAACCAGGGCTCTTATTTTCTAGGAGATATTCTATATGACTCAAGTTAGACCATCAACTCGAATTAACTGAACCAACTAAGTCATTCTAACTTAGTTAACTTGTACAAGTTTTGTTGTGATGTGGAATTACAATTTTATTCTAATTTAATTAAATGGAAAGTTAAATTAGAACCTTTTCTTGTTTCCATTTTCAACACTCCCTCTCAACAATAAAGGGATTATCTGATACCCCAATCTTACCCCTATGGAACTCGAATTTTCCTCTTGATAGTGCCTTCATCAATATGTATGCATATTTTTCCTTTGTAGGAATGTACTCTAACATCATAATATGCCTCTGCACACAATCTTTGAGATGGTGGTACCAGATGTCAATATGCTTGGATCTATCATCAAAAACTGGATTAACTGAGAGTTTGATGCAACTCTGGTTTTCAAAGTAAATAACCAAAGGATCAATATGTTGACCAAACAACCCAACAAGGATCTTCCTTATCTAGATAGCCTCACAAGCTTCTTGACTAGCATCCATGTACTCTGTTTTTTTCTAAACTGAGTGCAATTTATCTTTGCTTCATGTTGTACCAAGAAACTATTGTTTACCCATACTGAATATTCCTCCTAATGTGCTCTTCCTATCGGAAGGACTCCTTGCCCAATCTGCATTTGCAAAGCCTTGCAGCTTCACTCCCTCTGTTTGCCTGTATAAGAGACCAAACTAAGTAGTGCCTCTAAGGTATCTCAACACATGTTTGGTTGCCTTCCAATAGAGCTTGGTTGGATTAGCCATTGATTGACTAAGTTGGTTTACCACATAACACATGTTCAGTCGTGATTTAACCAAGTACATGAGTGAACCCACAAGCTTCCTCTAAATGGTAACTTCTACCACTTCACCTGAAGTAGCATTTTACTTCCTCCAATTCCCTGCTAGAGGAGTCTCCATGGGTTTGCTGCTATCCATGTGAAACTTCTTCAGTATCTCATTGGCATACTTTCCTTAAGAGACAAACAGTTCCCAATATCTTTGCCAAATTTCCAAACCAAGGAAATAATGCGAGAGCCCCATGTCCTTCATCTCAAATTCTCTTGCAAGATCCTCTTTGAAAGATTTAATCAGCTTCTCATCACCCGTTAGAATTAAATCATCGACATATAATACTATAATCAATAATTTACCTTCAACCACAATATGGTAAAGGTTCTCATCTGCTTCACTTTTGGTGAAGCCCAACCTGGTGAAATAGTTGTCGATCCTAGTGTACCAAGCATGGGATGCTTGTTTCAGTCCATACAACGCTCGCTTGAGTCTAAACACATGAGACTCTCTTTCGAAGGTCTCAATTCCTTCTATTTGTTTTATGTACACATCTTCCTCAATCACTTTGTTGAGGAAATTTGTATTTACATCCATATGATGTATTTTCCATTCCATATGCGCTGAAAGTGCTAGAATAGATCCAATTGAAGAGTACCTTGCCACTGAAGAAAATTTCTCCTTGTAATATACTCCCTCTACCTGAGAGAATGCCTTTGCCGCAAATTTGGCCTTGTGTTTCTCGACACTCCCTTATGCTTCTTGCTTCACCTTGTAGATCCACCTATATCATACAACTAACTTGTCCTTCGGTCTTGGGAAAAATTCCCATGCACTGTTTCTGATAATGGAGTCATATTCCTCTACCATGGCATGAACCCATATTGTTGTTGCATTGCTTCCTCAAATGAGGATGGCTCAGTCTCTACACTCTCTCTCATTAGATCCATGTAGCCAGTGTAACGATCTGGGGACCTTCTCTTCCTACGTTGTGATGTGGGTGCTCCCACATTCTCTCTGGCATCATGCATCAACCTTTCATCCTCTCTAATGTGCTTCCTTACATATTTGGATGTATCTGCATGAGTAGGTGCTTCCACTCTCTTCTCCTCTGCTTGTGTTTGCTCCACATATTGAGGTTCTTCTTTTGGAGCTAAGAGATCCTCATCTGGATGCATCTGAAGCTCCCTCTCAAGGGAAATTTGCATGGCATTTCCTTCATCAAATTTCACACCTCTACGAACCATTGTCGTCTTCTGAGATGGAAAGTACACTCGATAGTTGTGAGGTGTATCATTGTACCCCATAAATATGTCCAACTCAGATGTTGGTTCTAGCGTTTTCCGTGCATCCTTGGTAACATGACAGTAAACTAATGAACCAAAAATTCTAAAGTGTGACACATCTGGCTTCTTATCAGAAAAGGCTTATTCTAGTGTACTCATCCTGAGGATCCAATAAGGACTTATGTTCTTCACATACGCAGTTGAGTTGCATGCTTCCACCCAAAAGTGCAACAATAGGCCCTGATCATGTAACATCGTTCGTGCAACTCCCATAATTCTTATGTTCTTTCTTTCTACACCCAATTCTGTTGTGGGTTATGAGGTGATATCGATTCTTGCTGAATGCCTTTTGATGCACAAAAGTTCTTGAATTCATTCGACACATATTCTCCACCGTTGTAACTCCTGAGAGCCTTCACTTTCTTTCCTATGTATTTTCAAATTAGAGAACTTTTGAGGTCTAAAATGGGCCACCTAAGAAAAATGTAAAACCAAAATAAACTTTATAAGAACCAATATGATTCAAAATGATGATGTCAACCATGGGGGATGATTCACCATTTTTGGGGTAAAAAAGTAAAAAGATTAAAAAATAATAAAATATTAAAACTACTTTTTCAACTTATCTCCCTATGTTTTTACTCAAATTTCGAGCGGGAGTACTCGTTAAATGAAAATTTTAATTCCCCATACAAGGAGTACCCATGTTGCATACTTTCGATAGACCCTGCTACACGAAAAATGAGAATACATGAAAAAAAGTGATTGCAATCACATCTTTCATGTATTTATCATTTTTTGTGTAGCAAATTCCATCAAAAGTATGCAACATAGGTAATCCTTGGATGAGGAATCAAATTATGCATCCAACTATTATTCCCACTCAAAATGTGAGTAAAACCATAGGGAGATAAGTTGAAAATACAAGTTGAAAAAGTAATTTTTTCTTTTTTCCCTCTAAAATTGATGATGTAATCAAATCTTATTTTATTATTTCCACTATTATTTTATAATTTCCTTAGGAGGCCCTTTTTATACCACAAAATTCCCCTAATGTCAACAAGTGCTTTGAACTCACAAAATTTTGAGAACATATGGTCCTTCTTCTGCGTGAATAATATCCAACACTAGCATGAAAAATCATCTACAAAAATCACATAATACTTGTGCTTGGTTGTGGAGGTTGTCGAGAATGGTCCACACAAATATGAGTGAACTCTTTCAAGGATCGCTTTCACTCGACTTTCCTTATCGTTAAAGGTGGATTTGGTGTACTTCCCCAATGTACACCCTTTGCATGTATCATGCTGCTCAAGTGCACCCTTGAGAAGTCCTATAGAAATATGTTGCATGATCTTCAAAGCTATGTAGTGTATATGGACCAATCTTCTATGCCATAACTAATTGATGTCTCGGTTCTCCACCTTATCTGCTTTTGTGCTCAAGGAAGAAAACAACCTTCTACATCCAATTTGTAGATATTATTTACCCGAACCCCAATATTCTTCACCCATCCCGTGGCTATGTGACAAACGAATGCCTTTCCTTTGCTAAATATCACATTGTAGTCGTGGTATTCCAACATAGCAACTAAAACTAAGTTCTTATTCAAACCAGGAACATACATGGCATATTTTAATGTGAGAGGAGAACCAGAATCCATCTGAATGATAACATTACCAATGTCGGTCGCTCTATACCTCCCATCATCCCCCATCTCAATGTGCATCTAGAGGTCCTTCTCCTCCAAGTCATTGAAGATCTCTTTGTTGCCAGTCATATAAAATGAGCCTCCACTATCTAGGTACCAAACAGAACCCATCACCGATCACACTGTGCATGCGATGAGGGTGAAATCAAACTCGAATTATGAAGCAAGAGCTTCACCTGTCGCTCCTCTTGAGGGCTTATTTTTGGCCTTCTTGTACGGACATTTCGTGGCATAGTGTCCTAGCTCGTGATAGTGAAAACATTTAATCTTCAAGAAGTCATTATTTTTTCATTCCTGACCAGAATATGATTTGAAATGCGATGAATTCCCTTTCCATTTTTTTTCCTTTCCATCCAAGGCACACTTCTCCTCATCTTTAATCTTTGATGAGGATCCATCTCTAGTGTTCCACTGAATCTCTTCTTGCACCAAGTTGGACCATAATCACTCCCACTCTGGTAGCCTCTCCCTATCATTCATCGAATCCTAGTTGTTGTCCTAGCTCTTGGGAAGGCCTATAAGTTCTAGGATCACTAGATCATGCTCGGAAACTGTAACACCAACACTTCCAACTTCATCCTGACTGGGTAAACTTGATCAAGTATATTGGTATCATGTCACCCTTCTTCATCTTGATTTTTCTGATTTTTTCCTTCAGTGACAGCTTCCTGTGGTCATTGTTGTTCTGAAACAAATATGTTAAGTCTTTCAACATAACATATGGAGTTTCCTTTCCATGGAGTTTCGAGACAATATGATCTCGAACACCTTCCAATAGAATCCTTCTTTCCTTTACTACATTCTTCTTCCAGGCCGCCAGATCTTGAGCATCTGTTGTTGTAGGTACCATTGTCTATGAACTCCTTCAACCTGTTGTCTTCCAACATTGCTTCCATCATGTCCTTCCAAGAAATTTAATTCGAACTACCCTCAAGGGCGTATTCAAGTCTCAATCTACAGAAAGACATCATGATCCTGCTGCTAGTTCAGAAGAGTAGATCTGCAAATACGATTCACCTGCACACAAAAAACTCATATTATTATCTTCTATAGTGATTCCTGCTCTGATACCATGTAGAAAATACATATAGATTCAAATTCATAATTTTAATATGCTAAAAAAAATGTACTTGAATCTACTATAACAATTATGGAAACCAATTACGATCGTGAAATCACAAAACATGAAAGAGAAAGAATTTAGATCACACAGTACACAAATATTTCCTAGGGATGGTTTCAGCTAAAAACCCTGTTATCGGTATATTTCATAAGTTAGAAAATATGAGAAGATTGCAATGCTTTTCTCCAACTAGAGAAACCTCTACACTATCTCTATCTGTCTCATTGATTCCTAGACAAACTTAGTTCAATACTTAACCAATTTTCTACCCTCTAGGATCCCTATTTCCTTGCATTGTTTCCTTGGGTAATTAGGCCCTATTAATTAGGGAAATTCCCAATCCATATTGCGTAATCCATTAAGGGCCTTCCTCTGACTACATGCACCACCTGTACAATTTGGATGATTATACAATTGATAGTACACTGCCCTCGAACTCCAATCTCAACTGGGTCCTTCTAAGAAATGACATGCATGAGTTATTTATGGGTGAATAATCCATTATCTGAATGATCACTAGATTTGGTTCACGTCCAAGTTCCAGTCTTTTATCTCTCACTAGTTCCTCCATCATTTAGAATTAGTTAAACTGATTTTAACTCGTATAAAAAAAATTGATTAATTACAACTCAAAATAAACTCAACTGCGGCTCCTATTTTGTCGAAGACACTCTACATGACTCAAGTTAGATCCTCAAATTGAATTAACTGAACCAACTAAGTAATCCTAACTTAGTTAACTCATACAAGTTGTCTTTTCATGTGGAATTACAATTTTATTCTAATTTAATTCAAGGGAAAACTAAATTAGAATATTTTCTTGTTTCCATTTTCAACAACCTTGTAGATGGTACTATAAGTAGCAATAGCAAGGGACCGAAGGTGGAGATAGAAGAAGAGACCATAGCTATTGCAGGTAAGGGAAAGGAGAAGAAGGGTCCCAATCAGTTGCAAGACTCAAAGGGAGAGAAGAAGAAGAAGAAGGACCAATCAAAGGTTAAGTTCTTTGGATGTGGTGAGTTTAGTCACTATGTCAGCCAATGTCCAAAGAGGAAGAAGGAAAATAATGGGTACAAGACAACAACTTCAACATAGATTGATGAGTTGACCTCCATATTGGAGGAATTCCAATTGATAGCATCAATACCTCCAAAAAGAGGAGGATCATGATGCTTTAGATGGGCAGGGTCTATGGAAGAGAAACATGAATTCTAGACCATATATAGTTGTTGTATATTCTTCACATGGATCAGTACCTTTTCTATGGGATCCCAAAAGTATCAAAGTAGCAGGATGATCGGGGTGTCAGAAAAACGTAATAAGATACTAGAGAGGAAGTTGCAAGTCTAGTTGGGCATAATCAAGTGCTCCGTAGATATTGCAGAGCTAGTCAAAGTTATATACTTGAAAGACAAAAAAGCCAATTAAGCGCAATCAAATACTTGAGGTACAATTGCAGCGTTAGTTGTAGTGACATAGTAGTTCAGGAGATATTGAGTTTCCAGTTGCAAGTGAAAATTGCAGGAAAATCATGTGAATGGGGTGGTAGTGTGAATTGGCTAGTTGAAAAAAGTAAGGTATAGTTCCAGCTAAAGAGACTCCAATGCAGATATATTGACAGTGTGATATCAGAGTAAGTGCAGTAGCATGGTGGACAGTGGCTACCAGAGTGTTTTCCCTCACAGTGAATTCCAGTGATAGGGAGTTATTTCAACTTGAAGATGTGAAGAAAATATGTATGACAAATTTCAAACACTAGCAACATGGATCATTGATGCTACAACATGTTCCCACAAACCAACAAGTGGTTTATATACTTAGGAAGGCCTTGGGGAGGGAATTTTTTTAATTTTTTTTTAGAGAACAAATGGGTATAGTGGAGAACACCTTCCTCGCTAAAAGGGAGTGCTAGCTTTTTTATGGATATGGTAGCATCAGACATGTGTTCTAGTATCTAAGGTTTCAGAGAGGCTAAGGAACATAAGATATCCAAAACCCATAAAAATTTTCGAGAGAAAACACTTAGAAACCTCTCAATTAAATTAATTGATAAATAATTAAAAAGTTCCTAAGTCTAACTTAGGAAAATTGATTAATTAATGGGTATTTATTGAGAAAATCGATTTTGTTGTAGATCCTTCTAGAAAAGTGACTTGTCAGAGTCTGCAGTGATCTAAGCCATCAATCATTATTAGATCTTGGTCGTTGATGCTCCAACGAGATATTATAAGAACAATTCAAAGGGATTAGATAAGACACATCGAGTCAGCAAGGCATTTTAAATTACGCAGTTCGCAGTGTTCAATAGGTGCAGTTTGAGTTAAGGGAGAGATTGTAACAAGGGTTTGCAACAGTGAGAATTTCTGGAGAAATTCTTAGTAATTTTTTTAGTGATCAAGAGTCAAGATAGGAGACTGAATTATCTAGCAGAGAAGGTCGTAAATTGTAGTGTGAGTTGCTGGAAGGAGGGTTGATTCAGATGTTAGTACCCAGATCTATTCCCGGGAGGTAGAAAGAATTATTACAGGGGCAGAGGGAGGCTAGACATCCCACTTAGAGGAAGATTTGGGGCAAAAAAAATTCTCTGGAGCCAAGCAATACACATTTCTAGACCAGTCGAGCGAGTTGCCAGGGAGGAGTGTGATTTTTCTAGAGATGCTAAATTGAGTTTTTGTGAGGGAAAAAATCCCAGTATATTTCCAGTTGAGATAAATTATCAAAGCTAAGCCAAGAAGGTTAGAAGTTTTAATTTTCTATTTATGTTGCATAATAATAAAACCTTCATCTACTGCACTGGTTTTTCCTTCGGGGTTTTTCCAGGGACTTGTACAAAAATAACGGTGTCATTTTTATTTTGTGTGTGCATATATTTCTCAGTCCTGTAATTTTGTTTATGCTGCATAATTTTATTGTGAATAATTACAGTGTGAATTATTCGCTATTTGTCGTAATAGTAATTACAGAAGAAAAATAAATTGTTAAATTTAGGTGAATAATATCCAGTTGTTGCAGTTTAAGGAATTTTCACATTGGTATGATGAATTGAAAATCCATGGCAACACCCATGGCGACTAACTTGAAGTTAAGAGGCTCCAACTCCTGATTGATATATCCATCGATGTACTAGAGGTTGATTGATTTGTTGATTTATTTGGTTAACACCAGGCCGAACATGTGCCTTGTTGTGAACACGTTGAGCTAGTTCCACGTTGAACCAAGGCATGATCATTGGAGTTCAGTGAATCATATTCTGATATATCTTCGTGGTATTGTGAATTATGGCTTGAGATATATTGCAAACATGGATGTATAACTTCTGGGATATATAGATGCATATTTGGATGGGAGTGTTGAAGATAGGAAAAGAAACACAAGAATATACTTCAGCTTGGGCTCTGCTATCATATCTTGAATGAGAAGGAAGTAGATGTAGCTTGCACTCATCACTAAATAAACATAGTAAATCACATCCAATGAGGCTTATATCGAAGCAGTATGGCTCTGGAAGTTTTTTGCAGGATAGTTCGACCAAGAGTTGGAACTGACGGTGATACACTTCGATAATCAAAGTTGTGTGAAAATCTTAGAGAATCTTATGTTCCATGACAGGTTGAAGAATATTGAGATTAAGTAATACTAGATATGTGACATGGTGTAGAGGAGATCGATAAGGCTCAAGTATATCTCCATCGATGATAAAATAGATGATGTTATGATGTTGTTTCCTAGAGATAATTTTTTGTACTTCATATACAAGCTAGGAATCGTAGAGATCACCCCTATCATTAGGAGGGAGTGCTCATACCTCTGCAGCATTGATGGAAATTCTCTCGGTCCTTCAGTTGGGACATTGAGGCCCGTAATTCTCAAAAGGGAGGGTTGAGTGAGTGCCTCTTGGAGGAGGACCCTGATAACACACTAGGAATGGTGGAGTGAGGTCTTGGACCATTATCACACACGAGGAATGGTGAAGTGAGGTCCTTTAACATCTGGAACTTGATCACACGCCAGGAAGGGTGGAATGAGGTTCAAGAACTTGATCACACACTAGGAAGGGTGCAGTGAGATCCTTTCAGCATTTATACCTGATCACCAACTTGGAAGGTGTTGAATGAGGTATTTTCCCATAGTACTCACTGGGAAGGGTGATTGAGTGCTTGTTAGTTGATGGTCTTAACATTTTTGCCTAGGAAAAGGTCATGGGATTTGAGGACCGATCACCCTGGAGGAGTGAATCATGATATGCTGATGACATTGCCATGGGTTTGGTACCACCCTAGATATGGCCACTAGCATATGATGATGATAGATGATAATATTGGTAATTATGGATAACCTTTTTCTTTAGAGAAATTTGTCAATTTGAGAACATTTATGACAATCATTATGAATACCTCCCTAGCTAAGAGGGAGTGTTGAATTTGTAACTATAGTTGGTCTACTTAATTTATATTTGGTCACTTGATGTATTTGTGTTTATCATTATAAAGCATATTTATAAATGCTAGAGATCAAAAGTATTGATTTTGAGTCAAATTCCCATTGCGACTTTTTAAAGATGAAAATTTGAATTTTTGAAATGTAATTTTTGGTTCCGAAAATTGTTAATTTGGTATCCCTCCAAGTCAATTCAGACCTATCTCAAGACACACCCATTCAACCTAGACAAACTAGTATATAACGGAATTTTGACCTCCTCCACTTGGGCATTCGATCTTACTCACACAAGACATTTTTCGGGAATCTAACGAAGGACAAGAAGGACGAAATAAGACGAAATCTCTCTTGTCTCTCTCTCTTGCAACTCAAATGTGTGGATTGGAGTCTCTCTCTGTGGTTCACCTTTTTCTAGGCATTCTATTACATGGGGCCAAAATTTTTTGGGTAATTGGGCAGATGTTGCAGGGTTGAAATTTGGGCAACTTGTAATTGCAGGAGGGACAAAATTTTTAGTTAGAAATGAAAATTGAGTTGTTGGATTAGAATTGGTGACTTGAATTGGAGGGGAAGATCAGCTTTGACCATATATCTAGTTGTGTCTCTCATTGAACAAGAATAGTTTCTCTATTGAAAAAGGTTGTTGATTTTTTCCCCTTGGTGGGTTTTCCCAAGGTAAATATTGTCTTATTTTGTGTATTGTGATCTCTATTGTTCTATTATTATTTATGGTTGAATTTATGAAGTATAATTATTGAATGATATTGAATAAGTTAAAAGAATATCTACATCAAAAGTAATTATCAAAATTTCATAAATACTATGCTAATCTCTATTGCACTAGAAAAATCAATAATTATTATTTCCTTATTTGAAACGACTTCATCAATTTCTTGTATATGATATCTTAATTGAGATATCCTTCATAAAATATGAGGTTATAGTATCACTCCTCGTCATTCTAACATCACGAAGTTCATTCTTAAAACTCATGGCTTGACCAATATTATTGATAGTGAACAAACTAGTTAGGGAATCATACATATGCTTTGAAGATTGAAGACTTGAAACATAGGGAAATAAGTGATCCTTGATAGAGTCCACAATGGTTCTCACGGAAGTGATATCATCCTTTTCAAACTTTTATTTCTCTTCATATTTTTCTAATTCGGTGACCTTGCCTTTAACATTACCCAAGAGACCTTCTTTTGCAACGAGAATATCAGTCCTTGTCTTCCAATCCCTAAATTTTGTAGCTCCTTCTAATTTGTTTTCTACCTTAATTTGGGAATCCATATTCATAGAAAAGCAAATAAATTGTAGATCTAGGGTTTCGAGAGTGAACTCGTACCAAGCTTATTCAAGAGTGATATCAACTTCCTTTTTGTCACCAAATATTTGATACCATGTTGATTTTTCAAGTCCAGTAGATACAATAAAAATATTTTTGAACTATTGGTAATTAATTCGAATGATATAGATGTGAAAATTTCATCTATCACAACAACTGGAAATTATTTTCCTAATTGTTAAATTTATTTAACAATTTATTTGCAGTTTTCTACGGAAAATACAAAATAATTCACACTTTGATTTTCACAAATAAAATGCGGAAATAAATAGCACTGGAAACTGAGAAAATACTAGCACATACACACATAAAATTTGACACCGTTATTTCCAGATAATTGTCCTCGAAAAATACCCAACTTGGAAAAAACGGTGCAACAATGAGGGTTTTTATTATTATGCAAGAGTGAAAATATGAGTGCAATATATGGATTCCCAACTAGCAATCCAAACAGTAAGAAAATATAGGAAAAAATATTTTAAGGGAATTACCCTTCTTCCACAAGCAATCCCGACACAAATCTCTTCAGAAAACTCGGCCTCTTGGACCCTCTATAGGAATTACAGGGTAAGTTCCTTAGATAAAACACCAAAGGTCACCACTCACAAACAGATCACAAAACAATACACCAATATTTGACATGGTTAAAACCCTCGAAGAGGGAAACAGTCCATGACTTGAGCCAATGGGTCCACTTCATGAAATTTATTAATATAAAACGAAAATTTACATAAGCTTCTCTCATAAACGGTGACCAGAAAAATGACCCTCCATGACCTTTAAATATAGATCATGGAAAAATTGAGTGTTAAGCCACGGATCAAGTGTCAGTAATACCGAGGAGAGAGTGAACCGTCGGATCACTACATGTCGTGACCGTCGGATTATAAGTTACAATTGTACATAGTAAAGAAACACACTTTACCTAAATCTATGCTAGACCAAGTTATACTTAACTATTTCCTATGTGTCGGAATATCCTAACATCCCCCCTTAAGGACAACTTGGGATAGGATTGAAGGATTTACAAAGGTGACACAAAAGGAGACTATTTCCTAAGTGACGAAATATCCTAACATCCCCCCTTAAGAACAACTTGGGATAGGATTGAAGGATTTACAAAGGTGAAACAATAGGAGAAGGAAGGAGGCATTAGAGCCTATCCCCCCCTTAATGATAACTTTCCTAAACTCTAAGCATAGATCGAAGTTTGGTAAACTTTGCTTCTGTGAGAGCCTTTGTAAATATATTGGCGACTTGATCATTGGTTGAACAATACTGCACTTCAAGAACACGATCATGCATGATATTTCTGATGAAGTGTATATGAAGCTCAATGTGTTTCATACGTTGGTGTTGAACTGGATTTTTGAATAGTTGAATGGCACTCTGATTATCACACCAAAGTGTCGTTGGATGTTGCTGATGAAGACCAAATTAAGACAGGATCTGAAAAAGCCACATGGCTTCCTTGTTGGCTTCAACTGCACCATGATACTTTGCTTCTGCCAAAGAAAGAGAGATGGCACTTTTTTTCTTACAAGACCATGTAATAGGTCCTGAACCAAGAGTGAATGCATATCCTATAGTAGGTTTTCAATCATCAAGGTCACCAGCCCAATCAGAATCAGTGAAACTAATCAACAATGGAGATGCTCCTAAACTGTAATGAATCTCGAACTGAACTGTACCTCGAATATATCAAATTATTCTTTTGGCTTCTTTCCAGTGACTTTCATGAGGTTGGTGCATAAACCGAGAAACAAGACCAACGTCAAAGGAAAGGTCATGACGAGTATGGGCTATATACAGAAGTTTACCAACAAGTTGACGGTATAAGGTAGCATAAAATTCAGGGGTAGTACAAGTGACTGAAAGCTTGACTCTAGACTGAAAGGGAGAAGGGATTGGCTTACAATCTTCCATGTTAAAGTGGCCTAGAAGATCACAAACATACTTCGACTGAGAAAGGGTAATACCTTCTTTAGATTGCAATACTTGAAGACCAAGGAAATAATGTAAGTGTCCTAAGCCTGTCATTTCAAACTTCTTTTTGAGGCTAGAATTCACATGGTTTATATGGTTGGGATCACTACCAGTAAGGATAAGATCATCAAAAAAAATAACAAGGATGATGAAGGACTTACCCACTTTCTTGGTGTAGACATTGTTTTCAGAATGACACCTACAAAATCCATTATCTAAGAGAAATCGATCCATTTTGGCATACCAAGACCAAGGAGCTTGTTTGAGAACATAGAGAGACTTCCTAAGGCGCAAAACAAGGCTAGAGTCATTTTAGATAAATCCAGGGGGTTGTTCCATGTAGATTTCTTAATGCAAATCTCCATGTAAGAAGGTGGATTCAACATCCATCTGATGTTCTTCCCATTTAAAGGAGGCAGCAAGGGAAAGAACTAGGCGGATGGAATTCATTTTGGAAACAGGGGAGAAGGTTTTAGTATAGTCAATTCCTTCAACTTGTGAAAATCCTTCAGCAACAAGATGATCTTTATGTCTATCCACTTTTCCATCTAGTCCAAACATTGTTTTGTAAACCCATTTGCATCTGACAAGTTTTCTTCCCTTTGAAAGAGGAACAAGATCCCAAGTATCCTTTGCCAATAAGGAACGATATTCTTTATTCATAGATTCATCCCAATCTAGATGACTTGAAGCTTCTTCAAAAGTGTCTGGATCAGGATGTTCTGGAACTTGAGCCAATAAGGAAGAGGCTCTTTCGAACTGAGAATGTGTACGACGTTGATCTGCAGGATCACCTGCCAGAGAACCTTCTGCATCCCGAGTAGAGCGGACCCATCTTAGAAGCTGTGGAGCTGAAGGAATATCTTGAGGAGGTGGAGGAGGATTTTCATCCTCTCTGTCATCATCCGAACTAAAATGAATGCTATCAAAAATAGAAGAGATAGAGAGAGGTGGCACACCTGCCGAATCAGGCTCGCAGGCCAAAGGTGGCACACCTGCCAAACTAGGCTCGCAGGACGATATATTTTAATCAAATTTTACATCTCTTCTAATGATTATATTTTTGGATTTTGGTAGAAGAAGTATATATCCTTTGACATCTTCAGAATATCCAACAAAAATACAATTTTCACTCTTAGGTTCTAAGGCTTTATGTTTCGCATCTGGAATATGGGCCCAAGCTTCACTTCCAAAAACACGAAAGTGACTTACATCTGGTTTGATTGAGCTCCAAACTTCTTATGGATTTATATTCCTTAAAACCTTAGTAGCAGTGTGATTCATGATGTAATTTGCACAGATAATTGCTTAAGACCAAGTCCTTTAGATTGAAGCATACAATTAGCCATTTCTTTTAAGGTGTGATTCTTCCTTTCAGATACACCATTTTGTTGTGGAGTGTATGGAACAATATGTTGAAATTGAATGCCATGCTCAGTGCAAAAGTTGATAAATTTATCGTTAACACTCTCCTCCATTTTCTGATCTGAACTTAAGAATTTGATGTCCATATTTTTTCTCAACAAAGGCCTTAAAGGCCAAGGACATGTTAAAACATCCACTCTTGAGTGTTAAGAAGTATACCCAAGTGCGTCTGGAAAAATCATCAATGAAAGTTAAGAATTATTTGCAGCCATAGAAAGAAACAACGAGAAGTGGACCACAAAATCATTGTGCACAAGCTGCAAAGGGGTTGAATCGTGCCAAGAGGCACGTTTATAAAAACTATCCCGATGATGTTTTCCGAGTACACATCCAGAACAAACACCATCTCGACAAGATACCATAGGAAGACCTGTCACCATATTTTCTTTACATAGAGTTTGAAGAGAGCGGTAGTTTAAGTGACCAAATCGCTCATGCCAAAGTTTGCTCACTTCCTCATTATGAGCAACAAAAACGAAGGGAATACATCATCATCAATGTCAGTAGCTAAAATATGTCTAGGATCTTTGAGGTCCATAATTACAACATCATGAGGTGAGAATTATATTATTTTCCCTTCACCTAAATGAGTTGTCTGATAAACAGATAGAAGGTTGCATGAAAAGGTAAGAACACATGATACATCATTAAACTGACCATTATTTAGATGAATGGTTCCAGATCCTACAACACTAAGATATCTATCATCACCAACATAAATATTTTTGGTGTTACAATCATTTAAAGAAGAAAACATGCCTTTATTTTTTTCCATGTGGTAAGAGGCTCCAGAATTAATGAGCCACTCATGAGAATGAGAAGAAGAAGATACATTTAATGCATAACTAGATCTTGATACATGACAACCACAAGAAGAAAGTGCCATTCATGAAGATGAAGTTGAAGAGTTCTCCAAATTGATGTGGTGCTTCTTCATTGCTAATTCCAAGGCTTCCATCTTCTTAAAACATTTGGACTCTACATGGTCATCACGATTGCAAAAGTTGCAATGTCTATATGTTTTATTCCCTTTGTTTTTATTTGCTTTATCAGTTTGTTGAGTTGTTTTTTCAGTTTGTGGCTGAAATTGCTTAAGACCCTTGTTTGGTTTAGGATCATTCTTTTTAGGATACTGCTTCTCGGGATTCTTTTGATATGGTTGTTGTTGGGCTGCTAAGGCTTTATTAGAAGAGTTTCCAGTATTAATAAGAACAAGGTGTAAGAGTTTTTATTGTTCCCTTATCAAAGAATCGCAAAAGGCATCAAAAGAGGGGGACTTGTAGGTTGTTCCTTGAGAAATGAAGGCTTCTCTAGTGGAATGGAAGGTGGAAACAAATAGGAGTATGCAGAGCCAAACTTAGCAAGAATGGAATAGATAAGGCTACCATCTTCCTTTTTGACCTTATAACCTTCTAAAAGAAGTCTAAGGGTCTTGAATTTGGACAAAAAATCTTCAATAAAGGAGAAATTATTGGGGTCCAAAGTAAGCAACTCATTTTCAAGCTGGGGGACCCTGATTTCATTTTGAATGCCAAAAATAGTATTTATTTTTTTCACAGCTGCATCAGGGGTGTCAATTTCTTGGATATGAAATCAAAGATCTTGAGAAATGGACATTCTTATCAACCCCCATGCTTGATCTTGTTTATTTTCTCATTTAGCGGCTTTATCTCCATCGATAGGTTTATTTTCTTGTCTTGTGGCTATTCTATAAATTCCTTTACGTCTAAGTAAGTCTATCATGTAGGATATCCATTGGAAATAATTGGTGTTGTTAAGAATAATCATGCATGCACTTTCCATTTTTTTAAATAAATCTGAAAAGGCTGAAACTAATTGCTCCAATGGAAAGGTCTCGAAAAATTAGGCTGGTTAAAAAAAAACGGCTCGGAAAACGGCTTCTGAATGAAGAGGTTATGCATTTTTGAAAAAAATGTGTTGTAGATGCCGAATAGTTATTTGAAAGGTTGGAATTTGATGATGAAGTTCTACTTTTAAAAAAATCCCCCCTATTTTCCAAACTTAATACAATAAGCTCACTTAAAAAAAAATACTTTATGTGACCCACTTTTATAAATAAGTGAGAGTCACTTTTACAATGTTACTTTTACATGTGCTTTTGAAATAAAACCCTCTTTTTAAAACCGACAATTTTCCAAATGGATTTATAAGAAAAAATAGCTTAACAAAAATCTTTTTACAAAAAGAAGCTTGAGAGAAAGAGTTTTTATAAGGTGTAAGAGTTTTTATTGTTCTCTTATCAAATAATCGCAAAAGGCATCAAAAGAGGGGGACTTGTAGGTCATTCCTTGAGAAATGAGGGCTTATATAGTGGAATGGAAGGTGGAAACAAATACAGAGTATGCAGGGTCAAGCTTAGCAATAATGGAATAGATAAGGCTACCATCTTCCTTTTTGACCTTACAACCTTCTAAAAGAATTCTAAGGGTCTTGAATTTGGACAAAAAATATTTAATAGAGGAGAAATTATTGGGGTCCAAAGTAAGCAACTCATTTTCAAGCTGGGGGCCCTGATTTCATTTTGAATGCCAAAAACAGTATTTAGATTTTTCATAGCTGCATCAAGGGTGTCAATTTCTTGTATATGAAATCAAATATCTTGAGCAATGGACATTCCTATCAACACTCGTGCTTGATCTTTTTTATTTTCCCATTTAGCGGCTTTATCTCCATCGGTAGGTTTAGTTTCTTGTCCTGTGGCTATTCTATAAAAAATTTTACTTCTAAGTAAGTTTATCATGTAGGATAGCCATTGGAAATAATTGGTGTTTTTAAGAATAACCAGGCATGCAGTTTCCATTTTTTTCAAACTGAAACTGAAAAGGATGAAACTAACTCCTCCAATGGAAAGATCTTGAAAAATTAGGCTGGTTTAAAAAAACGGATCGGAAAACAGCGTCCAAATGAAGAAGTTATGTCTTTTTAAAAAAAATGTGTTGTAGATGTCGAATAGTTACTTGAAAGGTTGAAATCTGATTATGAAGTTCTACTTTTAAAAAAATCCCTCCTCTTTTCCAAACTTAATACAATAAGCTCACTTTAAAAAAACCTACTTTATGTGACCCACTTCTATAAATAAGTGAGAGTCACTTTTACAATGTTACTTTTATATGTGCTTTTGAAATAAAACTCTATTTTTAAAACCAACAACTTGCCAAAGGGCTTTATAAGAAAAAATAACTTAACAAAAAGTTTTTTACAAAAATAAGTTTGAGAGAAAGACTTGAACTCAGACCTCTATTCTCATAAACTAACTTTACACCAAGTGAGCTAGTAAAAGGATTCTATAATTGTTTGAAAGGAGAAATTTTTTTTTTGGATGTACGTGCTTTTTCCTGCAAAAAAACACAAAAATCCGTACAAGCCTTGTGGGAGAATGTTAGATTTCCGGTTAGTCTTACCAGAAACTATTATTTTTTCGCTATTTTCGATTTCCCGAGATCGCACAAAGACGTAGGGAAAGACCATACGTAGTAGAAAAAAATCTCGTCTTTTTGTTTTGATTTGCCAAAATCGCACATAATGCAGAGCAATGAGCATACATAGAGAAGAGGGTATAGATCTGACAATAAAAAAAAAAAAAACTATAAACCGAAATAAACAGAGGGAACCGAAATAAATAGAAGGATTAATAAATATAATTGCAAAAAAGATACTTTATACCTTGCGATCTAAAATGACATAACTCGGGCAACCGGAAACCTTTTCGCATGAAACGAAAGGGGTTCCTCATTGTAACAGACGCTCTGGACACAACAGTGCAGTTATTCTAGCCCGAAAGTGGTCAGAAATAGTAGATCTGAAAAACAAGTGTCGCATGCAGTCAAACCAACTGCAGATTTGGATCAAAAATGGATGCGGCCCTCAAAATGGCTCTGATACCATGTAGGAATTTACAGGGTAAGTTCCTTAGATCAAACACCAAAGGTCACTGCTCACAAACAGATCACAAATTAATACACCAATATTTGACGTGGTTAAAACCCTCGAAGAGGGAAACAGTCCATGGCTTGAGCTAACACGGCCACTTCAGGCATAAACGATTACCGGAAAAATGACCCTCCATGCTCTTTAAATAGAGATCATGGACCAATTAGATGTTAAGCCATAGATCAAGTGTTAGTAATGCTGAGGAGAGAGTGAACCGTTGTATCACTACATATCGTGACCTTCATATTATAAGTTACAAATGTACATAGTAAAGAAACACACTTTACCTAATTCTATGCTAGACAAAGTTATACTTAACTATTTCCTATGTGACAGAATATCCTAACACCCACTACGTTGCTCTGCGTAGACCCTATGAAGTCAAGCCTCCAACCTGCCTCTCATGAATTCATTTTTCCTGCCTCTACTAGGGAAATCACCTCTCCGACACTCTGGACCCTCTGCCCAGCCTCTGGAACTGAGAATGATTTTTTCCTCAGCTAAATTGAATTTCCCTCTAAAGCTTAATGCACAGTCCTTTGCGCTGCGTCACTATGAATAACTCGACCCTCTTGATGATGCCTCTCCGGATCGGTAAAACTTCCTCTGGATCAATGTCTCAGCCACTCACTATCTCTGTTGTCTCAATGAAGCTTGAACTCTCCAGAAACTGACTGCTGCTACTCAAGACAATAAAATTCTCCAAGAGACTCTGGTGTATGTTCTCCGAGTGCACATCAATTTCCTCTTATAATCCATTGTTGGAGCACCAACGACCAATATTAAAACTTAATCAATGGCTAGGATCATCTTGGAGTCAATCTGTGTGACTTTCTAGATAATTCACATCTTGACTTAATTAATTCTGATTAATTATCCATATTCCTTAAGTTTGGACTCAGGAAATATTTAAAAATCATCTAATAATATAATTAAGTCATCTTTAGGTGGAAATTCCAGAAATTATTTCTGGGTCTTAGAGATCTCATATATTCTAGCCTCTCCACCAAATTTTGTGGCTAGAATACATATGATGCTACAACAAATAACAATAGATCTTATTTTAACAACTCCAATTTATTATTAAGCAATTACACTTCAAAAATTCAACCATAAACCATAAAGATAGTAAATATCACAATGCACAAAACATAACACAATATTTACCCTGGGAAACCCAGTTGGGGGGAAAACATAGCAACCTTTTTCTTAGAGAAATTCTCCAATTCAACAAAAGATACATATAATGCATCTAGTCAAATATGACATCAACAAGATCAACAAGCTATGGTCAAACCTGGTATTTAACCCTCAATTTAAGTCAATCCAAGTCAAAAAATTTCCCTTCAAAATTTCGACCTTCTCAGATCTTCCCAAAATATGTTGCCGAGAAGCTCCCTGGAATTTCGACTTGCCTAGAAAACTTCTCAAAAAAAGTCAAACGTGCAAAATCTTGAGAGAGAGAGAGAGAGAGACGTGCGAATTAGAGAGAGATATTTTTCCTTCTTCTTCTTTTCCTTCGCGTGGATTCCTAGAACTTGTCTTCTCGTGTTATGGTCGAATGATGCTTTTGTGGAGGAGATCAAATTCATTTATATAGTGGTCTTCCTATCCAGAATGGGTGTATCTCTTTACTGGGCCGACTTGACTTGAGGGAGGTCCGACTTGACGAACTTGGAGCTAGAAATTCAAATTTCAAATTTCAAAAATTTCTCTTTTAAATTTGACATGAAGAACATGTCATATACAATTTCTTTCTAAGGGCTAAAAAATCAAAATAAGATTAAGAATATGTCTTTCAAATTCTTTATGCATTACAAGGGCTAAAATATAATTATGAAGACCGACCATAGCTACAAAAATTCAACATGATGTCCATGTAACAAAAAGGTCCCTATTAAAAAGGCCAATGATTTTTGTAATCATATGTCTTCATTCCCTTTTTAATAGTTATATAGGTCACCGCCCCTATAGAAAAACTCAAGAAATCCCCATAATGAAGGACACACTCCAAATTATAGCAGGGTATGTAGGTTGCATTCCCTAGTGGGATAAGTTGTGTCATCCAAAACCCAAGTGTAGGAGAGATACACCTAATTGCACCCTTCAACATGGGTGCTTGCACCTTTTTGTAAGTGCCTCGGCTAAATTTCTCCCCCTACTAACGAGCAACATAATTTCTTACAACATGACCTGAGTTGGTGAAAACAAGAAGCTAAGCCCCACTTTAGAGACAATGGATAAAACAAGTTAGATGGCAATCTTGTTGATGATACAAGGCCCTAAATTAATAATATTGTTTACGTGGGAACTTACTCGACAAGTATCAGTAATAGGGGGCTATTATCACCAAACTTTCCTAGACAAATTTCAGTGTCATATCCCAACACATGTTTGTGGATATTAATTAGGGTGAGCTCAACATTTCAAAGTTCATCATTCGATATTGATGATTTATGAATAGGATATGAGATGGACTCAACATTTCATAGGTCACCATTTATAATTGAAGGTTTAGGAGTACCTTGGCCATATAGGTACCTTGTTTCAAAGTTTTATTCTATGTCAACCTTGTTTTGTAGTTGCAATGTATTAGTTTTAGCAATTATTCATATATCATTATTCTAGGAGACACCGCATGTTGCATTATTTTTTGTAGGTTTCTAGCTCAAGGTTCTACAGATATATTTTGAGCAAGTTTCCAATATAAGGTTCTAATGTTCTATTTTAACAAGTTTCCACTTTAGGCCCCAAGATATATCTAGTTGTCTTTCCCCATGCATCAAGCTAACATTAAGAATTTGGTGGATGAGGACATTGAAATGGGAACTTTCAAATTCTTGATTAAGATTTTTAGTAGTTTATATTTTTAGAAACTTGATCTTTTTAAGCAAAATATGACAATTTTGGAGTTAAAGGGATACTTCAGATTTTCATGATCTACAATTTTGAAAAAATTCTAGTTTTACAAATTTTATTCTTCTTAAAATCCAAAAGTAGATTTGGATACCCATTGGAGGGATGAACTTGGCATTTCTTTTATGAAATCTTGATATGTTTTATAACTTGGTCAATGTGAGTCAAACTCAAGCTTTATAAATAGAAATTGCCAATTTTCAAAGATATTACATTTCAAAGTCTCGGTATAGAGCACAATATGGGCGTGAAGTTTGATGGAAAATAGCCATTGTTGATTTTTGTATATTATTAGAAATGATTTTATTCGATATTTGGCGCTATATTTGGAGATCCAGTGTTGCATATTGTTGAGAAATCTAGGACAGTTAGTTAGGGTATTTGTTAAATTGATTTCTCTGTAATTCATGGCATTTTCTTGTGAGCTATGTTAGAGAATTAGCATTATTATTTAGTTGTGTTCATCATCAAGACAAATTCCAATAAGAATATCATAATACAAACAAAAGAACACCAGATGTAGGTTGCTATCCAGGGCCAAAACCTCTCCTAGAGAAGAAAACCCATAAAAGTCTCTTCTTATAGAACTTCAATGAAGACTTCTTGACCTCTACCTTGACCTTTACCAAACCTTCCAAGAGATGAGCCATACAAACCCGTAAAATTCTCTACAAAAAATTACTGAGGAAACCCTAGTTTCTCCTCCAAAACTAACATTTGGGCAACATAGATTTCCTTTCGATTCACTAACTTTCAAAAGAACTTCGTTGGCTTTCATGAGAACTTCGATTTTCTTCTTTAGGCTTCCTTTCCATGACTTCGGTAGAAAAAAAATATGCTTCACTTGATCGATGTCTTGCAAATGAAGTGAGGCTCTTCTTTATATATCCTTTCACAAGAGCGAATTAGGCCTCCTTGGACTAACATGAAGATGGTTGGCTAACTCATCACTTAGAGGCTTCTAGACATCACATTTTACAATAGTAATTTTTTTTCTTTGTTACATGAGCCCTCTAGGGGCTAGTACATCATGACTTTGACCTTTAGACTTATCAACAAGACTCCTATAGCACTCAATGGGTGCTTTGAAATAGGACCACAATATGATGGGCAAGAAACCCATTTTAATAATACGAATTTTTCTTTTACAAATATTTTCTTTTTCTTTTTCTTTTGACAGGTACATCAATAATTACATCAATTCATGACTCAAGTACAAATTATGAAGACCAACACTACTTACATTTCAACACTCCCTATTAACTAGGGAGGTATTCATAATTGACCACTGGTACAAGGAAAATACTTCCATTGAATTATTCTTATAAGAAGAGTCAGATTGGTAAGCCATCTTTAGCATCAACGTTATTATCAATATATAACCAACATTGTCAACATAGCAAGGCCTTGACTAACACGCTCTATCTCTCAATAGATTAGAGCACAATGCTGGGAGGTTTTACATGGGACACCACACTACCTTTCAAGGCACATACCCCATCCGAATGTGCACAAGGTATGTCCTTTTAGGAAAATTCATATCTTGGATTAACACATCCTCAAGGAATTTCCTCTTCGAATACTCTTACCTATTGGATTCCCTACCTCATCCTCGAAGAGTATCGGTCACCAAACTACTTCCTATCTTGTATTTCAAATCCTCAAGGATTATATGTCTCAGATGCTTACCCAGTCCTCTAGACGCCATTCTCTCCTCATGAACTTCACTAATACTTACGATTGTTAGTCCTGGTCTAGTGCGTGATACATGAAGCAGAGAACTATAACTATCACTCCCTCTCAACCAAGGAGGAGCTCCCTCTCAACTAGGGAGAAGTGTCAATTGTCAGCTACTATGATAGTAGCTCTCAAGTCTCTATCATCATCATCACACGTGCGATATTTCTTACCAGTCCCTCTATATACGGATTTATCATTGATCCTTTCTTCTTCATAAATTCTTCATAGAGCATAGGCCATCTTCTTCATCACTTCCATTCAACAAACCATAGTGTTGAACCAGCAGTCATGTCATCCTTTTCTTCCTCGGAAAGTGATCTTTTAGTCTACATATGGTTATCCTTCATACAACTTCCTCTTTCATGTCATGCTTCTTTCATGATCTTCCATCCAATCATACTAGTTGCAGGTGACATTCTACAACCCTCTTTTGGTAGCCTTGTTTCAACTTTAACCAAATGAGTTAAAATATAAAAATAAAATTAAAGTTACTTTTTTATGATGGCCCTTAATTATATCATCATATTCATCACGAACTAATCATTATATAGCTCCTAACATGGATCCTTCTTGAACATTATCATCAAACCATTTGCAACTTTCTATATTAGCTCCTCATACCAAGTACCAAGGTAGCAACCGAATCATATCCTTCGCAAGTGAATCTACTTCATATAGCAGGATCGTGTAGAACCTAACAGTGAATCATTTCTTCCTTCAATCTTCATCAGAGTCTCCAGCAGAACATAGCTCGGCCAGTCATCTAGGATGAGGTCCATCATGATGCCATTGAACCAGAAAGCTTGCCTACTCCAAAAAAAGTGATATCATCACAGTCATTCTTCCCAGGGTGAAGAAATCATTTCATGTCATCACAAAGGAGGATGTGTAAATTATGCCTATTATCGGTTTGCAACAAAATTTTTCTATTAGCTAGCTAATTGTTATATCATGAATTCTTCTGTATGTTGTCATTAGCTCTTCCAGTCATCCATAGTTTCACAATTATATCATGGATCTATCTTTATACATCAGAGTGCCCAAGGATTCAAGGGTCCTTAAAGTTCCCTTCTTCCATCATGATTACCAAAACAGAGGATCAACTCATCCTTCTTACTTCACTTCCTATACTTGTAGCATTCATCGACAAGTACACCCAAGCAAAGTATACAATAACAACTTCATGATGCCAATATGTGAATTCAGGGTTAATATGAGACTTAGAGGTTGAATTCCTAGGGTTTTACGTGTCAACCCTAGACCAAGAGTTTCATATATTACTTATCAACCTTATCCATGCCTACAAGACATGAGCCCTACATTGTGCACAAACCCTAAAGACCGAGGGTTAGGGTTTCTTTGAGGGAACATAGTTAGGGTTTCCATAAGACTAGGGTTTTTACTTATGCCAATGAAGGTTTTCATATCAATACTTATATCAATAGTTTTAACAACAAACCCTATTACCACACACCCCACAATAGTTCATAATGGACCCTTAACAAAAAATATGTCATACATACCTTGTGGTTACATACCTGAAGTGGTCTCCAATTTCGGATGGCATGGTTTCTTCATTGATTTCCTTCAAGGTGTGTATAAAATTAAGATATCCTCCTCTGTTTTTGTTTTATATTTTCTTGCTCCAGGAACAATATACTATTATTCTGATGCATAGATCTTAGAGAGTTGTCTGCAACGATGTATCATTTCCCATGGTGGGACAAAATTTAAGCAAACAAGACTTTCCTTCAAAGAGAAGACTGTCACAATATCGTGACCCTACTATTGCTTCCTTCAACAAAATGCTCTCCCTCTGAATCCATATTGAAATACTAGACTGACAAATACATATGCAATGATTCTTCTTATGCCTAATAATTTTCCATAGAGTATTAATTGTCTATAACTCAAAATTGTCTAGCACTTATAAAGCTATTATCACAAAGGTGTGACTTCACCTATTGTCTGTGCCTTTCCTTATCTCAAAATAAATTATTGGACCCTTGAATTAGGACTTACAAGATTTTGTCGATGATTCCAATACATGATTTCCATAATGATTCCAATTATACCACTGTTATTTCAAAATTAGATGTACATTATTAATGTTACCACAAGTCGACTTACTGACTTCTGGTGGGATCGAACTATATATATATATATATATATATATATATATATATATATATATATGTCAATCTTATCACCGTTGATTACACAGACCTTTTCACACTTATTCAGGTCAATGAGTTCTGAGCAATGGTGGCTATCCTTTCAAGACTTGAAGAAATTTGATATAGGACTCCTTTGAAGAATATACTTGTACCCAATATTGCAGGAGATCTCAGCTCCTCCCTATGATAATAGCCTTTAATTCGTATCCTCTCGAGTTTCTTGACTTCCCACATATATGATTTAGATACTTGATCTTATTTATTTGAGTGATTATATACAAGTGTATAGAATGGATCTTGCTTCTCCTTTGGATTTACAAGGGACTATATCAGATGATAGGCTTAATGTGCCGTCTCCCTTATAGATAAAAATGTAATAGGAGTCTCAGCTCCTTGTCTTTGAATTTTGAAAAGTGTTTATGCTAAGAGGAGAACCACAATCATTCTTTCCTAGCCTTTACTTTCACACTAATTTAAAATTTTGATGAAGAGTGACTCGAACCTCATGCTCAGGTAAAGAGAATATTTTTAATAGTGAGACTATGCTTCAAAATATTCCTTCAAAAAAATCGATCTTGGACGAATTCTTTGCATAGGTGAGAATTGTGATGCTTCTTCTAAGTGATATGTATATACAAAACCACACCATAGAAATTTTGGAACATGTATAGAAGATTTGTCTCCCTTCTAGGGTCAACAGGAAGACCTTGAATGCCTTACCAGAACTAGAACTTCCTCTTTACATAAATTTGGTAAATTCACTTATCAACAATGACCATAATGTACATACCAGAGTTGTGAAGTTGCTTCAAACTTTTGGTGATTTGGATGAAAAATGTAGACCTGGTGGTCTCATTTTTAAGGTTTGCTCCAATGTCAAAAAGTGTGGCCTCTCTTATGTTTCTATACAAACCTTTTAATCCTTCAAAATTATGCTCCTTATGCCTTCACTTTGCTAAAGTAGGTATGTGGTCTTGATGCAGAGATTAGGGCTAGATAATGGTGTCCAAAAAACTTTGAAATGCTTGTCAATGAGTGTTGCCTGGAAAGGGATATTAAATTAGCTTTAGGTTTCCCTGAATATGGTTGAATTGACCTCAATGTGCTCTTGCTAACCTTACAATTGTTGTGACCTTACTTCTATAATTAGGCTTGGTAATTATGCCCAAAACTTTGATCTATTTCCTTGAGATGATGTAACACTAAAATGATATTTTTCTGCACTCTAGTCAAAATCTTAGCTCTGATTCCATGTTGAGAAATCTAGGGAAGTTAGTTAGGGTATTTGTTAAATTGATTTCTCTGTAATTCTTGACATTTTCTTGTGAGATATATTAGAGAATTAGTATTATTATTTAGTTTTGTTCATCATCAAGACAATTTCCAATAAGAATATAATAATGCAAACACAATAACACCAGATGTAGGTTGCTATCCAGTGCCAAAACCTCTCCTAGAGAGGAAAACCCACAAAAATATCTTGTTATATATCTTCAATGAAGAATTCTTGACCTTGAACTTGACCTTGACTTTGACCAAACCTTCCAAGAGATGAGCCAACCAAACCCTTAAACAACTTCTCTGCAAAACAAGATTGAGGAAACCCTAGGTTCTCATCCAAAACTCGAACGTGTGGGAAACAAATATTTCCTTCCAATTCACCGACTTTCAAAAGAACTTCGTTGGCTTCCATGAGAACTTCGTTCTTCTTCTTTATTCATTGCCCAGGCCTTGCTAGAAAACATAGATGCTTCACTTGATCGATGTCTTGCAAATGAGGCAAGGTTCTTCTTTATATAGCCTTTCACAGGAGAAAATTAGGCCTCCTTGGGCTGACATGAAGAGGGTTGGCTGAATCATCCCTTAGAGGCTTTTAGACATCACATTTTACAATAGTAATTTTTCTTCTTTGTTACATGAGCCCTCTAAGGGCTAGTACATCATGAATTTGACCTTTAGACTTGTCAATAAGGCTCCTAGAGAAAGCAATAGGTGCTTTGACTTAGGACCATAACATGATGGGCAAGAAACCCATTTTAATAATAATAAGTTTTATTTTACAAATATTTTTTCTTTTCTTTTTCTTTTGACAAGTACATAAATAATTACATCAAGTCATGACTCAAGTACAATTATGAAGACTGAAACTAGTTACATTTCAACACATATAGCATGTCCATCAAGTTTCATCCCAATCTAATAAGTTTGGTTTTAAGTCAAATTTAGAATTCTAAATCATTTTGGAGCATTCTAGGAGGTTTTTGTGAGACCTACCTGTTGATGATTTAGTTGTAAATGAATGGGCTTGGACGTATTATTTTGATTCTTTCATTCCTCCTAGGCCAATTTGCATCATAGACCATGAAAAGGTTATTTGAACGACATACACATGCTATTTATGGTTTAGGAGTGGAGCACATGGAATAACGTTTTTGTGGGCTTTCCTTATTTGCACATGTTATATTATGCTTAATGTTGGAATACATTGGTTAAAGAAGGATATGTTTAAATATGGAATACATTGGTTAAAGAAGGATATATTTAAAGACGAAAGTGTTAGGAGACTAAAGTATTATTTTGTCCTCTGTTTAAAGAGTAAAATGCTTAAATGCTATTTTGTCCATTTTTTCTTATAGTAAGTGCACTTAATAAAATTATTTTTTGATTTGAGAATCTCCTTTGTAGACTTTCATTACTATCATCTTGAAATTGGAGCATGTGACATGAGAAGACTTTTATGGATTTGCCTATTTATATCATTATTTCAAGTATGAAGCACATATATTGGAGTTTTAGGAAGAATTGGTTTATGATAGTATATAGGGGCCAATATTCCTTGGAGAGCCAAAATTCTTATTGCTCAATTAAGGACTAATTTTCATTAAATCCCTTGTGAAACAGGTTGTTGGAAAAGGCCAAAAGAAGTGTGGGAGGAAAAGAGTATGTATTTTTTTCTCTTCCGGAAATTTGGAAACATAAAAGCATTTCATTTTAGAATGTGAGGCCTTCAAAGACAGAAAGGAAAGTTATGCAGATATTTTAGCCACTAGCTCTTGGGATAATCTATTAAGTGAGGGGTTTTTCGAGAAGTTGGGGGAATTTATTGTGAAACTTCACACGAAAAGGGAAGCAATCTATCCCATAGGCTATCTTTAGCCTAGTGGACATTAAAATAACTTCTTCTTCTTCTATATTCTCTTTCATAGGATCATGTACGCTAATAGAGAAGCAATCTATCCCATAGGCTATCTTTAGCCTAGTGGACATTAAAATAACTTCTTCTTATTCTATATTCTCTTTCATAGGATCATGTACGCTAATGAGGAGGTTGATCTTTGATTGTGATATTGTTAGCTTTCTGGTCGATGGTGACAATCTATTAACTCCAAATTTCAAATTTATCGCAATAGATAATAGATAAGAATGGATTTATCTATAAAATCCAAATTTTAAGTTTATCTCAATAGATAATCGATAAGAATGGATTTCAGTAGTGGAATAGGGGGAACAGTTAAATAGGGGATTATTGGCCCCAAAAAAAGGTGTTTTGGTTTAAAAGAAATAAAACTCACTAACATGTAGATCTGCACTTTCAAGGGTAGATATATGTGTTTCTGACGATCTCAAAGTAGGAAGTCATCATTAGGAGTAAATTTGGACTATTGCTCCTTGGTTGGTACATTTTATTGCAGGTTACAAGTATGTTTTTTTATATTACAGTAAGTACTTTTTCAATTGACAGTGTTCTTTGGTCTCTAGGTATCATACTTCATTCCCAGGTTACATAGGGATTTACTTCTAAAGTAAGTAAACACTAACCTAAAAACATTGCAAAGGAACTATACGAAGTGACGTTGTACATTCTCTAGTTATCGTCGAACCCTTTCAATTGCAAACATTAAGCGGACCAACAAAGTGTAAGAATTGGTATAGCTATTGCTATGATATTACCAAAAGCAATCAAATATAAAATAAAATATAAAAAGTGGAAAATTGTGTTTCATCTATGTAGGCGTTTGACAAAAAATCTTGACGGTTGCACAATGTGTTCAAATGCTCTTGGAAACATATGCTTTCAGATCCTAAATTGATAGAGAAGCCACAACTTTGGATCCTACGTTGCACCATATTCTAGCCGTGCTATAGAAGCATGTTACCAAGATAATAGAGACATGAATAATAAATTATGAAGTTGTTAACCTGGCGGTGGCATATGGAAACATGTTGTTACATTGGCCATCAACCATTAAGGGAGACTCATATGCAAAGACGACACTTCTTGTCGAAATTTGCAACAAGAAACAGTGAAATTGGCAACCCGAAAGAACAAAAAGTATACACACATTGGCGAGGAAATTTAGTGAGGAATTTCAGTAACACACTAGTGAGGAATGTGGGTGTCTAATTTATTTTTACCTTAAATAAATTGGACAATAAATTGTAATTTCATCTCATAACTACTTGTATTAGTTAACTAAGTCATGATGTCTAAGTTAGCTCAAGAAATTCGAGTTGAGGGTCTAAGATGAGGCATTTAGAGTGATCCTAATATTTTGGGGGTCCAGTGCATTTAATCCACTAGTGGGGTCCAGGTGTAATCAGTTAACTCAATTAATTGAGTTAAAATTAATTTAACTAGATCTAACTGAGTGATGAATTAGTGAGAAGTCCAGTGAATTAAATTAGATTTAATTCACAAGTAGTGATCAATCAGATAACTGATGATTCATTATTATTAGTTGCATGCATGTCAGTTCTAAGGATGACCCAGTTGAGACAAGGTTAAAGGGAACATAACTATCAGTTGTATTTTTAGATAATTGCACAAGTGCAATTATAAAGCCATGATGGATTGTGAAATCAAGGATGATTTTCCTATTTAATAGAGACCTAATTCTTTAGGAATTACGTGAGCAAGGAAGGCTGAAGGAAGGTTGGGAATTGGCTATGTGTTTGTCCAATTTTTCCTAGATCAGTGGGAGACAATTGGCAAAGTGCTGGAGAATCTCATGAGAGATTAAGCATTGTCTTGTTTCATGATTCCTTGACTTTATACAATATATGATA
Source organism: Pinus albicaulis (assembly GCA_034641835.2). Classification (NCBI taxonomy): domain Eukaryota; kingdom Viridiplantae; phylum Streptophyta; class Pinopsida; order Pinales; family Pinaceae; genus Pinus; species Pinus albicaulis. The sequence goes on along the minus strand of CM076580.1, from coordinate 1,154,069,429 downwards.
GTGGGGTTTTGAGCAGTTGTTTTCCCCAAGAACATCTTGTGTTGTGTAATTGATTTACTTCTTTCTCTTACTTGCATGTGATTCAACGATCGTATTTTGTATTCCGCAAGTATTGTAGAAGGATTCGATATCTTGTTTTAATACATCACAAGGTCGAATTTAATCCATTGATATAGAATTTTTATAAATTTCTACATGGTATCAGAGCTTCTATAAAATTTCTACATGGTATCAAAGCGCCAGGAATCACAATAGAAGAGAAGAAATTGAGTTTGTCTTAAACAAGCTCAAATTTGCAGATTTATTCTTCAGGATCAAGCAACAGATCAAGATGTCTTTCAATGGCTTGAGACTCGAATATGCACTAAAGGGAAATTCGAATTATATTTCATGGAAGGATGGGATGGAGGCAGTGTTGGAGGACAATGGGTTGAAGGAATCTATAGATAATGATATTCCCAAGCCTGCAGTAGCAGATGCCCAACTTCTTGATGCATGGCAGAAGAAGGTAGCAAAGGCGAGAGGATCTTGCTAGAGGGAGTTCGAGATCATATTGTCTCGAGTCTCCATGGGAAGGCGATTCCATATGCTATGTGGAAGGCCATGAAAGATCTATTTCAGAATAGCAGTGACCACAGGAAGTTGGCGCTTAAGGACAAGCTCAGAAAGATCAAGATGGAGGAGGGTGAGACGGTATCAACATACTTAGTGAAGTTCACTCAATGTCGAGATGAGCTTGGAAGTGTTGGTGTGACAGTAGCCCAGGTTGATTTGGTGAGCCTAGCACTTCTATGCCTTCCCAAGAGCTGGCATAGTTACCAGGACTCTGTGAATGGGAGGGAGAAGTTACCAGATTGGGAGTGTTTCTGGTCCGACTTGGTAATAGAAGAGATAAGGTGGAGCACCTAATACAGGACCTCCAGCACCAACAAAGAAGAAGATTGTGCATTAGTCGAAAAAGGAAAGAAAGTTAAGGGAAAGAACTCCCAAGGCGAAGATGGAAAGAGAAACTTGTCCAAGATCAAGTGTTTTCACTATCACGAGGATGGGCACCATGCCTCGAATTGTCCACAGAAGAAGGCAAGCCAGAAGGAGTCTACAGTTGCAGCGGGTGAAGCGTTAGCTTCACAATTCGAGCTTGATTTTACTCTCATTGCATGCATGGCCAACATTGTAATGGGATGCATGTGGTATCTAGACAACAGTGCCTCATTCCATATGACGGGGACTAGAGATCTCTTCAGTGACTTGGAGGAGGACCTCCAGCAGAACATAGAGTTTGAAGATGACGAGAGGTATAGCACAACCGACATAGGTACAGTGACCTTTCATAGGGAGTCTGGCTCCCCTCTCAAACTGGCATATGTTTTGTATGTTCCAGGCCTAAGGAAGAATCTTGTCTCCGTAGCGATATTGGAAGACTATGGTTATGATGTGATGTTTAAAAAATGAAAGGTTTTCCTTAAACACATAGCCACGAGACAGGTGAAACAAATCGGTGTAAGAGTCAAGAACATGTATGCTCTCGAGGTCGAGGATGCATGCAAAGCTTTGAGGAGCAAAGAAGTGGTTAATAAATTGGTGGTTGAGAGGGAGCAATTATCTCTCAACATGCAGCCTCAAAAGAAGTCTCAGAAGGTTGTGGAGCAGCCACAACTGGAGAAGCAGAGAGGAGACCGAGTGGAAGAGTCCACTCAAGCAGAGACCTCCAGGTGGGGGAAATTTCGAGCCAAATGAGAAGAGGGAGTACATGCAGCTATACCTCCAGATGATAGGTGAGGTGATGTGCAAATATAATCCCAAGAAGAAATTTGGGCAGGGTCCATAGAGATGGTGTGTATCATGGATTGAACCTGGCTACGAGGAGCTCACAGTACAACAGTAGCAAAAAGGTTCAGTTGGATTGATGTAGTCAGATGTCAAGAAGACATAAATTAGAGTGACATATGTCAGATATTGGAGCATAGATCAAAGTTGGAAGCAGTGCAGAGGGCATGGATGCAGATGTCAGCAATAGTGCAGAGAGACCAGTAGACAGGTGCAGTAACCAGCAGCAGTCAGAAGACTCTAATGACATATGCATTATACTGAATTAGTTGTTCAAAGGTTATTCAGTTTTAGGAGTGGCAGGTGCAAACAACACTAGAGAAGTGTTGCATGCAAAACATTCCAAAGGTACCTAATCATGATAGATTGAATTCCTTTCTTGTTGAGAGGGAGCATTGAAATTTGCAACAAGAAACAGTGCAATTTGCAACCAAAAATGACAAAAAGTACACACACATTGGTGATGAAATTCAGTGAGGAATTTTAGTTACACATTAGTGAGATTACACATTGATGAGGAATGTGGATGTCTAATTTATTTTTCCCTTAAATAAATTGGTCAATAATTTGTAATTTCATCTCAAAACTAATTGTATCAGTTAACTAAGTCATGATGACTGAGTTAATTCAAGAAATTCGAGTTGAGGGTCTAAGATGAGGCATGTAGAGTGATCATAATATTTTGGGGGTCTAGTTGTAGTTAATGACGCACTAGTGGGGTGCAGGTGTAATCAGTTAACTCAATTAATTCAGTTAAAATCAGTTTAACTAGTTCTAACTGAGTGATGAATTAGTGAGAGGTCCAATGAATTAAACTAGATTTAATTCACAAGTAGTGATCAATCAAATAATTGATGATTCGATATTATTAGTTGCATGTATGTCAGTTCTAAAGATGACCCAGTTGAGATAGAGGTTAAAGGGAACATAACTATCAATTGTATTTTTAGAGAATTCCTGAGTGAAATTATAAAGCCATGAGGAAGCCATGATGGATTGCGCAATCAAGGAAGGTTGATTTCCCTATTTAATAGAGACCTAATTCTTTAGGAATTGCGTGAGCAAGACATACTGAAGGAAGGCTGAGAATTGGCTATGAGTTTGTCCAATTTTGTCTAGATCAACGAGAGACAATTGGCAGAATGCTCAAATTTCGGAGGAAAAAAAAATTGACTATTTTTTTGAAATAAAATATGGAAAATTAACGGCCTTGAAAATATTAGTGCCTAAATTTTTTCCCATCATCATGAAAATACTAGCTCCACGCAGAACGGAAGTAATTTTACACTGATTCTAATACCACCTTTTCTGTTAGAACACACAATATAAACTTATATCAATGAACATTGTAAAATCATTCTTTAAATTTCACCATAGGTATCCCACGTCAAATTCATCAATGGATAGCATAATTTACAAATGCCTGAAGACTGAATCTTAGCAAACTGGTTTGTATTTTCTGAAAGTATTTCATCTCAGATAAACGCCATCTTAATCCTGGCTGACCTTTCAATGCTACCACACAGGCATTGCTACATGTATCTGGTTTTGCGATGAAAGGTACAAAATATCTTTATTGCAGCGGACATGCCGATTGTCAAAGCCGGTATTCTGGCCACCATTACTTGGCATTATATTAAGCTACAGGGCGGGCAGGGAATTTTTCTGTTGAATTAAAATGTTGACAAACTCCAGGTTTTAACAGTTTATAAGATGCCACCACAGGATGAGAAATGCATAAACATCCAAAAACAAGAATTACAAATATGTGTTTCTTCATCGTTATGCAATATTGAAAATTGCTTCAATACTATCAAAAGTCCAATACTCATATCCCCTAAAATTGCTTTTCTTGTTATTAAAATGATTATTCTGCCAAATTTGATCCTATGATCTAATATTTGGCTGGATAGTATTACAATGCGTTCGAATTGGAAAGGTGTTGCCCAAACCAAGGATCTATGAGCGTAATGTGGCTCAGATTGGAAGTCACCTCAGGGTTTTAGAGATTATCAGCAGCTGCATACAATCCAGAGCTTTGGACTTATTTTATGGACGAGGCCTTGATCTAACATTTGGCTGCATTTTTTAAAACGCCTTTCAAAACCATAACTAAAAGACAGCTAGTAACTGAAACATCTACCTCCAAAAATGCAGATGGCATAGTAAGGTTTGAAGGGAACAATCGTCAAACATCATTAACATGATCACAAGGACATTTAAGAGGCACAAAATCTTTGCCCGAGCTATCAGTAGCCAAATGCGTAGTCCTATTTTGGAACTTCTGAAGGACATCTGCTGTCCAACCTGCCAAATTAGTCTCATTGTGTCCAACTTGCACATCTTTATGAAAATTGAAGCAATGCAATATTCCTTTCTCAGGGTTTGGGCATGCAGGTCCCTCATTGTCATGCCACGTTCCCTCATGCTTCATCCCTGACCAACTTGCAAGCCATTGGAATACATTTTGTCCATTTCCTGCAAATTCTAACCAGCCTTTTGGAAACATTTCCATCACAGAACTCTCCTTTTCCATGAAGATCATGTCTGCTAGCTGAGCTCCGTGAACAGTTGCCAGAATATCAGTTGAACTCATGACACTGACCTGCGAGGAAACAATTGGTCAACTGTTTTAAATCAGACTTATATACCTTATATATTCACAGGCACGAGCAACGAGATCATAAAGCATTAAGTTAATTTTTTGTTCCCATTGCCTACAACCATTAGTGAAGTACTTTAAGAATCGGCTATATGGTTATGACTTAGTAAAAGTCTGTTTGGGACTCTGAAATGAGTTATCATTCCTAAATTCGGATAGTCACAAGTGTTGAAAAATGAAATTAGTGTCGGTTTTCATAATTGTATTTAAGTCATGTATTTGTCAAAAGAAAGAAAAGAAAATTATTTATAAAAAGAAATTTTTATTGACTTATTAAAGCATGGGTTTTATGCTTGAGTCAATGGTCAATAAGTCAAGGCACCAATTGAGTTCTCTAGGATTTTTATTGAGTCAAAATCTAAGTTATTATGTAGGAAACCCTTCTTGGGTTCATGATGTCAAAGAAAGAAAATATTTTAGTGTTAAACTAAAGTCTTACCAATAGATAGCCCCCGTTTAAAATACCCGGAAAATATACCCTCATTCCCAATCATAGCCCATAGCAGCCATACCTCGACCTCACTTAATGCTATGGAACACACGTACCTCAAATGGATCCATCCATGGCGATCATTACTTACGATTCACCTGTTTTGAGAAGTTGATGAGCCCTTGTATAATAACATATATAATGCAACCTTACTGGCCCTTCATCTTTCAATAAAGGCATTCCCTTGATTCACCTACATTCCCTAGATTCCCCGATACAAACGCTTTCCCCCATTCATTTGCATACCGCATCCCGCCCGCATAGCAGTCTCCCTCCTGTTCTCCCGCATACTCGCTTTCTTTTCAATCCGCACCTGCATTCAATGTGGTTGGTGGGGCGCTCCGGAAGGATACAAACTTACCCGATAGAGAAGGAAGGATCCGTCATAGTTGTGATTCAGTCAGTTATACAGAGTTTTTTTTGTTCAAGCCCCGTTCAATACGCAGTCTCCCATTCTCACATTCCCCAATCAATTCCCATTTCGTTCGCATTCCCCCATCCCCACTTTATCACATTACCACTTACCATACCCGCATTCAGTACGCCTGCCTTCCACCGTCACCCAGGAGAGCCCAGTGCGCGTAAGGATGGATGGAAGGAGGATACCACACAAGAAGGACACATATTGTCGAAGAAGGAAGGACCTTTTAGTTATTTTCATTTGATACTCTTTGAAAAACCCGGCGGGACTAAGATGCCAGGGTAGGGAGGTCTTCGATATTAGTGGGACGACGGACGGATCCTGACTTATGAACCGAGCATGTTTGTGAGGGAGGTGGTCACCGATTATGAGTTTCAATTAATTTGGTGGATTCATTAAATTGACGGACAACATAGTGTGACGTGGAGCCAATGGAAGGAGCGAAACTGACCCAAGAGAGAAGGACATAACAGTAAGTTACCCATAGATTTGTGATTCTGTAAGTTACCCAGAAGTGAATTGTCCATCCATTGGCCAAAACCATCTCTGATGTATGCTGTTTCCGTCTGTTGGCCCTTGAGCTACTCACCTCAAACTATGTTATCAATCAATTGAATAAATTGAATCAATCAGTGCCCGTGTGCCTCTCTCAGAAGACTAATTAGTTTTTCCTCTGTCCGCTCCTTCCGGCCAGCATCTCATCATCAGACTAATCCAATCCAATCTGTTTAACTCAATGGATCTGAATGAGTACTAAATGTGCAACCTCATTGTGTAACCTCATATAACCTCAACATATAACGTAACTTCATCGGGTAACATCATTGTGTAACCTACCCCTATGTGTACCTTTATGTGTCTCTGTAGGAGTAGCCCCATGGATTAGGCCCATTGAGTCATTTATTAGTCCCCTGTAGATTAGGCCCCTCCCTATAATTGAGGACCCCGAAGGTTTGTGTTTACTTGTATATATATTCAAAAGTTTATCACTGATTAGGGTTGTGATTGTGAGGATCTCTCTGTAAAAAGGTTGAACATTTGAAGCATGCTTGGATTGGTGGATATGTTAATTTTGGACAACTACGTCCAAACTCCATGTTGTGATGCTCAGATGAAGATGCCAATATTTTTATTGGATTCCTCTTTCGGAGAGGTGCAAGATCAATCTAAATATCATCTTGATCCAATGAGCAGAACATTTATTTTGAATTAATTCCACTTATGTACAAGGTCGGCCAGAAGTGTAATGTAGGCTTGGAGCCCCAAGAGATGTGTCACACACCCTCACTAATGGATATATATAGGTCAACGTTGGAGGTCATTTTCATCCATCACTCATCACATATTCTCTCTCATCATCTGATTGGTTCGATCACCTTGGAGGCTCTTCTTCTCTCACACGTGGGAAAACGCAGCAAAGGAATTTTCCATTTTGATCAGCGCAAATTTGACCAACGTTGACTTTGGTCAACGCATGGTCAAACTGACCCCAAACTCTCCCAAAATTCCAATTTCTGCAATCCGCATTTTTTGGCATAGAAATCGAGGCTGGACGTTGACTTTGACTGGTCTGTGTTGACTTTTGTTGTTGTTGTTTTTGCATTGACCGTTGACTGGGACAACATTGACTTTTGTTGACTTTGGGTTGACTGATATAGAGCTCTCCGAGAGGGTTGTGTGACACATTCTGGTTGGCTGACCGTATAGAGACTTTGCTGGTTGAAACATCCTGTTGACCGCCGTAACGCACCACAACACATATTTTGCTAATCAAGTTAAGTGTATTTTTGGCTTGTCTTCTGTCGATTTATTGGTATGTTCTATCAACATTTTACTTTCTTGTTTATGTGATTGTTGTTTGATATTGGGAATAAAAGTAAAGTTGCATCAAGCATAGAACATCTATGAAAATTTACATGGAATCAGAGCTGAGGTGAAGACAAAGCCGAAGTTTGTAGCAATCACCGAAGAAGAGCATGGGTACCTCAAACTATAATGGCTTCAAAGATTATGACAAGCTGACTGGGAAGGAAGACTTCCATGCCTGAAAAATGACTTTGGATCTTATGTTGGAAGACCAAGATGTCATGGACTATGTGCAGGGTAAAATCCAAGAGCCTCCATCATCTGCACCTGCTCCCACCAAGTCAAAATATAAGAAGGGGGAAATCAAAGCAAAATTGATGATCCGGGATTCAATTCATAAGAGTCTGGTAGCCTACATCTCTGAGTTGGGCACATCCAAGGAGATGTATGATAAGTTAGTCAACATGTTCAAGGCCAACAATGCAAATCAAGTCCTTTTCTTTAAGAACCAACATAAGAATCTGAAGAAAGGCAGGGATGAATCCGTTCGATCTTATTTTCTAAAGTAGATCGAAATCAGAAATAATCTTCTGGCCATTAGGGAGACAATAGCCGATCGAGAAATGGTTCTCACCGCACTTGGAGGTCTCTCCTCCAAATGGCATGTATTCAATACTACCATTCTCAATAACAATGTGATACCTGATTTTGATGAAGTATTATCAAGATGCATACAAGAGGAAACAAGGATGAAGGAATATGAAAATGAAGGTAATGCTACCTTCACTGCTCGTGCTAAGAAGAAGAACAATGGTGGTCCGAGGAACCAAGGAAAGAAAGGAAAATGTTACACATGTCACAAGACTGGCCACTATGATAGAGAATGCCCTTTCAAGAAGGATTCTCCTGGGGATGATGACGACAGCAACAACCGAAGGAATGGCAATTAAAGGAACAACGGGTTCAAAGGGAAGAGAAAGGCTCCCTCTGGTGGAAATGGGCAACCTTTCAAAAGGTCGAGAAATTCCAAGTATGAGGAATCTAATGTTGTTGATGATAAAAGAAATGAATTCATTCTTGTATTTGCCCTCTCTGCTGCATCTCCACCCGACACTATGGATGTCTGGTTGATTGATAGTGGTGCCTCAAGGCACCTCACCGGGTTTAAGGAAGCACTTTCTGATTTGGTTAAGAAGGATACTAATCTGAAAATTATCCTTGGAGATAACGCCACATATCCCGTGAAAGGGACTGGGACTGTGACCCTCCACTTGTCTCAAGGTCAAGTTCTCCACTTGCAAGATGTACTATATGTACCTGATTTGAAGAAGAACCTTGTGTCTATTTCGGCCATGGAAGACAAAGGCTTCAATGTGGCATTCATTGATGGGAAGGTGCGCATCTGGAAGAAGAGTTTCAAGGAAGCTATCACGATTGGGTTTAGATTTGATACACTCTACCAGGTTGGAGGAAGTCCACTGGGAGCGATGACATGTGATATTATTCGACAAACTGAACTATGGCACCAGAGGATTGGACACCTTCACTACAAAGCCCTTCCTGAAGCAAGGAAGGTGGTGACAGGGATGCCTGAGTTCAAAAATGATCATGAAGGTGTATGTCAGGGTTGTGCCGAAGAAAAACATACAAGGGGACCTTTCTCCTCAAGTGTGACAAAGACATCTAATGTCTTGAAATTGATACTTTTTTATTTGTCTGGTATGCTACCCGTGACATCCTTGGGAGGATGTTCTTATTATATGACGTTAATAGATGACTTCTCTCGCAAAACCTGGATATACTTCTTGAAGAAGAAGGATGAGGCTTTCATGTGGTTTCGTACTTTCAAAGCCTTGGTGGAAAATCAAACAAGGAAGAAGATCAAGATTTTGAGGACCAATAATGGCACTGAATATGAGACGAACGAGTTCAATAACTTTTGCAGAGAAGTTGGCATCAAGAGGGAGACCACAACCGTATATACTCCTAAGCAAAATGGTGTTGCTGAAAGAAAGAACGGGACCATTGTGGACGCTGCCTGTGCCATGCTATGTGACCAAGGTCTTCCGAAGTTTCTGTGGGAGAAGCTGCGAACACTGTTGTGTACATACAAAACCGATGCCCACATTTCGCTCTGGACTCCAAAACTCCCGAAGAGGTTTTGTCTGGTAAGAATCCTGACGTCTCACGTTTTAGAGTTTTTGGTTGTCCCATTTATTTTCATATACCGAAAGAGAAGAGGAGCAAGCTGGATGCTTCTGGGAAGAAGGGAATGTTTGTGGGCTACAGTGAAACTTCGAAGGCTTATAGAGTCTATGTGTCTGGTCAAAGGGAAGTGGAGATATGCCACGATGTTACCTTTGATGAAGATGCTTCCCTCAGGAAAGTAATCAATCTTCCGAACTCTAAGGAAGATCATGAAGTAAGGGCTGGAAATCAGGAAGAACCGAAGGATGAGATGATGCCCGATGTTGAAGGACTGATGGACCCTATTGATCTACCTCCTTCAATGAAGAGGAGACCCTCATGGCTCAAGGACACTCTCGAGGATGCCGAGAATCATATGGCTCCAGGGGGGACATTCCGTGAAAGCAAGAAGCAGAACAGATACCAAGGGTATCTAGCAGCCATGAGTACAATCGTACAATCTGAGCCTGGATCTTTTGAAGAAGCCATAAAGCATCAAATCTGGAAAGATGCTTTGCACGAAGAATACGAGTCCATTATGAAGAATGATGTCTGGGATGTGGTTCCAAGACCGAAGGACAAAGCAATTGTCACCTCGAAATGGCTCTATAAGATCCAGCATGGATCTGATGGTAGTGCTGAAAAGTTCAAGGCAAGATTCGTTGCCCATGGCTTCTCTCAAAAGGAAGGCGTAGACTATGATGATATATTTTCACCTATGGCTCGATATACCACCATCCGATCTATCATAGCCCTTGCTGCTACGCAAGGATAGAATCTTCATTAGATGGATGTGAAGACCGCATTTTTGCATGGTGCAATAAAGGAAGAGGTGTATGTGGAGCAACCTCTGGGGTTCTAAGTCCAGGATTGGGACACCCATGTATGCAGGTTGAAGAAAACCCTCTATGGGTTGAAGCAAGCCCCCAGGGCTTGGTACGAGAGGATAGATAGCTACCTGATGAAGCTGGGCTTCACTCGTAGTAATGTTGATCTAAACCTTTACTTCAAGTTTGATAGAGAAAATACTCTCATTCTAGTGTTGTATGTGAACGACCTCTTCCTAATAGGTGTTGACCCTCTCATTCATCAGTGTAAGAGGGAGCTCGCTTCTGAGTTCGAGATGAAGGACCTAGGACTGATGCATTACTTCCTAGGCCTGGAGGTCGGCAGAGACCTGGCAAGATTTTCCTTTCTCAAGGAAAATATATTGTGAAGCTGTGGGAAAGATTTGGAATGGTGAATTGTAAGTCCATGTCAACACTGATGGAGCTCAACTTTAAGAAGTTGAGTGGCAACGCTACTGGGCCCGTGCTAGCAAATCCTATTGAGTATCGTCAACTCGTAGGGGCCCTGATGTTCTTAGTGAAGAACCGTCCGAACGTATGTTTTGCAGTGAACACTTTGAGTCAACACATGGTTGATCCTCATCACATTCACTAGATTGGTGCCAAGAATCTGTTGAGATATCTTCAGGGCAGGATAAACCATGGGCTGAGATACACTGCCGGGAGCGTGACACTCCATGGATATATTGATGTCGATTGGGCTGGTAGTGTGGTGGATCGCAAGAGCACATCTGGATGCTCCTTCACACTTGGGTCTGCTTCGATATCATGGATGAGTAGGAAGCATAATTCAGTGGCTTTGAGCACCACTGAGGCTGAATACATTGCAGCGAGTATGGCCTATTGTGAAGCAGTTTAGTTGCAAAATCTCTTCAGTGAGTTGTTCGGGCATGTGTTAGATACCACCGTTATCCTTTGTGATAACCAAAGTGGGATTCGGTTGTCCGAGAATCTCGTGTTCCACGATCGATCCAAGCATATTGATATCAGGTACCACTTTATCCGTGATATGGTACATCGAGGCACCATAAGGCTCGATCATATAGGAATTGATGAGCAGGTCGCAGATATTCTCACAAGCCCTTGGGGAAGGTCAGGTTCCTAACCTTCTGTGAAAATCTTGGTATCGTGGAATGACCCTATGCTGAGGGTCCTGTTGGACGATGAGCTTTGGGAGCTCTAGGGGGCTTTAGGGATAGCTTCTTGGAGCTATAAGCAACCACAGGGCTAGGCTTATCGAACCTTGTTGGTGTGCTTCTGCCCCACCGTTATGATATTGAGTTGGTTCACCTCTCTCTGATCTGTGCCCCGTATGCATCCTACCCATGGAGTCTCGGACTCATGGGAAGTACTTCTCATTTGGCCAGTGAGGTGGGAAAATCTAGAGACCAGTAGCAAAGACCGATGAACGCATCAGAGATTGTCGTACTCTCTATGTCTAGGATGGCACGTGTCCAACCACTTGATCTGGGATCAAGTCTAGTGAAGTTTCGGACCTCCAACTGACTTCGGGTTAGTTAAACCAACTTCGGGTTGGTATGTGACTCCTTTGAGTCCTATAGAGGTTTCAAACCTCTGAGCTGATTTTATCAGCCGAGAGTGATGTCTTTGTGACTCACCTTTCTGTTCTGAAATAAAGAAGCTAGCAAAGCAAGTTACGGCGGGATGACGCACGATGTTTGGATGGCATAGGTGAACGAAGTTCTCCCTAGTTGAGAGGGAGTGTTAATTTTGGACAACTAGGTCCAAACTCCACGTTGTGATGCTTAGACGAAGATGCCAATGTTTTTATTGGATTCCTCTTTCGGAGAGGTGCAAGATCGATCTAAAGATCATCTTGATCCAATGAGAAGAACATTTATTTTGAATTAAATCCACTTATGTGCAAGGTCGGCCAGAATTGTAATGTAGGCTTGGAGCCCCAACAGATGTGTCACACACCCTCACTAATGGATATATATAGGTCAACGTTGGAGGTCATTTTCGTCTATCACTCATCACACATTCTCTCTCATCATCTGATTGGTTCGATCACCTTGGAGGCTCTTCTTCTCTCACACTTGGGAAAATGCAGCAAAGGAATTTTCTGTTTTGACCTAGGGTTTTCAACGCAAATTTGACCAGCGTTGAATTTGGTCAACGCATGGTCAAACTGACCCCAAACTCTCCCAAAATTACGATTTTTGCAGTCTGCATTTTTTGGCACAGAAATCGAGGTTGGATGTTGACTTTGACCAGGCTGCTTGACTTTTGCTGCTGTTGTTTTTGCGTTCACTGTTGACGGGGACAACATTGACTTTTGTTGACTTTGGGTTGACTGATATAGAGCTATCCGAGAGGGTTGTGTGACACATTCTGGTTGGTTAACCGTATAGAGACTTTGCTGGTTGAAGCATCCTGTTGACTGCCATAATGCACCACAACACATATTTTGTTGATCCAGTTAAGTGTATTTTTGGCTTGTCTTCTGTCGATCTATTGGTATGTTCTATCAACATTTTACTTTATTGTTTATGTGATTGTTGTTTGATATTGGGAATAAAAGTAAAGTTGCATCAAGCATAGAACATCTATGAAAATTTACAACATATATCTGATTAGGAGAGATAAAGCATCTTGTGGCAACAAGATGCTTAGGAGGGCATATGGTCGACCTATGTGTTGATTGTTAGTTTCTGTAGCCTTGGATGTGTTGTAGCCACAAAATTTGGTGCAGAGGCTTCAATACATGAGATCTCCAAAACCGAGAAACCGTTTTTGGAAATTCCATCTAAAGATGGCTTAATTATAATATTAACCAATTTTTAAATATTTCCTAATTCTAAACTTAGGGAATATGGTTAATTAATCATAATTAATTAAGTCAAGGTGCAAATCATCTAGAACTCACACGGATTGAATCCAAGATGATCCTATCCATTGATTAAGTTTTTAATCTCGGTCATTGGTGCTCCAACAGTGGATTATAAGAAGAGGTCGATGGGCACTTGGAGAAGATACATCAGATACACCAGAAGTTCAATTTCCTTGGCAGATCGATTTTTAGAGAGCAGAAGAAGTTATCGAAGAGCCAGAGATCGAAGAAGTGAGTGAGGGGCATAGACAATGAGGCTAGAGGAAGATTTCCAGATCCAGCGACTACATTTGCGAAGAGGCAAAAGAGCCACAGTGAGGTTGACGTAGGGACTGCATAGTAGCCTCTAAAGGTAGTTCGATTTGCAAATTCGGAAAGTCGTTTCAATGTTCCGATGGCAAAAGAATTTTGCAGAGGTCAGGAGAAGCGTTTCCAGAGTCAGTGGAAAACAAAAGAAGCAACTCAGATTAAGATCCAAGCCATACGAATTAGAGCCTCCACAGAGGGTAATGCAGGGCAATTCGTAGTGTTTCAGAGGTCAATTTTTAGGGTTGTATTTTCCTATGGGGTGAGAAAATTTTCTGTAAATTTATCTAGATGTTCTATGCTAAGGTGCAAATATACTTTAACTGCTGAAATTTGGTTACCGGAGGACAGGTGGTTCCCTAAGGCTTTGATCTTTGGCCTAGGGAAAAGTGTCCAAAAGAATTTAATTTTTCTCCTAAAGTGACCTTATAAAGTTATAAAGTCAAATCTAATTTAAAAGTGACTTTAAGTGATAAAGTTACTAAAGTGACTTTATAAAGTTATAAAGTCAAATCTAATTTAAAAGTGACTTTAAGTGATAAAGTTACTAAAGTCTAATTTTAAAGTGACTTTAATAAAGTCAATGTAAAATTAGAAAGGAAAAGTGACTTTGGAAAAAAATGACTAAGTGGGTCTTTATTAAAGTGGGGTGAATTAAAAAATAGAAAGTGAGATTTAAATGAGCATTTAATCTCAGCCCTAGATCTAAAGCTATCTCAGCCATTGGATTTAGGGATTCCCCAAAAGTCACTTAGGGTTAGGTTAAAGGAGGAAAATGAGAGAAAAGATCATTCATTCTTTCATGAGCAGATTGAGAGAAGGAGAAGAAGAGAGCAAAGGAGATTTCTGAGCAGTGAGGAGAAGGAGAACAAAACCTTGGCACGCATATCGAAGCATCACTTCAGCAAATCCGTACAACAAGGAGAGGCACACAGTTCAAGGCAGTTTGGGCACAAATTTCAAGGCAAAACCGTATAGCAGCTTGGGCACATATTCCAAGGAGACTGTACAGCAGTTTTGGCACAGATTTCGAGGAGCAGTTTGTTGGTTTTTGAGGCACAGTTTTCAAGACAATCCGTACAGTGAGTTGCTGTCCCTGTGCACGAAAACCGAGGCAGAAAATTGTACAGCATTTATTGATGTTTCTTTGCATGCAGTTTGAGGAATCTGTACAACAACATTTATTGTTGTTTGCACGTTTTTCAAGGAGGTCGTACAGCAGCATTTAACGCTGTAATTTCTGGGCACGAAATTAAAGGAGGCCGTACAACATTTATTGTTGTTTATGTTTTGTTGTTTGCACACTTTCCGAGGCAATGGTTAAGCACGAAAAACGAGATAAGTTGTATTTGTTACTTGCTGAAATTTTTCTGAGTATTTCTCTCTCACTGTAAAAGCTATTTATCAGAAATAAGAAGAGCTTTCGAACTGGTTTTCCCCAAGAGTTGTAGGGGGTTTTTCCAGGGTCAAGTTGACCAAAAATCAACGTGTCTATTTTCAGTGTGTGGCTGATTTATTTTTCTGAGTTTTATTTATGCTTTTCAGCACTGTGAAATTTCCAGAATTTGTGTTTTCAGAAAATATTTATTTTTCCAGCTTGTTGAATGTATGGCTATGGGAATGGGCATTTAACTTTATGGGAGAAATAAGGAGAAACTGAAAACCGGGGTTGGGTTATCAAATTTTTACATTAACCTTCTAGGACATAATTAAAGTAAGATGCAGATAGAACATACCAATAGATCGATGGAAGACAAGCCAAAACAGAGATAAAGAATGGAAGCATTACGGCGATCAGCAGGATGCTTCAACCAACAAAGTCTTCATAATGTTAGCGTCCCACATGTGTCACACAACCCCAAGACGTTCCATCAAGAATACTCCACCAAGATGTTGCACCAAGAGACCCTAAACGCAAAACCAAGAACACTGCTCCATCACCATCCAAGAGAGAAGACATATGCCTCCACAAATTGTGTGTGAGAAATGAACTCCAAGTCTCTCCAATATATAGGCATCTATGGGGGTGTGTGACACATCTCTTATGCATGTGGGATAAATCAGGCTGACCTTGCACATGTGGAATAAATTCAAAATACATGTTCTGCTCATCCGATCAAGATGATCTTTAGATCGATCTTGCACCTCTCCAAAAGAAGAATCCAATAAAAA
Source organism: Pinus albicaulis (assembly GCA_034641835.2). Classification (NCBI taxonomy): domain Eukaryota; kingdom Viridiplantae; phylum Streptophyta; class Pinopsida; order Pinales; family Pinaceae; genus Pinus; species Pinus albicaulis. The sequence continues at coordinate 1,154,053,856 of CM076580.1, read as the reverse complement.
TATTGACATCGTCATCTGAGCATCACAACATGGAGTTTGGACCTAGTTGCCCAAAATTAACACTCCCTGTCAACTAGGGAGAAATCCATCCACCAGTGCCATCCCAACATCTTGCGTCATCCCGCCGTAACTTGCTTTGTTGGCTTCTTTATTTCAGAACAAAAGGTGAGTCACAAAGACATCACTTACGACTAACCCGAAGTCAACTCAGAGGCCCAAAACCTCTATAGGACTTAAAGGAGTCACACACCAACCCGAAGTTGGTTTAACTGATCCGAAATCAGTTGGAGGTCCGAAACCTCACTTGTACTCGAGAGAGTCATATACTAACCCGAAGTTAGTTTCATTGACCCGAAGTCAGTTGGAGGTTCGAAACCTCGCTAGACTTGATCCCAGATCAAGTGGTTGGACACGTGCCATCCTAGACATAGAGAGTACGACAATCTCCAATGCGTCCATTGGTATTGCTATGGTCTCTATTCACATTTCCCACCTAATTGGCCAAATGAGAGGTACTTCCCATGAGTCCGAAACTCCATGGGTAGGATGCATACGGGGCACAAATCAGAGAGAGGTAAACCAACTCAATATCATCATGGTGGGGTAGAAGCACACCAACTAGGTTTGGCAAGCCTAGCCTAGTGGTTGCTTATAGCACCAAGAAGCTATCCCCAAAGCCCCCCTGGAGCCCCCAGAGCTCATCGTCCAACAGGACCCTCCAAAATTCAAATAGGGTCGTTCCATGATTCCAAGATTCTCACGGAGGGTTAGGAACATGACCTTCCCCAAGGGCTTTGTGAGAATATCCGCGACCTACTCATCAGTTCCTATATGATTGAGCCTTATGGCGCCTCACTGTACCATATCTTGGATAAGTGGTATCAGACGTCAACATGCTTGGATCGATCATGGAACACGGAATTCTCTGACAAACGAATCCCCCTCTGGTTATCACAAGGGATAACGGTGGCATCTAGCACATGTTCGAACAACTCACTGAAGATCTTTTGCAACCAAACTACTTCATAACAGGCCGCACTTGCTGTAATGTATTCGGCCTCCGCAATGCTCAAAGCCACCGAGTTTTGCTTCCTGCTCATCCATGATATCGAAGCAGAACCAAGTGTGAAACAGCATCCCGATGTGCTCTTACGATCCACCACACTACCAACCCAATTGGCATCAATATATCCATGGAGTGTCACGCTCCTAGCGGTTTATCTCATCCCATGGTTTATCGTGCCCCGAAGATATATCAACAGATCCTTGGCACCAACCCAATGAATGTGATGAGGCTCAACCATATGTTGACTCAAAGTGTTCACTTCAAAACATACGTTTGGACGGATGTTCCCAAAGAACATCAGGGCCCCTACGAGTTGATGATACTCAATAGGATTTGCTAGCACAAGCACAACCACGTTTCCACTCAACTTCTTAAAGTTGAGCTCCATTGGTGTCGACACGGACTTACAGTCCACCATTCCAAATCTTTCCAACAGCTTCACAATATATTTTCCTTGAGAAAGGAAAATCTTGCCAGGTCTCTTCCAGACCTCCAGGCCTAGGAAGTAATGTATCAGTCCTAGGTCCTTCATCTCAAACTCAGAAGCGAGATCCCTCTTACACTGATGAATGAGAGGGTTAGCACCTGTCAGGAAGAGATCGTCCACATAGAGAACCAGAATGAGAGGCTTCTCTATCAACCTTGAAGTAAAGGTTCGGATCAGCATTGCTTCAAGTGAAGCCCAGCTTCCTTAAGTAGCTATCTATCCACTCGTACCAAGCCCTGGGGGCTTGCTTCAACCCATAGAGGGCTTTCTTCAACCTGCATACATGAGAGTCTTTGTCCTAGACTTCAAACCCCAGAGGATGCTCCTCATACATCTCTTCCTTTATCGAATCATGTAGAAAGGTGGTCTTCTCATCCATCTGATGAAGACTCCATCCTTGCGTAGCAGCAAGGGTAATAATAGATCATAGGTGCAATCATAATCGATGCCTTCCTAGAGAGAAGTCTCAGGCAACACATCTTGTCTCAGGCAACACATCTTGCCTTGTACTTTTCAACACTCCCATCACATCCATACTTAATCTTATAGAGCCATATCGAGGTGACAACAACTTTGTCTTCCGGTCTTGGGACCATATCCTAGACATCATCCTTCATAATAGACTCGTACTTTTTTTTTTTTTTGAGTATAGCATCCTTCCAGACTTGATGCTTTACGGCTTCTTCGAATGATCCAGGCTCATATTGTACTCATGGCTGCTAGATACCTTTGGTATCTATACGGCTTCTTGCTTTCCCGGAATGTCCCCCTTTGGGGCATAAGACTCACGACATCCTCGAAAGTACCCTTGAGCCATGAGGGTCTTCTCTGCTTTCTTCCAGCAACATCATTTTTCTCAGGACCATACACAGTTGAGGTCTCCCTCCTAATGCCAGCTCCTCTTGTGAGAGAGGACATCTATAAGAGCATTCTCTCAAGCATATCAGATAAGTCAGAGTGTGTCAGATGTCTTTGTGACACTTGAGGAATGAAGAAAAGTCCCATATGCTTTTCTTTGGCACAACCTCGACAAATGCCTTCATGATTATTTTTTGAATTCGAGCATCCCAGAAACCAACTCGGAAGGGGCTTTGTAAACATGGGCCTAAATCTTATTCACCCACTCTTCTTTTGTCTCCCTTCTTATAGTAGATTTCCAACATCATTGCGCTAAATAAGTAGATGGACCAATCAAGGACTACAATTCAGGCATTGGTGATCAGATGGTACCTTCCTGAGCTAGTTACGATGGAAAATTTCCTGAGTTGTTCCAATAATGGCTTCCAAAACACTTCAACCAGAATGCCTGAAGGTGTCCTCACAACAGTTCCTCTTCAAAATCTGGTCAACGATCTGCTCCAATATGTCCTCTGTCAAGATCTTCTTAACTCGTACATCCCTGTAGGTTCACTATTCACTACTTTAATGTCTACTTCTCATTCATCATTATTCATAGGACTGCAATGGTTACTTTGAGTCCTTCATAAATCTGAGCCTTCCCAAGGGAGACAGGTACAAGGCATTGTATGTAGATTCTGTTCAAGGGATCTGACAGGTAATTAACAGTTGTCCTCTAATTTGTGACAAGTCCAAGCTGAAACAAATCTAGCCCTTTCAAAGTGCTATCCACAATTTCTGTCTTGCTATTCGAGCCCTCCACACAAGTTATCCACATGACCAAACTTATAAAAGTTATAAGTCCATTTTTAACCCTTGATCGAAATATAGAAAAAATAAGGCAGTATGTCCTCTTCAAGGTATATGTGCTATAACAGGTAGGAGAACCTAATGTTTCAGTCCTCTGCAATTGAGATCACTTCAAGTGGACCAAGCTTCCTTCTGCTGTGACTTTTGTCTATATTTAGAGCTTCTCCAGGACAAAATCTGCTCTTCAAACTGAGAGTGGATTTGGCTTCTTCAATCAGCTTCAGCAAAACTTCCTTTAAAAAAAATAATTAATTATGACTATCATAACTTTCATAATTCACGAATCTGCATATTCTCACTATAATCAACCATAGCTAGATGATGTACCATTAATCAATCCACCAATGTCAAAACTACGTTCTGCTATAGGGATCAAATTGTCTGCCCAAATATACTGAGAATTTCAAATAAATCCAAAATGCGGCTTTTGCTGAAAAAAGGAATTCCATCCGCAAATTGATATTTGAAATCCAAAATGCGGAATTTGCTGAAAAAATGAATTCCATCTGCAAATTGATATTTGGATGATAAGTGGAGCTCGACACTATTAAGGAGTCGGTTCTGACACTAGTTAGCGACTTAATTTCATCAGAACTAAGCGATTCAACCTCCTTGAATTCACAGGCAATTTGTATTGCTATAGCACAATTGATTTGAAAAATTTTGGATCAAGCCACTCAGAAAATTGCACACCGCCGGAGAGTTTCAGCTTTAGAAGAGAGGATATTTTGGTCTCTGCAGATCATAATCGATATAGATATCTGACGTATGCTCAGCGATCAAGGGACATCATCATGCTCGTCCTCCGAAATGACGCACAACAGTCAAAACCTCTCTGAACTGACTTTAACTCCTAAACATTCCATATGATCTGTTGCTTTATTCAGCCTAGACGATATCACCCTTTGACCAACAATCATCCTGACAGACTCATGCGTTTCAACACGCAGTACCATAAGCTCGTCCACATCGCTCTGTATGTGACTCTGTCCTATGATGCAACACTCGATCGATGTCGCTCTTGCCCAACAATATTTAAATAGTGTTTCAATTTCTCAGCAAATCGTTCATGAGCCAATCACACTTTTAGACACAAAGATTGCCAGTGCGTGTTGTCGCAACATCAGACTCCAACGCATTTGTGTGTGCCTGCAACCTCTGTAATCATCCTTCACGTCAATTCTGGTGGACAGGCGACCCTTCAATTAAGCAGTTACAGGGACCTTTCATCTTCGATTTGTGTGACCATCTAAATAATCGGGCCCATTACATAAAAATTTATATGCCCTTAATAATCTGCTATGAATATTCGACTCGATGTTGCGGCACCTTCTGTCAATTAGAAGAAAATACGAGCCCACTATCAAACTATCCTATGTTCCCTCGCTGCTTTTGTGGCCAGCAAACTGGAGCTCTCACTGTGGCTCTCGTGGATTCGGCAAGAATGAATTCTACAATGAATAGCCACGAAGTGCACAAAATTGGAAGATATTTGGCAGGGGTTGCTTTGAATGAGTTTAGAAAGGCTACGACAATTGGTGGTCTAAGGTGACCAGCGCTGAAGCATTTAAGTTTGTCGTATTTCCGAATGCTGAAGCATTTTAAGCTTGCCTTAATTCCGAATGCTAAAGGCCACAATAATCTGCTATTACTTACAGTTTCACATCTCGCTGCCCCATATTTTGAGATGGGCTTTGTCTTCTCCTTAGATCTGATACCATGTAAATTTATCTATATGTTCTATGCTAAGGTGCAAATATACTTTAACCTTCTAGGGCATAATTAAAGTAAGATGCAAATAGAACATACCAATAGATCGATGGAAGACAAACCAAAACAAAGATAAAGAATGGAGGCGTTACGGCGATCAGCAGGATGCTTCAACCAACAAAGTCTTCATAATGTCAGCTTCCCACATGTGTCACACAACCCCAAGACGTTCCATCAAGAATACTCCACCAAGATGCTGCAACAAGAGACCCTAAATGCAGAACCAAGAACGCTGCTCCATCACCATCCAAGAGCGAAGAAATATGCCTCCACAAATTGTGTGTAAGAAATGAACTCCAAGTCTCTCCAATATATAGGCATCTGTGGGGGTGTGTGATACATCTCTTATGCATGTGGGATAAATCAGGCCGACCTTACACATGTGGAATAAATTCAAAATACATGTTCTGCTCATCCAATCAAGATGATCTTTAGATCAATCTTGCACCTCTCTGAAAGAGGAATCCAATAAAAATATTGGCATCGTTATCTGAGCATCACAACATGGAGTTTGGACCTAGTTACCCAAAATTAACAATTCCTCACTAGAATTTTGCTAGTATTTTTCTCCGTAGGATTTCCAGATTTCGGCATCCAGTTGTACTAATGAATTTTCTCTCACTGCTACATAATAATAAAACCCTCAGCTGCTGCACTGGTTTTCCCAAGTTGGGTTTTTCCGATGACATTTGTCCAAAAATAACGATGTCAAATTTATGTATGTGTGATAGTATTTTCTCAGTTTCCAGCGCTATTTTTTCCGCAGTTTTTTTTGTGAAAGTTGCAGTGTGATTTATTTGATATTTTTCGTAGCAGATAAATTCTTAAAATAATTAACAATTATAAAATTAAATTCCATTTGCTGTAATAGGATTTCAGTTTTATGAAATTTTCACATGGTATCAAAGTGTGATTGATCAGCTGGGAACCGCAGAAGTGGAAGAGAGAATTTTGTTGCTCAGGAGGAGCAGCAGGCCGAAATTCTTGAGGCAGCGCAGTGCTCAAATAGGCAAATTGAATTGTTGGGGCAGTAGTTCGATTTTCAGTTGCAGGTGTGCAGGAAATTCAATTTTCTCAGGAAAGTGATTCCCACAGTCAGAGGGAGCAATTTCAACTCAGTTTTTCGCTAAGCAGATTCCTTGGCTGGACACAGAGGGTTTTGCAGCAGTAGAACTAGCGTCGAGTGGAAGAGAAAAGCACACACACAGAGGGACATTTCTCTCAAGGGGTTTCTACTATCTAGTCAAGAAATAAGATTTTCCCAGTTGCAAATTGGCAATAGCAGCTAGCAAACCTACACATTCCAGGAGAGAGTGCGAGTAGCAAAGCAGCAACCGAGCAGAGGAAGAAAGAGTTTCCAGACAAAATTAGAGATGGCCACACTTGGGCTCAGGGACTTAAGACAGATTGAAGGGTGCCTCCAACTATGTCATCTGGAAGGCAAGGATGTTATTCCTTCTAGATGAATATGGTATGAAGCCCTATGCAAAGAGTGTGGTAGTAGTGCTTCACGATGTCAATCAGCCGAAGGAGTACAAAAAGGAAATGGCGAAGGCCAAGAGGTTGATTTTGGATGGAGTCCGGGATCATCTCATCTCACATGTGGTAGAGAATGGAACGACCAAGGAGATGTGGGATGTCTTGTCTGAGTTGTTTCAGAGTTCTTTCAAGCAGTGGAAGATGTATCTCCAGGACAAGCTAAGGAACACGAGGATGCAGAAGGGCGAGAGCATAGATTCCTTTCTCACTCGGATTCAGGAAGTACGAGATCATTTTCCAACTGTTGGGTCAGCACCTCAACCCACAGAGCTTGTACGATTGGCACTAAATAGCGCACACACAAAAATTTCAACACAGTTCTTTTTGGACAATTGTCCCCGGAAAATCCCAATGCAGGAAAATCGATGCAGTAGATGGGGGCTTTATTATAATTCTTCAGCAACAATTATGAGTACAATAATTTAGATGCCTAACTAGCAATCTAATCTGAGGAAAAATACTTGAAAAATTTTCGTGAGAACTTTCTCTCACTCCACAACTATTTTCAGCCTTCGAAATTGTCTTCCCAACTTCAGTGTTGAGCCTCCTGCGTCATTCTTTGCGCAGAGCTTACGTTAGCCCTATGAGAATTTTGGCCTTCCTGTTTTTTTCTCTTATGGGGAATGGAAACCTTCCTCTCGGAATGTTGTTGCCCTCCTATTTCACCTGCTACTCACCCTCTGGCTCTATCTTCTCTGCTGAGCTATTGCTACTGAGAAAATTGAACTGCCTTGGCAACTGAGTATCTTCACTGGTGTGTTCTCCATCTACCCATCAACTTCTTATATTCGTCTGTTGGAGCACCAGCAACCAAGATTAAACATAATTGGTGGCCCTCATTAATTCTTTGTCGATCCATGTGAGTTTCTAGATGATTCTCACCTTATCTCAATTAATACTGATTAATTAACCATATTCCCTAAGTTTAGACTTAGGAAATATTTAAAACTTGGTTAATAATCTAATTGAGACACTTATAGGCGGAATTTCCAGAAACGATTTCTGGGTTTTGGAGAACACATGTATTCTAGCCTCTCCACAAAATTTCGTGGTTAGAACACATCCGGTGCTACAAAAACTAACAAGCAAGGCCAGTGTTGAGGGAAGAGGAGGCTAGGACACTAAATTAGGGGTCAAAGAAGCAAGAGGAGGACAAAGGAGGCAACGCTGGAGGAGGAGGGCCACCAAAGGTTGGACGTTGGTGTTTTGAGGGCAGATGGCTAGGGTTTAGGGGCTAAAAATGCCACCGCCTGCCCTAGGGAAATTGTTTAGGGTCTCAGAGGGAGTTTGAGGCTCCTTCAGCCCACAGCCAAGTCACTTAAGGCCTTAAACCCTCTATGTAGGGGTTAGGAGGGGAGGCCGAGGCCTCTAGGGCTCACAACTTGACCTAAAAGGGCCGAAATAATGACGCAGGGGTCTAAATGGCTGAAGCAGGGCTAGAGGAGGCCAGATCTAGACCCGGGAGGCCCAAAAATTGAAACCCTTGCTTCATAAAAAATTTTCTCCTCCGAATCTGAATTTTGCTACAAAATCTTCAGTGGGTAGCCCTGCAAAATTTCCTAGAGACTAGATCTTACCCTCAAGGGCCTAGATCTAGCTCCACTTCAACTTGATCTATTGATTTAACCTGCAAAAATGAAAATAAAACCACTCAAACCCCACATATATATAAAACTCTTAAAACCCAAGTTACCAAAAATAATTTACAAGTTAGATTTACAAAATTATTTACAAGACCTACAAATGCACAAGGGTTTTGAAAATTTTAAATTTTGAGAAAAATATGTTTATGGATTTTTCTTTGATCAATGGCTAAAAACACTTTAGAAACCCCAATGTATACCATAGCCTTAGCAAATATTTAATCCACCATACAAATATTTGGAATCCAAGCAACAGTGATTCTTGCCTAGGTTTGTGAACGTGGAGGCCAAGGACTGAAGTACCTGCAAACATAATGTATTTATCTCAAGACAATCTGTTAATCACATAAGAAATCAAACCATCTAAGATCAACCCAAAACTATCAATAGCATGATTTTATCTCCATCTAATGAAAAACAGATCTTACCAATATTCAACACAACATAGGAAAGTTCGTAGTCAGTACATACCACAAATCATGAACATGAACACCTTGAATTGCACCCCAAAGTCTTTATTATGATAGAAAAAATCGTTCCCAGCGGGACAATAGTGTTACAAAGATGTTTCAACAACAATTTTCTAGTCAGAGGTCATCGTGCTAGAGACTCAAATGACTCTTTAATTTATAGCTAAATCCTCCAAGTGGAAAAATAACGGTTAGTTTCTTTGATACTTGTCAAAATAATCTCGGTAGTCGAAAAATATGATGTATTTAATGTTGCTTGAATTTGATTTTTATTTTTGAAGAATTTTTGAATTTATCATTTAATTCCATTTTTATTAGCTCAAAATTAATTATTAATTATTTTGAGTTATTTTCCTCAAAAATTTGACTTTGACTTAACCACCAAGGTCCAACGGTCCAAATTTTCTTGAAATATACAATATTCCCTTGGTGTAGGACCTTCAAAACTTAATTCCTTTAATACCCATGAATTTTTCCACTTGGAGAATTAATTATATTAAGAAAACTTAATTTGACTCTAATTAATTAATTTTCTGTGTTAGGATTTAATTTTATTTTGCCAAAAAAATTAATTAATTTACACATGAGGGGATTTAATATTTTTCCACCCTCTAATAATAATATTTTTACATTTACAACCTTCAAAGGGAGAATACACATTTGGCTTAGACCCTAAAGACACATACCCAATTCTGCGACACAACGTGATCTAGTAGACCAAGTGATTTGTAATAAAATAATTTAGCCAACTCACTTAAATTATTCCCAAACCACTTTTACATTAGACTCAGCTAGAACACTAGTCATAAGATTTTGATGAAAAATTACACCCTAGTTTTGGGGTGAGGCTGGAGGGAGAAACTATGCTGACCATCCAAGTTTAGAAACACAAATGAGTCAGTGAGACGAAAAACCTCCTAGGATGAAACTTTCAGCCAAATTAATAGGCTTACCTAGGTTGTTACATACATTCAAAAGCCTTACTAGCATCATTTCATTACATAACTTGCAGAATGGGTTAACAATGACACATGAACTGCTGACATATAATCCGCTCTTGTTGAAAAAGTTTGGTACTTCCGCTTCCTTGGAACTTTGACAAATATTGTGCAACACGACCCAAGTGGCAATTCACACTAGTGAGAAGAGAGAGAAAAAGGAAAGGGGTATGCATTAGTGGAAGGTAGGGACTACCAAGGGAGAGAGGGAAAACAATTATAAATAGAGATTGGGGACCTCCATTTGGTATCTTTGACCATTTTACAACTCAACTCTAGTTCCATTAAGTTGCTTAGCCAAGAAAACCCATGTTGTTTAGCACAAGGAATTCCCAAGTGGGAATTCCAACCTCTCTTTCGGTGGACATCGAGTGCCACCCTAAGGAGGAATTTTTGAACTCAATGGAAGGTAAATTTGTTGGAGATTGTGGTACCTTTCAGCCCATTTCTCAGCCAGTTCGATTTCCAGTGAGGACGCAAGGATCAAAATCGTACCACTGAGTTGGGGCAGAGAAAAGGGGTATTTTTGCCTAAGAATTTAGCAAAATTTTCCCTCAAGTTGAACTAGCATTTGTGGAGATTTTCAAGGCTAGAAGTTGCAGCTTTGTGAGAGCCAAATATGCCATTTCTGTACTTGATTTCCATTTTTGTACTTGATTTTATTTGATGTTATTTTGAATGGATACTGCTAATATATATCTTTGGTCGGTGGATGCAGATTCCAGGTTCTTACACACTGTCACTTCATATCTAGCATACATCCCCATATGGAGCCAAATGTTGACCACTGGAGTGGCACCTGATGATAATGAGAAGACTCCATGCCCAAGGATGAGCCGGAAGACTACCATCAGATATCATCAGTTCAACAGAGTTTTTAAACTCTACTTCTACTTCTTACCATTTTCTCTTCGACCCAAATTGCACGCCCTACAGGGAATTGTAATAAGTGACATTAGTAATGATGAGTTTTGAGTCAATATTGAGTCTATAACTGGCCTAGGTAGCCTGGGACTTTGCCAACAAGTGAGTATTACTCTGGGAGGTTTTTTTTACTTGGTTAATTATCATCTCCCTTCCAAGAGTTAATAATTAATTGAGGTTTTTCCTCCAATTTTACCCCAAAGCAAGAGTACGGCTTGATGGTGAGGCCTTGGGTGAGTCTTAGTGTCTAAAGTCAATGTATATTACCATACTAGATCACACAAAAAATTTTGTGGAATTTGGTTAGGTCTAGGTAGTGATTTTTTAATTTTTTAGATTTCCCACAAATTGAAAATTGCAATAAAAATTGTAATTGAATTGTAATAAGTGTTGTTTAGAGAAGTTGTATGGGGTATGAGTAATCAAAATTACACCTCTCATGCTCAAATTTCTACTATGACACACTTTGAGGGGTTAAAAATGTGTTTTGAACCCTCAAAACCCACTTTTCCTAAGTTTAGTGGGAAATCTGGCAATTAATTAAGCCAAAAATTAAATAAATGGAGAAAAATAAATATCCACACATGCTAAATGAGGTGGAAATGAGGTGGAAAATTATGGAGGAGTTAAAGTGAAGTCCCAAGGTGATATGGACTCCTAAAATCAAGGAAAAGACGTGCTCAAATAAAATTGAATTTCCGGCATTAAATGAGAGTTGCTTACTTGGAAATTCGAATTTGTGAAGTTAGTGCATATTTGGGAGGATTTGGGGAGAATATTTGGTGGAGATTTTTGTGGGAAAATGTCCCCACATGGGTTACCAACCATATACACATGTCATTCCATCATAAAATTCAAATTTGGCACATAAGGGAAGAAGAAAATGATGTCCACTTGCCAGAATTCGAATTTTACACTTGGCATTGGAGCTCCACTTACCAAATTCGAATTTTCCTTGAGATCTCCTCCCTCTCACCACTTGGCATATGGTTCTTCATTGGGATTTGCTCCCAACTTTCTATATAATGGAGCCATGGGCTCTCATATTGTAATCATTGTTTACTAGCTATTGTGCTTGCGGAAGCGCTGCTGCCTTGTACACTTTCAGAAATATCAATAAAGACTTTGGGGTTTCATTCATGAGATGTTCCTCCTTTTGGAGTGTGATGAATTGTTGATCATTGGTATAATTCATTTTACTCATGCTTTGATCTAATTTGTTTTCATATGCTTTTGTAGATTTGTTAATGTAGAGCTATCTTACATTGACATTTGATTTAGGAGTATGCTCTAGGTATAGAATGCTCTAGTTGGTTTCAAATAAATCTCTAGAGTTTCTTATCATTGTTTATTGCTAGATCTATATGGAACTAATTCTTGATTGAAGTTTTGTAGAGGGAACATCTTGTTGGGATCAAAGAATCAAGTGTTGGGGGAAGTCTTTGGAGAGACCAACTCACTCTTGATACATTCTCAAAGGAGCTCTCATTTGTTCTTTGAACCTTCATAGTCTTATCTTACAAAGTGGTTTTGCAGGGGTTTTGGGACATAGCTTGTATACAAGCCGAATACTTCTAAATTTGAATATCTTTTAAAACATTATACTTCATTGCTTTCATTTGCTATCTAAGAGCTTGAAGATGACTAAGAAAAGAGGAGAGTTTACTCGAACTCTTTGGCTTAGCCCTTTGTAAATTGTTGTGCAATATTTTGTAATTTTATCTATCTAATATTTGATTGGTTTTGTAGCCCTCTTTCCGAACTTTTTCTTGTGACAGCTTGAGTGGACAACTACAAGAAATTACTAACAAGTTGTTGCAGGACCTTTGGGCTACGAATTTCAAATGAGGAGGATAACTCTCTCTTCTTTGGTTGTGGGAATTGAAGGGGCTTAGCTTCTCTTCTCCTTTTGTAAAGTTTGAATTCTTTTGAGTTTTTTTTTTTTTTTTTAAATTCTCACCGAGGAAAAGTCTATGGTCTCAATATTTGTAAAGACTTTCCTTGGTTTAGAAAAGGCCTCATGGTCATTTCATTCTTGTAAAATTAATAAAATTTCTGTTTTTGTTGTGGGAGCGTGGGTTTTACCCATTGACATCCCTATCTCTCCATTTCAAAGGAGAGAATTTGTAGATGGATTGACTTAGTGGTTTTGACATTTCCGTTTTCTTTCACATCACATATGCATGCTCTAATTGGGAAGTAACACAAATTGCATAGTCCTTTAATTTCTTAATTTGCAATCTCATTTGCCATCACTCATTTATGTTTTGTGATCTATTTCTCATTTGGATAAGTTTCACAATATACTACAAGTAAAGAAGCATAGCATTTTCAATTTATGGCAACTTGAGTTATTGTTCTAACTATGAAGCATATTTAATTGAATCATCTCCATCTTTTACATAGCACTTGCAAACTCACTTTCATATCATTTAGGCATTTCACTTTTCATACTAGACTTGCATCTCTAAAATTTACCTCCAACTTAAGTTGGTTGAATAGACGTTTTAGGAACCCTCTACCTCTATGGACTCCTCACTGTGAGATCCAAATATTTGGGCAAGGGTGAGGTCTGAGGATTAGAGTTCAATTGTAACCTTGCTTTAGAACTAATTAATAAAATAAACCAAGAGCACTATCTCATCACATTTACTTGCAAAGTTCCCAAATTTTTTGCTATCTTGACGGTTTAAAGATTCACATGCAAATATTATCTCAAGAAGCATTTTAATTCCTTAAATTTTGCAACAAGTTTAATTCTATGGTACTTGGAAATTTGCTTCTACATGCAACTTCATTGCATGTTGTCATTTTAATGATCATTATGCTTATGGATGATTGATACATCTCGTTTCATTGGAAAATACCCTTATTTGGTGTTGCAAATTTAATTGCATGTTGTGATCTTGGTCTAACATTTGAGTTTTTCTATCATCTCATTTACATTCTCCAAAAGTAGAACACTAAATGTTTCCTTATGAGCAAGATAGTTTCTCATGCTTTGATTCATAAATCTATTTATCTTGAGAGCATTTTTGATATCTTGTGCTAACAGTCTTTTGTTTCCATTTCAGGATTACTGTGTTCTTATCTCTTTGAGCATTTTTTTTACTTTTGAGCACGTTATTTGTAAAGGCACTGGTTAAATGGTTTGTCATTATTTCAAGGTTGCTCATTAATGTTCATGAATCTTCAAAAGTAATCCAATCTCACTCTAATATTCTCCTCGAAAACTCACATCTTTAACTTAGTTTTTCTTTAGGGACCACCCCCCACAGCTAACCTAGGAGATAGCTTAAACGGAGAGAGTCGGGAATAGGTGACAGTCCCTTCTTTGAGTTCCTTGCCACTAACCACACCTTGTGGGGTTAAAGGCTTTTCCCGCTACCTGTAGGTAGGTGTAGGCGGCAGGCGATAACAAACTTGTTTGTGGCCATCAGATACACCAAACCTCTTCCTTTTCCTTTTTCGACTTTTGATGCGTTGAGGTTTGATCCTGCTCAAAATTGGTGATTCATTTTTTATATCATTTTTCTTTTTTCGTTTTTTTCTTTACTTCTTGGTTAGTTGTGATGGCGATGATGATGCAATTACTGTCAATCCTACAACTCTATCTTGAAAATTCTCTGATGGAAGATTTGAAGTACCCCCGGTTTTTGAGATATGCCTAATCTTTTCGTTTTGAATCTGTTATGTTAAAGGGGGAGGAAAATTTGTCAACACAACATCACTTCCTGTCTGGCATGATCTATAGATAATCTCATTGTTGGGTTTCCTTGGATCCTCAACATGATATCTTTTCTCTAACTCCCGATCAAGTCTGACAAAGTTATTATCTGGCACGGGGATGGTGGCATATGACAAGTCCATTTGTAGGCTACCACCTAAATCTGATGCCCATTTTCTTGATAGGAGCATTCCCCATGACTCAGGAACATCTATCACAACAATATCCATAGTCATTATTCTGTTTGGGTATGCAGCTAGGAAAACTTGTAAATCTTTAATTATCCCACACACTTTAATTCTTTTAGAATCCATTGAACATATGTTGTGATAGGGCCTAGATACCCTTAAATTTAGTTGCTCCATGACTTTATTGGTCATGACATTTGATGAAGCCCCTGAATCAAGCATGCAGTTGTGTAAAAGACGATCACTCACTATCAAAGAAACATAAAATGGCAGATGATCTTCATTCCCCACATAATAGTTCATACCTTTCAATATAATTTCTTCATCTTCTGGTTCATTATTAGGCTTTTCTTCCCTTTGAGTAACTTCAATTACACTTAGTAACTTGGCCCTTTGAGATGGTATCTTTAAAAGCTCTGTCACTGGGATAGAAACCTTTGCATTATTCACCCAATTGCCCAAGTCAAAATTTAATTCTGAAGTAGGAGGAGAAAAATTTATGTGATTATTCCAGTCTTGAATATCCCTTCTCTGATAAGTCATCCCTTTGTGTTTTGCCATAGCAAGAATTTGTCCAGATGTAGGCTTTTCCCCAAAAATCTTAGTGACTTTGTCAAGATTTGCAATCATATTGTCGACCCCAAGATTATTAAGACTATGGTCAATCTCTTGATTTCTTTCAATGATGTATATTTGATCTTCCATGGAGAACATATTGATTTGACCACTAGTTCCTACATGTTCCTCTCCCAACATGCTACCTTCCATAATTCTCTTTACATATGGGCATGTGGCTTCTTCATGGAACTCATTACATGGCCTACAATAAGGGGGAATCTGATCTACCATGTTGGTGGATTCCAATGGATTTGGAGGCCTATAATCTTGTTGAGGGCCTTTATTCTTTTGCCATCCATTATTTGGCCTAGGTTGGAATCTTTGCACTTGTGATCTTTCCATGGCCACCAACCTACTTTGCATGGCTTGCATTTCTTTAGTGTGATTTGCTTCCATGATCTTGATGAGTTGAGTTAATTCCTTAATAGGATCCTGGGTAGCCTCTTCCTTGGCCTTGCCTTTGGAATCATTCGATTTCGATGGCCCTCTAGTGAAACCAGGAATCTCAGATTTTCCTGATTGCTTTCTGGCCCTCTCCATTTTCAAGGCTTTAGTTTGAGCTACACCCAAAGTTGCAAGCTCCTTTCTTCTCAACTCATAAGCAGTGTCAACACCAAAAGAATCCAGATAGGAACATAAGAGAAATTCATCAGGAGGTTTAACAGTAGTAGGCATGCTTTTAACCAATTCATTGAATCTCTTGTTAAACTCCTCCATGGTTTCATTCTCATTCTTCTTCATGGTGCTAATGGCACTAATCAAATGACTATTCTCTCTTCTCTCTCCATACTTTCCCATGAAAGCATTAACAATCGTTTGTAAAGAATCATACGAGTTAGCAGGTTGCTCAGTGAACCAATCAAGAGCATCCTCTTCCAAAGAGAGAACGAAAAGCCTCATCTTTACATCCTCATAGTTAGCAACGTTACACCACTTAAAGATGCAAACATTAAATTTCTTCACATGTGATGCAGCGCTAATGGCATTGTTACCTTGAAAAGAAGGCAACCTTTCAATAGCCTTGTCAGGGATATTGTGAGGATAGCCATTAATGTTAGTAAAGTTACAAGGAGCAAAAAGATCATTCATGATGTTAGGCTCAACTTGTCCTTGAAACAGAAAATGAACGTCAGAAATAGCCTCTTGCCCAAGACTAGCAAGAGCTCTACTATGAGAAAGTCTATTTAACCTCTCTCTAAAAACCCTTTCAGGATCAGGAGAGGGGCTAACTAGACCACTTGAATTTCTCCTAGTAGAAACTCTTGCAAAATTAGGATTGAGTGGAGTCGCCACTTGAGCAAGAATCTAAATCTAAAATTCAAATATGCCAAAACTTAAAGTTAGTCATTTTCTCAGGCACAAGAAGACTTGTCCCCGGCAACGGCGCCAAAAATGTTATCGCTCGCCGCCTACACCTACCGACAGTTAGTGGGGAAAGCCTTTAACCCCACAAGGTGTGGTTGGTCGCAAGGAACTCAGAGAAGGGGTTGTCACCTATTCCCGACTCTCTCCGTTTAAGCTATCTCTTAGGTTAGCTATGGGGGGTGGTCCCTAAAGAAAAAACTAAGTTAAAGATGTGAGTTTTCTAGGAGAATATTAGAGTGAGATTGGATTACTTTTGAAGATTCATGAACATTTATGAGCAACTTTGAAATAATGACAAACCATTTAACCAGTGCCTTTACAAATAACGTGCTCAAAAGTAAAAGAAATGCTCAAAGAGATGAGAACACAATAATCCTGAAATGGAAACAAAAGACTGTTAGCACAAGATATCAGAAATGCAATCAAGATATATAGATTTATGAATCAAAGCATGAGAAACTATCTTGCTCATAAGGAAACATTTAGTGTTCTACTTTTGGAGAATGTAAATGAGATGATAGAAAAACTCAAATGTTAGACCAAGATCACAACATGCAATTAAATTTGCAACACCAAATAAGGGTATTTGCCAATGAAACGAGATATATCAATCATCCATAAGCATAATGATCATTAAAATGACAACATGCAATGAAGTTGCAAAAGTAAGAAAATTTCCAAGTACCATAGAATTAAACTTGTTGCAAAATTTAAGGAATTAAAATGCTTGCATCCAAAGTGCTTCTTGAGATAATATTTGCATGTGAATCTTTAAACCATCAAGATAGCAAAAAAATTGGGAACTTTGCAAGTAAATGTGATGAGATAGTGCTTTTGGTTTATTTTATTAATTAGTTCTACAGCAAGGTTACAATTGAACTCTAATCCTCAGACCTCACCCTCGCCCAAATATTTGGATCTCACAGTGAGGAGTCCATAGAGGTAGAGGGTCCCTAAAACGTCTATTCAACCAACTTAAGTTGGAGGTAAATTTTAGAGATGCAAGTTTAGTATGAAAAGTGAAATGCCTAAATGATATAAAAGTGAGTTTGCAAGTGCTATTGAAAAGATGGAGATGATTCAATTAAATATGCTTCATAGTTAAAACAATAACTCCAGTTGCCATAAATTGAAAGTGCTATGCTTCTGTATATTGTGAAACTTATCCAAATGAGAAATAGATCACAAAACATAAGTGATGGCAAATGAGATTGCAAATTAAGAAATTAAAGGACTATGATTTGTGTTACTTCCCAATTAGAGCATGCATATGTGATGTGAAAGAAAACGGAAATGTCAAAACCACTAAGTCAATCCATCTACAAATTCTCTCCTTTGAAATGGAGAGATAGGGATGCCAATGGGTAAAACCCACGCTCCCACAACAAAAACAGAAATTTTATTAATTTTACAAGAATGAAATGACCATGAGGCCTTTTCTAAACCAAGGAAAGTCTTTACAAATATTGAGACCATAGACTTTTCCTCGGTGAGAATTTAAAAAAAAAAACTCAAAAGAATTCAAACTTTACAAAAGGAGAAGAGAAGCTAAGCCCCTTCAATTCCCACAACCAAAGAAGAGAGAGTTATCCTCCTCATTTGAAATTCGTAGCCCAAAGGTCCTGCAACAACTTGTTAGTAATTTCTTGTAGTTGTCCACTCAAGCTGTCACAAGAAAAAGTTCGGAAAGAGGGCTACAAAACCAATCAAATATTAGATAGATAAAATTACAAAATATTGCACAACAATTTACAAAAGGCTAAGCCAAAGAGTTCGAGTAAACTCTCCTCTTTGCTTAGTCATCTTCAAGCTCTTAGATAGCAAATGAAAGCAATGAAGTATAATGTTTTAAAAGATATTCAAATTTAGAAGTATTCGGCTTGTATACAAGCTATGTCCCAAAACCCCTGCAAAACCACTTTGTAAGATAAGACTATGAAGGTTCAAAGAACAAATGAGAGCTTCTTTGAGAATGTATCAAGAGTGGGTTGGTCTCTCCAAAGACTTCCCCCAACACTTGATTCTTTGATCCCAACAAGATGTTCCCTCTACAAAACTTCAATAAAAAAATTAGTTCCATATAGATCTAGCAATAAACAATGATAAGAAACTCTAGAGATTTATTTGAAACCAACTAGAGCATTCTATACCTAGAGCATACTCCTAAATCAAATGTTAATGTAAGATAGCTCTACATTAACAAATCTACAAGAGCATATGAAAACAAATTAGATCAAAGCATGAGTAAAAGGAATTATACCAATGATCAACAATTCATCACACTCCAAAAGGAGGAACACCTCATGAATGAAACCCCAAAGTCTTTATTGATATTTCTGAAAGTGTGCAAGGCAACAACGCTTCCGCAAGCACAATAGCTAGTAAACAATATACAATATGAGAGCCTATCGCTCCATTATATAGAAAATTGGGAGAAAATCCCAATGAAGAACCATATGCCAAGTGGTGAGATAGAGAAAATCTTAAGGCAAATTCGAATTTGGTAAGTGGAGCTCCAATGCCAAGTGTAAAAATCGAATTCTAGCAAGTGGACATCATTTTCTTCTTCTCTTATGTGCCAAATTCGAATTTTATGATGGAATGACATGTGTATATGGTTGGTAACCCATGTGGGGACAATTTCCCACAAAAATCTCCACCAAATATTCTCCCAAATCCTCCCAAATATGCACTAACTTCACAAATTCGAATTTCCAAGTAAGCAGCTCTCATTGAATGCCGAAAATTCAATTTTATTTGAGCACATGTATTTTCCTTAATTTTAGGTGTCCACATCACCTTGGGACTTCACTTTAATTCCTCCATAATTTTCCACCTCATTTCCACCTTATTTAGCATATGTGGATATTTATTTTTCTTCATTTATTCAATTTATGGCTTAATTAATTGCCATATTTCCCACTAAACTTAGGAAAAGTGGGTTTTGAGGGTTCAACATTTTTAACCCCTAAAAATGTGTCATAGTAGAAAGTTGAGCATGAGAGGTGTAATTTTGATTACTCATACCCCATACAACTTCTCTAGGCAACACTTATTACAATTCAATTACAATTTTTATTGCAATTTTCGACTTACGGGAAATCTAAAAAATTAAAAAATCACTACCTAGACCTAACCAAATTCCACGAAATTTTTTGTGTGATCTAGTATCTTAATATACATTGACTCTAGACACTAGGATTCACCCAAGGCCTCACCATCAAGCCGTACTCCGGCTTTGGGGTAAAATTGGAGGAAAAAACTCAATTAATTATTAACTCCTGGTAGAGAAATGATAATTATCCAAGTAAAAAAAACCTCCCAGAGTAATACTCACTTATTGGCAAGGTCCTAGGCTACCTAGGCCTATTACAGACTCAATACTGACTCAAAACTCATCATTACTAGCATCACTTATTACAATTCCCCGTAGGGCGTGGAATCTGAGTACAAGAGAAAATGATAAGAAGTAGAAGTAGAGTTTAAAAACTTTGTTGAACTGATGATATCTGATGATATTCCATGGTACAAATGTCTTCTGGTTCATCCTTGGGCATGGAGTCTTCTCATTATCATCAGTTGCCACTCCACTGGTCAACACACTTCATGTGGCTAAATTATTTCTTCTTCTAGTTCAAAGAACCCGAATCTCCCTTCTTCCACTTTTGGCCCTTCTTTTGTCCTCCTTTCTTACTTCCTTTATTCACCTCCTCAAAGAGGACTTGGTTATGGATCTCCTCTAGACTGGTTGAAACAATCTCTAAGCTAGTCTCCTACTAGATAAAATGATTCCAAATCTTCAAAAAGGTAGGAAGTGTGAAAATTCCTTGAAATGCAACATCTGAAATTTATACTTCTAACTAATTAACTATGCAGTTTATTTTGTTACCAAAAAATAATGAATAAATCACACTACAATTTCTTCACAATAAAAATGTTGCGGAAACTAAAAACTAGAAATAAGAAAAAATAGAGCACACACACAATAAAATTGACACCATTACTTTTGGACAAAAGTCTTCGGAAAAACCCAATGTGGGAAAACTAGTGCAATAGATGAGGGTTTTATTATTATTCTTCAGCAACAAGATCTGAGTACAATAAATTAGATGCGAAACTGGCAATCCTCTCCTGAGAAATCACTAGCAAAATTATTAAGGGAATTATTCCCATCTGCACAAGCAATCATGTTGCAATCTGGCCACTCGAACTGACTATCCAAGACCCCTACGTAGACCTCTACATAGATGTTGCGCAGTCCCTCTCACGCACTCCCTGGATCTACCTCTGATCAAGATGTCCTCCTTGTTGCTACCTTTGGAAGTGATTCTCCAACCCTCTAGAAAATTATCGTGGCCTTCGGAAACTGATCAACCTCTCCTCTAGCTGAATCACACTACCTTCTTGAGGCTCTATGAAAGTCCTTACTCAGCCTCCTATGGAATAACTTCGACCTCCTCTGGCTGACATTTCCAACGCTAGAATCCTCCACTGGAATCTCTGTTGTTGCTCCTTTGCCTCTGCTAATAATATTTGGCTCGAATTCTCTTTGTAGATGAATCTATGCTCTTTGAGAAATTCGATCTTCCTAGATCACCCACTAACTCGATGTCTCTCTGGTGTCTCACAACTGTGTCCCTGATGTGTCTATCTCCAACCCATCAACTTGCTCTTATAATCTCTCGTTAGATCACCAATAGTCATGATTAAATCGTTATCAATGGCTAAGATCATCTCAAACTCAATCTGTGTGAGTTTCTAGAGCTTTCTCACCTTTCCCTAATAAATTCCTATTAATTAACTAGGAATTAATTTAATTAAGGCATCTTGCAAGCTTATCTCGCGAAATTTTTTTTGGGTTTTGAATATCTCATGGTCTTAGCCCCTTTGACACAAATCGAGACTAGAACACATGTCTGATGCTACAAAAACTAACACTCCCTCTTAGCAAGGAAGGTTTTCTCTCCAATAACATCTTCCCTCATGTTGTTGATGTCTGACAACTGTGACAACTTGTCACTATCCATCAGGCTACTGCGCATACTCTAATTCATTTGCTAACTTTGTAGCTAAACCACTTTGCATCTACGTTGCCACTAACACTGTAATGTACTGTTGTATTGCTGCCAAGTTTTCTTTGCGCTACAACTGATCTCATGTTGTTGTTGGCATTGCAACTACTGCAACTGAGAACAAAACTCTAAATCAACTGTGTCCCTGAACTATCTCCTGAGTCTTTGACTACAACTAGCCTTTGCACTATCTACTGGGAATCTATCTGCGCCCCTACATAACTAAATACAACTAGTGCTGCAACTATCCCTCAGAATCTGACTACGCCAAGTTGACACTGATCCATCTACTACAGAAACTGTGGGCCCCTATAGCAACGGTAATAATCTATGAGGAAACATCTGTCTGATGCTATCCTCCATGGATTCTTTCCTTTCCTACTTGGCTTCCTGCTCTGCTAATCAGACTCCCTCATAGAATGCACAAATCTACTCTGGTGTAGCCTTATGCTACTGGAAATCACAAATTTCCTCCTACCAGCTGGATTTAGAAACCATCTGAGAAATTCCTCTATGTGTGCTTTTCTCTTCCACCCAACGTTGATTCTGCTACTGCAAAATCACTGTGCCCAGATCTGCTCAATGAAATCTATGGTCTGCTCACCAAAACTGCTTCCCGGCAACACCACTGCCTACAAATACCTGCAACTGAAGTTTTTTTATTTTTCTTCCACCTACAAACTGAAAATCGAACCCTTGTTCTGCTAATTCGCACTCCTGGCTAGCCTCTGCGCGGATCTGGAAGAAATTCGCTCAGATCTCCCTCTGAACTACAAAATTCTCTCCCTCTTTGCTACCAAGCTCCTGATTTGATCAAAGCCACTTTGATACCATGTGAAAATTCCTTGAAATGCAGAAAATGGAATTTATTCTTCTAACTGATTAGTTATCCATTTTATTTTGTTACAGAAAAAATAACGAATAAATCATACTACAATTTGTTCACAATAAAAATGTTGCGGAAAATAAAAACTAGAACTAAGAAAATATGAAGCACACACAAAATAAAATTGACATTGTTACTTTTGGACAAAAGTCAACAGATGAGCGTCTTATTATTCTTCTTCAACAGCAAAATCTAAGTACAATAGATTGGATGCCAAACTGGAAATCCTGTGAAACAGTCAATCCTAAAACTCTTGACACATAGTTATACCATACAATCAACCAAAAAATAAATTGGATTAACAAACTATAACAAGTGCAAGTAGCCTCTCTTAGGCACATAACAACACTCCAAGCATTGGAGAAATTAGAGGATCACACCCTACAACCTATTAACTCTCATATTGACATGAGTGGTAAACATGATCTTGCGTAGATTGATGGGATCATTCTAACCTTCCAATGGTTGAAATGTTGGTATAGGTTGCTTCATGGGAGTAACTTTTCTTCACAAATCTTCATCATGCTGATCATATCCTAGTCACTTTCACTTAGTTTCACATGGTTGTCCTCTAACATGGTGACTCATGTTAGCTTTTGGTGGATTTGGTAGCAACGAACAGATGTTATAGCCTCAGATGATGCTAAGAGGCTAAGGAACACGAGATCTCCAAAACTCAGAAAATGTTTCGTGAGATAAGCTTGGGAAACACCTTAATAAATTAATTTGTCATAATTAAAATATTTCCTAACTCTAACTTAGGAAAAGTGGTAAATTAAAATTAAGTAATTAAGGTAATTCGATTTTGCTCTAGAGACTTCTATTGATGGAGTCAAAGTGATATAATCCATTGATCAGGATTAGATCTAGGGCGTTGGTTTCCTAACAGAAGAGTATAAGCGCAAGTTGAGGGCTTGGAGAGAGGCATCAGTTGTGTGTAAAGCAATTCGACTACCCAGTTTTCAATATTCAATAAGGGTGCAGTTGAAGCTAAGGAAGAGCGTCAGAGAGAGGAAGTAGCAGAGACTTGGGAGAAAATATACAAAGAAGGATTCCTAGTGATTTTCCAGTGTCAGAGTGGCAGTAAAAGGGAGGTCGAATTATCTGCAGAATGTGAAAATTTTACAGTTGTAGTGATAGATTTATGTCACCTACTTATTACTCCAATGAGTTATTTATAGAAATCTATCAGTAAACTTCGAAATAAATAATACTGCAACATTCACAATTATATATGCAGAGAAGTAAACATTAAAGAACATAAGCATAAGAAGTTAGAACCAATCACATGAACACACTTATTTTTGGACAATTGTCCCCAGAGAAACCCAATGTGGGAAAACCGGTGCAACAGATGAGGGTTTTATTATTATTCTTCCGCAAATGAATCTTTACAAGGAATACATTGGCATATATAATCATAAAACACCTGAGACAAAATCCCCTCTCCCGAAAATTTCCTGACACACGAAAGAGACTCCGACTTCCTTTGCGTTTGTCTGTGTGTTTCTCTACGCAATCCCTGCGCTGGACTGCATCACTCTATGTAGGCTCTGTGTGGGTTTACTGTGTTGCAGCTCTACGCTGCCTTCTGTGACCCTCTGCGTCCCTTTGTCCTTGAGCTCAGTCATTGCTGACTCCCTCTTCTCCTTCTGCTTCTGCAACTCTTCGCCCTGCAACTCACCCACTGAAATCGAATTCTATTTCTTCATAATCGATCTCCTTCGGGTATTGAGTGTATGCCCGAATAATTTTCCAAATGACCCTCAAGCCTTCTTTTATAATCTTCTCTTTGATGAATCAACAGCCCAGATAGAAGTCTAATCAATGGCTCAAATTAAAACATGACTTGATCTTCGTTCTTTAGAAGATTCACACTCTGTCTTATTAATACCCATTAATTATTTAATTTCTCTCCATTAAAATAATTAATTATTTTCATAAGACATGAACCGAGTGGAATTTCCACAAACGATTTCTGGGTTCTTTGGAATACTGATGTCCAAGCTTCCTCACAAAGTTTGAGACTTAGAACACTTTCTGATGATACAAAGATCAACACTCCCTCTTAGCGAGGAAAGTGTTCTAGCAATATGCCTGCTACATGCTGCTCTGCTTTTGAAGCATCCTCTACGTTGTTGATCTCTGGATGCCACCCCCCATCTGCTGCGTTGCTGCTTTCTGTACTGCTTTCCATGATCCTGCCACTGTCACTGCTGCATTTGTACTGCAGCTCCCTCTAAATCTTGATCCTATCCATTCCTGCTATTGGAATGGATTCTTGATCATCCCCATCTTCTCTCTGAAGTAGACAAACTTAGTCTTCCCCAGAGCCTTCGTGAGAATATCGGCCTGTTGGAAATACTGAGAGGGGGGTGAATCAGTATTTCTTTTCAATTGTTAATTTTATCAGTTAGATCACCTATATTTAGAACACAAAATGAACAATAAGAATAAATGCTTTTATTAATTTCTTCTTTACAATAAATCAAGTACAATATATGTAGGGCTCCAACCCCTAGATGAAGACACCAATCTTCAATCTCCCAGGCTCCAACCTGTATTTTCCAAGCACCTACTTGGACTTCAAAGGCTCCAACCTTGTCAATTCTGAGGCACCAACCTCAAGGGCTCCAACCCTATATCTGGTACAGGCTCTAACCTGGTCTCTTGAGGACTCCTATCCTCTAGGGCTCCAACCCTATCTTCCAAGGCACCAACCTTGTCTCTATGAGGCTCCAACCTCCTGCTTCAATTCATCAAGATATATTTGTTTATATTTCACAGCTCCCAATGTCTTCTTCAACGAGCCCTGACAATCTTCAGCTTACTCTTCACTATGGTCTACACATCACGTCATTAATGACAACCTTTTCTTCTTAGAAGGTGTCACCACTACTCTTCATCGTACCCAAAAAAAGATTTCCAAAAGTCATCTCATGATTGCTTTAACGCATCAATAATGTCTCCAAGATTAGCTAAGGCTTCTCAACAAGATGTCTTCAATCGGCTGCACTAAACCTTAAGGTCTGCACGTCTTCACAAGATTCTATCATGCATGGGGTCTGCTCAATAATGCCTCCAGGAAGATCTTCATCAAGCTTCAACTATGCATGAGGGTTTATTCCAAGAGTATCTTCACTTATCAATGACGAATTTCAAAGAAGATGTCTTCAATAGTATTAATGTTTTTCACAAGTGGGATTCTTCAAATTGTCTTCAACACAATGTTCCAAGATTGCCATGATGCTTCAATACTCCTGCTCCAAGGGTTCTTCAATGAGGCTGCTTAAAGATCTTCAATGACTGCTCTAAATATGCTCCAGCATCTGTTATATTCAAGTTTCACAAATAATCAAAATACCTTTCAATGCTTCAAGGATGTTTGCTATACAGATTGCTTCAAGGTCCACTTAGAACGTATCAACAAGACTTTCATGTCTTCAAATTTTTAATGTAATCTTCAGGTCAAATAGGCTTCACAAGATCTGCAAAGTATTGTGCTTCCAAACTTCCAAAGAATGTGTTTCCAAGGTCATTGGTTCACTGGTCCAAAAAGAAAATTATCTTTGTGCAAGTTTTATCCCTTTATAGGTTTGGAAAGAATATGTTCTCCACAAATCACAGTGTAGATGGTCTCCACAGGTAAGTCTCCAAACAACCCAAAATATTGACTTTAATAAAAGGTCTAAGGTACTGAGGTATCACTGCAATCCTTAATGCAACCAAGGCACAGGTCTGTTTGCTGCAATCTGGTCACTTGACAGCCTATCCGAGCCTCTAAAAACAGGCCTGTGTCTCCTTAAGACAGGTCCGAGTCTCCTATATTATAGTTCTATCCTTTAGAAAGTGATATGAGCTTTACTATGAGACTGTCCACAAGCTAACACTTCGTATTCTTCAATATTCCCCTCAGCCAAGCTCCTGTAGGCTTGTTCTGTTGCGGACTGTAAAGAAATTCCCAAAACAGTGATCTTAAAAGTCCTCTTCGACCTTCTTTTTGAACTGTACTTCCTGTGGTATATGTCTGTAATTTTTGACTGAAAATTGGTGATTGAAATGAGGATCTGCAGTCTTATATTTATAGTGAATCATCTTAATGAAAAGACCCATCTGTTGGGCTAGATGGCCGACATGAAGGAACTGAGCATAGGTCGGCTAGGCTTTAAAAAATATTCTTTTTAAACTTGAAAATTCATTTTCTCACAAACTACTGGGAGTTTCGGGGCGTGTAAGGGCTCATTGGAAAGAGGAAAAAATCCTCTTTAAGATGGTCTAGGTCCCATTGAGAAATATTGCCTCTAAGGTGGTGAAAAACATTTTTCTTTGTTACTGCCCTTGAATTATTTAGTGCAAAAAATGATTATGACAACAAGAGTTTCTTCATTGTCATATGTCACCAAGTGTTTTTTTTTTTTTGTAAGTTTGGTCTCCACTTATTATGTCTTTAATCATCATATGTCATCAAGTGATCTCCAATTCCTTCATTGTCCATGTCATCACCATATACGTCATCATGTGTGCCATCAATGTCACCATGTCATCAAGATAGTGCAATGATATGTCATTAATCATATGCAGCATCAGTAAGAAGGACTCCTTCGTCAAGAGTAAGGACATCAACATGATTTCTAGGGCGTCTTCATCAACAGCAAGGATACATGAGGTTATGGTGTCTTCATGATTAGTTCAAGGACATCATTATGATCAATATTCATTTAGGACAAGACTTCTTCTTACTGGCTTGATGTCATAATGGCATCACTACCAAACAAGAGGGACTTGTGACTATGAGTAAGGACATCATCATAATATACATGAGGTTATGAAATCACAAGAATATTTTCCATCCCAATAATGCCATATTGACATCAATGACAACCTTGACTAACAATTTCCCCCTTTGTCATTGATGGAAATATTCTTGCCCTTCAACATTCTCTCCCCCTTTGACATCAATGGCAAAAGGGGTGCTCAAGTACTCCCCCTATAAAGATGCTTCTCTTTATCATATTTTATTCATCAATAATAGTTCTTCATAGGTACAATGCTCCCCTTGTCATGGTGCTCTTCGTTCTGGCAATGTGATCCATGATAGATGTGTTTACATTTCTCCATGGATGAACCGACTCCCCCTGCCTGCATAACCTCTTCTAGCTTTTTTAGACAAGAAAGATTGCTGCCTTGTGATCAAGTGGAAGAAAACTTCACAATTTCATTATTTTCTTCAATGGATTTACTCCTGAGAGATGATCTCTCAAGATTGTCCATGTGTGACTCATCGAGAATTTCATAGGGCCTATTCACAGATAGCTTCTGAAAGAATGATTTAGAATCATAAGCTCCCCCTGACAGTATGCATGGTTTCCTTTGACAAAGTCTCATTATCAAACACTTGGAATATCACATCTGCCAGGGATGTCTTCATCAAATCGACAACATGTGTTGTTGGATGGATTGTTCAAGAGACTTTCGGATCCAATTTGCTTCCTTTTCCACACTTGTGTAACTTTCTTCTCTGGCTTGTTTGTCATGGTTTTAGGGACCCACGTCAAGTTACACTCACGAGCCATATGTCCAATTTTATGGCAATTGAAGCACTCCATCTTGTTCATGAATGATAAATCATGACTTCTTCTTGCAAAATTGCTTCTAGGAGATTGACGGGGACCATTATATTTGTCTTTGTGATATGCCCTACAATCTTTTGCCATGTGCCCAAAGTTTGTACAAGAATAGCAATATCCAAGAAATATACTTTGGTACCTGGGTGATGAAGAGTTCCTTGAAGTACTCTTGAAGTCTTTTTGCCTTGGGATTCTTTGATGATATTCATTGCTTTTTGTATTCTTGACACCATATGCAAGTCTCCTTAGAGTAGAATTTCTTCCGTTGTTGTCTTGATTCTTCTCCTTGCCTTTGTTGGAACTGGGAGCATCAACATTTCTTTCTAGGTTCCTCACATCTTTGTTGTTTGAAGCATTATCATTCTTGCTTGAGGATTCACCTGCATAGCCAAGACCTGATTTATCAAGGGGAGACCTTTGTTGACTTAGGATGTCATCTAGGGTTTGAGAGCTTTTCAAGTTTTTATTCAGCAATTCAACTTCCTTTTCAAGAAAGACAATTTCTCCTTTCAACTTTTCACAATCTTCATCTTTCATAAGTAGTTGCTTCTTCATTTCTTCCATCATCCTTGTTGCTTCATGTGCTTCGATTTTAAGGGAGATGATATTTGATTTCATTATGAAGCCTTCTTCATTCTCCTTTTCTAGACTACTCTCCAATTCTTCTTTTATTCTTGTAGCTTCACATGTTTCGGCCTTGAGAAGATTGATGTCTGATTTTAGTTTCAAGATTTCTTCATCCTTTTCGTCTAGTTGGCATATCATGGTGTTTCTCTCCTTTTCTGCTTCATTAACTTGTCCTTCTATGAATGCCAAAGTTTCCATCACCTTCTCAGCTTCTTGCGCTTGTTTCCTTGCTTCTTCTAGTTGAGATCTAAGAGAGGAGACCTCTTCCTTGTATTGACCAATCTCTGCTTCAAGATTGTTCAAGCTCTTAATTCTTTGTTCAAGGTGGCTTGACAAAGTTTCTTCCCTTTTCTTTGCCTTATCCAATTGATTTGTTATAGATATGACTTCTTCATGATGCTTTCTTTTATTTTGATGAAATTCCTCTTTAAGTTTGGTGAGCTCCTCATCTCTTTCTTGTACTTGAAGCTTGACAAAGTCAACTTCCTTCCTTGTCTTGTCTTGGTTACCATCTTGCACTTTCTTCTTAAGTTCCTCATTTTCATTTTTCAAACTGTTAATCTCTTCCATGGAAGCCATAAGTTTATTCAAGAGATCTTCTTCAAAGTCTTCTTTGTTCTCTTCATCTTCTAGGTTTTCTTTAGCCTTGTTGTCATCTCTCTTATCTTCAGCTTCCTTGACGGATTCTGGACTTCTTTCTTGTTTTCCATCATCTTCTTGACTAGAGATCATTGTCAACGCTCCTTTTGAGTGAAGATCATGAAGTTTGTCCCATATGACTTTTGCTAACGAACATTTTTCAAAATTGGCCTTCACAGAATTTGGTAACCCATTCAAAATTGCCTTCATTGCTCTTGTATTGTACTCCTTGGATTCTTCATCCATCATGTCATTAGTAATCACTGATTTCCAAACTTCAATTCCTTGAGTCTTCAAGAAATTCCTCATTCTTGCCACCCATATATGAAAATTTCCATTGAACAATGGAGCCTTTGCAAAATGATTTACTTCAATTTCAATGTTTGAGGAAGACACATCTTTAGGAGGATTGGAGGCTTTCTTCCTTGGCTTTGCCATTTGTGTTCTAATGATCAACCTTCAAGCTGTTAGGCTTTGGGTGAAGGTACTGGCTTTGATTCCAATTGTTTGAAATAATGAGAGGGGGGTGAATCAATATTTCTTTTCAATTTTTAATTTTACCAGTTAGATCACCTATAGTTAGAACACAAAATGAAAAATAAGAATAAATGCTTTTATTAATTTCTTATTTACAATTTATCAAGTACAATATATGTAGGGCTCCAACCCTAGATGAAGACACCAATCTTTAATCTCCTAGGCTCCAACCTGTATTTTCCAAGCACCTACTTGGACTTCCAAGGCTCCAACCTTGTCAATTCTGAGGCACCAACCTCAAGGGATCCAACCCTATATCTGGTACAGGCTCCAACCTGGTCTCTTGAGGACTCCTATCCTATAGGGCTCCAACCCTATCTTCCAAAGCACCAAACTTGTCTCTATGAGGCTCCAACCTCCTGCTTCAATTTATCAAGATATATTTGTTTATACTTCATGGCTCCCAATGTCTTCTTCAACGAGCCCTGGCAATATTCATCTTACTCTTCACTGTAGTCTACACATCACATCATTAATGACAACCTTTTCTTCTTATAAGGTGTCACCACTGCTCTTCATCATACCCAAACAAATATTTCCAAAAGTCACCTCATGATTACTTTAACGCATCAATAATGTCTCCAAGATTAGCTAAGGCTTCTCAACAAGATGTCTTCAATCAGCTGCACTAAGCCTTAAGGTTTGCATGTCTTCACAAGATTCTATCATGCATTGGGTATGCTCAATAATGCCTCCAGGAAGATCTTCATCAAGCTTCAACTATGCATGAGGGTTTATTCCAAGAGTATCTTCACTTATCAATGAAAAATTTCAAAGAATATGTATTCAATAGTATTAATGTTTCTCACAAGTGGGATTCTTCAAATTGTCTTCAACACAATGTTCCAAGATTGCCATGATGCTTCAATACTCCTTCTCCAAGGGCTCTTCAATGAGGCTGCTTAAAGATCTTCAATGACTGCTCTAAATATGCTCCAGCGTCTGTTATCTTCAAGTTTCACAAATAATCAAAATACCTTTCAATGCTTCAAGGATGTTTGCTATACAGATTGCTTCAAGGTCCACTCAGAACGTATCACCAAGATTTTCATGTCTTCAATTTTTTAATTTAATCTTTAGGTCAAATAGGCTTCACAAGATCTGCAAAGTATTGTGCTTCCAAACTTCCAAAGAATGTGTTTCCAAGGTCATTGGTTCACTGGTCCAAAAAGAGAATTATCTTTGTGCAAGTTTTATCCCTTTATAGGTTTGGAAAGAATATGTTCTCCACAAATCAAGGTGTAGATGGTCTCCACAGGTAAGTCTCCAAACAATCCAAAATATTGAATTTAATAAAAGGTCTAAGGTACTGAGGTATCACTGCAATCCTTAATGCAACTAAGCCACAGGTCTGTTTGCTGCAATCTGGTCACTTGACAGCCTATCCGAGCCTCTAAAAATAGGCCCGTGTCTCCTTAAGACAGGTCCGAGTCTCCTATATTATAGTTTTGTCCTTTAGAAAGTGATATGAGATTTAATATGAGATTTTCCACAAGCTAACACTTCGTATTATTCAATATTCCCCTCAACTGAGCTCCTGTAGGGTTGTTCTGTTGCGGACTGTAAAGAAATGCCCAATACACTGATCTTAAAAGTCCTCCTCAGCCTTATTTTTGAACTGCTCTTCTTGTGGTATATGTCTGTAATTTTTGACCGAAAATTGGTGATTGAAATGAGGATCTACAGTCTTATATTTATAGTGATCCGTCTTTATGAAAAGACCCAGCTGTTGGGCTAGAGTGCCGACATGAAGGAACTGAGCATAGGTCGGCTAGGCCTTAACAATTTTTTTTTTTTTAAACTTGAAAATTCATTTTCTCACAAACTACCGGGAGTTTCGGGGCGTGTAAGGGATCATTGGAAAGAGGAAAAAATTCCTCTTTAAGATGGTCTAGGTCTCATTGAGAAAGGTTGCCTCTAAGGTGGTGAAATTTTTTTTTCTTTGTTACTGCCCTTGAATTATTTAGTGCAAAAAATGATTAGGACAGCAAGAGCTTCTTCATTTTCATATGTCACCAAATGTTTTTTTTTTTGTTAAGTGAGGTCTCCAATTATTATGTCTTTAATCATCATATGCCATCAAGTGATCTCCAATTCCTTCATTGTCCATGTCATCAAGATAGTGCAGTGATATGTCATTAACCATATGCAGCATCAATAAGAAGGACTCCTTCGTCAAGAGTAAGGACATCAACATGATTTCTAGGGCATCTTCATCAAGAGCAAGGATACATGAGGTTATGGTGTCTTCTGGCGAAGTGTTCAAGGACATCATTATGATCATTAGTCATTTAGGACAAGACTTTCTTCTTAGTGGCTTGACGTCATAATGGCATCACTATCAAATAAGAGGGACTTGTGATTATGAGTAAGGACATCCGTAATATTCCCAAAAATGGATTCTTCAGCAGATCATGCCTGAAAAACGCATTCTTCAGTTATGATGGCTTCAGCTATCATAGAATATGTCTGAAAATTCTCAGCAACCAAAAGAAATAACAGCAGCAACCTTTACTCAGCTTTTAAGGGCAAAAAGGTGGGGAAAAGTGAGGATTTTGGCCCTAAAATGAGTGAATAAGGAAATCTGCGTAAAATGACGGGTCAAGGTTCTGGAATATGTTAGAATAGGTCAAGAGGGACTTCCATGTCTAATTTCAGCTCAAACAAAGGCGTTTTGCTATGTTAAACAGTTCCTCCTTCCCGACTAGTCAATAAAAACCCTGATTTCCCAAGACTTTGAATATGCAGAAATTTGCTGAAGCAAGGGCAGCGTATTTTCTGAAGGAATATGATGTA
The DNA here is from genome assembly GCA_034641835.2 of Pinus albicaulis. NCBI lineage: Eukaryota > Viridiplantae > Streptophyta > Pinopsida > Pinales > Pinaceae > Pinus > Pinus albicaulis. The sequence goes on along the minus strand of CM076580.1, from coordinate 1,154,021,170 downwards.
TAACACTATGAATAATCAGAGAATGAGTTTGAGTACAAGGCATAGGCTTTCAGCAAGGTTAAACAGCAATTTTATATAGAAAACCCCTCAAGATAGAGGTGCCGCAAGACAAGAAAATAATCCAGAAACCCTACAGCGTTTTCTGCAGTAGCTGTGAGACAAAAGATGCATATATAGCCAATAATAATGTATAGCAGCAGAAGAGAGTACAAATCTTGAGGAAACAACCTCTCAAGAGAAGAAATGCAAGCCTCCACAACACATGTACATAAACATGAAAAGCATTGCTATTTCTGCATAAACCCCAGGCTATGAAAAACGCAGTCTAAGACAAAATGCTGCTCCAATACATAGATATGACAATATATAGCTCAAATACAATAGGGGAGCAAAGCTCTAACCCTTATAAGCAATAAGATCTCAATCCTCCAAGGGATTGGCTGAAATACACAATACGACCAAAATGCCGGAGTTGTTGGGCAGCTACTGCAACTCCAAACTGAAACCAAATAGAGAAGGCTGAAGATGATGAGCAACTGAAATAGACCTCCTCCAATAGATCTCCAAAGTGGAAGGCTGATCCTTACACTTGAGATCTTCCCCTCAAATCAACCGACAAACCCTCACTGTAGATACACCATGAAAATAACGCAGTAACTGAGAGGGACTGCGCAGTAGGGGAAAAATAACTGTTGGCCTGATGCCAAGATCTGCAAATCAGCTCCAATATCTCCCAATCCGATCCTCCAAAGGAAAGAGAGACTCTCCCTCTGAAAAACAAGAGAAGGAGGTGGTGTCGTAAAGTCACCACGACAACACCCTACAACACAGTATTACGCTACTGCAGCAATAACGCTGTCCTGGAGGATGATGCTAAGAAAATAACCTTGCCCGAGCAGGCACTCGAAGTCCCCCGAGGCTAAGGGTGAGATCTCCGCACGGAGACACTCGGTGCACTAAACAGTGCAGCAGACGGGCTAAACAGCCAGCGTGCCAAAGAAAGACAAATGTCTCACTCAATAATCAATAATCCAAGAATCCAAGCATGCTCAAATGAGGAGGCTCCTCCATCTTTTATAGTGTTGGTTTCCCTCCAAAACCCAATGTAGCCTCTCTCTCTCCTCCACATCCTCATCCTTATCCACATTTTCATCCTTATCTGCGCAGAAGCTTGGAGAAACTTCTAGAGTGTACATAGGTCCCCTCCTCCACGTGGTGTTGGGTCCCCCCTTGACTCCCACTTAAGTCACAACGTTGTGCTACTAGGTGGATGTCTTATTCCATTTAAGTGAGTTTAGACCCTCTTTACTCACTTTTTATTTACTTACAAACTATAGGTGGCAAAATAAACAAAATAGAATATTCCACTTGCCGTAAATTAGGAATATTACAACATCATCATAATATGCATGAGGTTATGAAATCACAAGAATATTTTCCATCCCAATAATGCCATATTGACATCAATGACAACCTTGACTAACACGGCCACCTATTCTCTTGTTGGAGTGTACTGCAACTATACCGCTCCCCGTTGGACACAGTCTCTGATGAAGTGACACCTGATATCAATGTGCTTCGACTGATCATGAAACACGGGATTTTCAGAGAGCTTGATGCAACTCTGATTATCACATAAAACACTGGTCGCTTCCATTTTCTCCTTCAGTAGGTTCACAAGCAGTTTCCGAAGCCATATGGCCTCACACGAAGTTGTACTAGCTGCCATATATTCAGCCTCTGCTGAGCTCAGTGCCACGGATTTTTGTTTCCTGCTGTACCAGGAAGTCATCCCTGATCCTAAATTGAAACAGTACCCACTGGTACTCTTCCGATCTACTAGACTCCCAAGTTCCAACCCAATCTGCATCGGTGAACCCACTCAACTTGATATCACTGCCACTGGTGTACTTAAATCCAAGCTCGATTGTTCCTTGAAGGTACCTGAGAACATGCTTGGTTCTCGCCCAATGAACCCTCTTAGGTTCCACCATGAACTGACTGAGGGTATTTACAACATAACAAATGTCTGGCCTAGTGTTTACCAGATACATCAAAGATCCTATGAGCTACCCATACAGAGTAGGATCAACCTCATCATCCTCGGACGTGTCAATTTTCTTCCAGTTGGTGATCATTGGAGTAGTCCTGGGTCTACAATCCTCCATCTGAAATCTCTTCAAAATCTCTGTAGTATATCTTCCTTGACCAAGAAAGATCTCCCCTTTCTTTTGCCAAACTTCCAACCCCGAAAAATAATGCATCAGCCCTAGATCCTTCATGTCGAATTTTGTAGCCAAATTCTCCTTGCAGTCTTTGATGAGCCTCGATGATCCTGTCAGAAATAAATCATCTACATAAAAAACCAGTATTAGAGGCTCACTCCCTACCCTTAGATAGTAGAGATTGGGATCTACGTCACTCTTGACGAATCCCGTCTTCTGCAAGTAGTTGTCAATTCGACCATACCAAGCTCTAGGAGCTTGCTTCGGTCCATACAAGGTTTTATTAAGGCTACACGCATGAGTCTTCTGATCATGCATCTCGAAGCCCTCTGGTTTTTCAATATACACCTCCTCTTCTATCACCCCATTCAGGAACGCAGTATTGACGTCCATCTGGTGAATCTCCTATCCCATCTGCGCTGCAAGGGATATTACAGATCTAATGGAGGTATATCTGGCTACTAGGGCAAAGGTTTCTTCATAATCTATCCCTTCCTTCTGAGCATACCCCTTAGCCACGAACCTGGCATTAAATTTCTTAATGTTGCCATCAGCAGCATACTTGATCTTGTAAGTTGTAGATCCACCTTGAACCTACAAATGACCTCTCTTAAGGTCTGGGGACCACCTCCCAGACATTATTCGTCATGATGGAACTGTACTCTTCCACCATCGTATCTACCCATACCTGGTGCTGAGCTGCTTCCCAGAAACTAGAAGGTTCCCCAAGTTGTGCAACCAAGGTTTGGTACCTCTCAGAGTACTTACGCTGTCTCTTCACATCTAAGGGGGCTCCGACAAAGTCTTATGCGTCCCTCAGAATTTGTCGTAGTTCCCTGCTCGTTCTCCCACTAGTAGTGGCGGATTTACTTGCTCTCCCTCCTGCAAGTCCTCGGAGAAGTGTCCCTTGGATCCCCATGGCTTGGAGAGGCAGTTGAATTATATACCGCAGGTTCTTGAGGTTGAACCAGCAGATCCTCCTCAGACTGCGTAGCAGAAGGCAACTTGCGAGATCTTCTGAAGGCCCTCTCCTCCATGAATTTCACATCCCTCTGCACTACAACTTTCCTGCTCTCCAGAAAATAGAGGTGATATACCTTTGCATTCTCGTTGTATCCTACCAAATACCCCTTTTCCGCAGTCATGTCCAACTTCTTCCTCTTCTCACTAGACACATAACAGTATGTCGTACTTCCAAAGATCATAAAGTGACTCACCTCAAGCTTGCTGTCAGTGACGACACTTTCTGGCATGATCTTTCCCAATGCATTGTGAGGAATCATGTTCTGAACATAGACAGCTGTATTACAAGCTTCTGCCCACAGAAATTTGGGCATGTCTTAATCATACAGCACCGCCCTTGCAGCCTTGACAATAGTCCTATTTTTCCTTTCTGCCACACCATTCTGCTCCAGATTATATGGAGTGGTCCACTCTCTTCTGATACCTTCCCTTGTGAAAAATCCAGTGAATTCCTTGTCTGTGTATTCATCACCATTGTCTGAACGCAACACCTTGATCCGCTTTCTCGTTAAATTTTCTACCAGAGCTTTAAACTCTTTAAATAGACTGAAGACTTCATCCTTGGTCTTCAGAAAGTAGATCCAGGTTTTCCTGGAGTGGTCATCAATAAAGGTGACGAAATACTCGGCACCACTAAGAGCTCTAGTGGACATTGGTCCACAGATATCCGAGTGTATCCAGCCCAATACACTCTTGGCCCTATTGCTGCTTCTCTGATATGCTGCCTCGGTATATTTACCCAAAACGCACTCTCTACAGACACCATCCCGCTTGGTGCTCAGTTTTGGAACTCCTGTGACAATTTTCTTGAGAATCTTTAACGCCCCATGATACAAATTCCCCATTCTCCTGTGCCATAGTTCATTCAGGTCCGTTTTATCAATGCTGCCTATTAGTGCCATTGGGGATTCAAGCTGTAACTTATTAAGTTTGTTGCTCCTTACTCTGATTTCTGCTTTCTTCTTCCAACTAGGGTGTTTGACGTAAACTATGTTACCAATGAAGCAAACGTCATAACCTCTGTTTTGAATTTGAGACACTGAGAGCAAGTTCATTCCCAGCCCGAGCACATTAGTGGCCCGAAGCTTATTTCTAGCCTTGGTCTGAAATACTACGGTACCTCTTCCAATAGGGGTACATTTTGCTTTATTACCCATGGTAATTTTAAAATTCATCTGCTCCTCTCGGTAGTCGGAAAAACATTCCCGCACTCCTGTCATATGTAATATTCCCAATTAGCGACAGCTAATTGGAAATATTAATTTTGATCAATTTTGCCTACTATAGTTAAATTATAAATAAAAGTGAGTTGAGGGGGTACATAACTCACTCTAAACATAAATTTCACTCCCTAGTAGACACAACGTTGTAAATTAAGTGGGCCAAGGGGGACAAAGAGACCACGTAGAGAGGGGACCCACTAGAGCACGTGGAGGGACTGCGCAGGTTGAGTTGGCAGAGTGGGGCCAAGAGAGGCTACGTTGGTGATGATGGGCCTAGGGTTTGAGAGAGAGGCCAACGTTATAAAAGGAGGAGAGCCTCCTCATTTTGGTGATGGGATGTTTATGATATTGATCTGGTCACTTCGACTTCTTGAGCACGCTGGTTGTTTAGCTAGTCTGCAGCACTGTTTAGTGCACCGAGTGTCTCCGTTCGAAGATCTCACCCTCAGCCCCGGGGGACTTCGAGTGCTTGCTCGGGTGAGGTAGTCCCATCAGTATTTTTGCAGGAGGATCGAGTTGAGGCTTGGTGGTGGAGCTTGGTATCTAGTGACTGCGTAGTCTTGAGAGGGAGGACGCGGTCCATTTCTTGGGAGCTCCGGATTGGGTTTCTTTTGGAGGTTTCGAGCTTTGAGATTGAACAAGGGGCCAACCCTTGCCTATTGGAGGATCCTGGCAGAGTTTGAGGCAGTATTTTGATGGATTCCCTTCAGTATCAGCGCAGAGCCTTGGAGGATAGCGTAGATCCTCAAGGGGGTGATTTTTGGGGGTTAGCTATTTCAGAAACGCTCTCTGGGCTTTTCTGCGTTTGGTGAGTAGAGGTGGATTCCAGAGTTTCAGCTTTTTCCGAGTAGGGGAGCAGCCCAAATACTCATTTTGGTTCCAGCAGTAGCAGCAGCACAACAGTTCTCCGACAGCTTGGACGCAAATCAGAGCGCAGCCATTTCTTTGTCATTCTAAGAGCTTTTCTTCACTTTCCTGGTGCAAGTCTAGGTGCCATCACTCTGATCACCTATTGTACTCATTTCTATTCACAGTATAATAAAATGGCTTAGCTTTCTCTCTATATTTCTGAGTCTCTGCTACATGTTCTACATATGCTATTGTATACTTGCACTACTGTTATTTCTCTCTTTGAGCATTCCAGATAGTATACCACTTGGTGTGTTTTTTCCATACTCTTAGACAGAGTCTGGAAAGGTCCAGGTAGCCTCCAGATCTTACCCTCTTTTCAGAGGTGACATATCTGGTAAACGCCCTCCCAGTCCATCTCTGGTTGGAGTTTGCTTGTGTTTGAGAGATATCCCTGAAAAGGGATATTACATCATATGAGCAAAAGCTCCATTGTCAATGTACCAGTCCTCAGGAGAAGTAGTGCTTGACACATGCAAATTCTTCTTCCAGTCTGGATGCTAGAACAAAAACATCGTGATCCATCTGTTCTTTCATGCTTCTCTTCCTTCCTGAAGAACCGCGTGAACCCCTCCGAGTTGCTACATCAAGGTCAGATTTATGTTCACTTGTCGATTCTCCGTTCTTGTTACTCGACCTGGCTCTAATACCATGTGAAAATTTTACAGTTGCAGGGATAGATTTATTTCTCCTACTTATTACTCCAATAAATTATTTACAGAAATCTATTAGTAAACTTTGAAATAAATACTACCGCAACATTCACAATTATATATGCAGAGAAGTAAAAAGTAAAGAACATAAGCATAAGAACTAATCACATGAACACTCTTACTTTGGACAATTGTCCCCAGAAAAACCCAATGTGGGAAAACCGGTGGAGCAGATGAGGGTTTTATTATTATTCTTCAGAAAATGAATCTTTACAAGGAATACACTAGCAGATATAATCAGAAAACACCTGAGACAAAATTCCCAACTTCTCCCAACAATTTCCTAACACCTGGAAGAGACTCTGACTTCCTCTGTGTCTGTCTACATGTTTCTCTGCGCAGTCCCTGCACTGGACTGTGTCACTCTACGTAGGCTCTATGTGGGTTCACTGCGCTCCCTTTTGTGACCCTCTACATCCCTCTGTTCTTGAGCTCAATCACTGCTGACTCCCTCTTCTCCTTCTACATTTGCAACTCACCCACTGAAATCAAATTCTATTCCTTCATAATCGATCTCCTTTGGGTACTGAGTGTATGCCTGGTTTATTTTCCAAATGACCCTCAAACCTTCTTTTATAATCTTCTCATTGATGAATCAACAGCCCAAATTAGAAGTCTAATCAATGGCTCAGATTAAAACTTGACTTTATCTTCGTTCTCTAGAAGATTCATAGTCTGTCTTATTAATACCCTTTAATTATTTAATTTCCCTAAGTTTAGAATTAGGGTCTCCATTAAAATAATTCATTATTTTCATAAGACATGAACCGAGTGGAATTTCCACAAACGATTTCTAGTTTCTTTGGAATACTGATGTCCAAGTCTCCTCACAAAGTTTGAGACTTAGAACACTTTTCGATGCTACAAAAATCAACACAAAAAAGATCATACAAAGCACTGTGAATAGCCAAAAACGCTAGTGCGAGTTGTCGGAAGAGGCTTGATTTACATGCCAGAAGCTAGATCAGGGTCCCGGAGGTAGAGCGAGTAACTTCCAAAGGCAGAGGGAGGCTAGACATCTCACCTTGAGATAGTTTCCAGGTTGTATGAATTTCCTTCAACCAGCAGTGTGTACTACAGGAAGGCAATGTGAATTCCATTTTGTGGTACGAGTGGCTTGGAGGAGGCCGAGTTTATTTGTAGAGGGAGACAAGGTGTATCCAACATATTTTTCCAGTATATTTCCAGAGGTTTGCCAGTTAGGCAAACAGTTGTAAAATTTCTCAAATTGTTGCATAAAAATAAAACCCTCATCTACTGCACTGGTTGTCCCTTCGAGATTTTTCCAAGGACATTTGTCCAAAAATAACAGTGTCTATTTATTGTGCGTGTACATCCATTTGTTAGTCCCAGCTTAATATTTCCACAACATTTTTTTATTTTGAAGAATGCTTCAGTGAATTATTCGCTATTTTTCATTAATAATTAATAGAAGACAAATAAACTTCTTTCAGTTAGGAGAATAATTTCCAATTGTTGCATTCAAGGAATGTTCACATGGTATCATAACGACAAAAATCAGATCAAAGACTCTAGGCGAAAGGAAGCAAAATTGTGCAGTTTCTGAGGGAGATCTGAAGCATAATTTCTAGATCTACTCAAGCCAACCAAGCAGTGGGAATTACTGGAGGCAGAAATTCGAATTCCAAACACAAGGTGGAGGAAAGACCGATTTGCCTCAGGAGCAGTAGCAGCAGGCAGTAGTATTTCCAGAGAGGGTTTTCGGTGAGCATATCAGTTGATTCGTAGAGAAAATCTAGCACAGAATTTTTGCAACAAGGGTTTTACAGTTGCATATCGCCGTAGGGAAGGAAGTGAAAACATGGAGAGGGAGGAGGGAATTTCTAGTCATTCTTAGAAGGGTTTCCAATTTTCCAAAGAAAATAAAGGAGGCCACAACTTCCCCGCAAAGAAGGTCGAGAGACCTGTTAGTCCAATCGTTGTGCGTGCTTCAAGGTTCGAGGTGTCGCATTTGTAGGCAGCGATATTTGGAGGTAGTATTATCTCTTCCCGCAGGAGCAGCAAACAACAGTGAGTTTCGAAACATACTGCAGGTAGGCAAAAATTATCCAATAGAAAACTCAATTATTTCATGACATATGTAGCAAGGCACAATGAAATATTTTTTCGGATGGAGTAGGTGATTTCCAGCATATATTTCTCCAGTTTATTCGAGTTTTGTAGAGATGGCCAGAATAGGTCTCAGAGATTAGGACAGACTAGACGGACCCTCCAACTTTGGCGTCTAGAAGGCTAGGATGCAATTTCTTTTGGATGAGCACAACTTGAAGGAATTTGTGACAATAGTGAAGGTTGAGACTACATATCCACAATAGTTGGCAACCTTCAAGAAGGAGATGGCCAAAGCTAAAAGGACAATAATACAGACAAAAGGCATGTGGGATGCCATCAAGAAGTTGTACGAGGATCCATCTGAGAATTGGAAAATGATTCTCAAAGAGAAGTTGAGGACAACTAAGATGTAGAAGGGTGAGAACATTATTTCCTATCTCACCAAGATTCAGGGTGTCCGAGATAAACTTGTAGTTGTAGGAGAAAAACCATCTAATAGTGAGCTGGTGCACACAACACTAAATGGGTTCTCCAAGGAGTGGCATACATTCGTCCAAGTGATTTCTGGGCGAGATACACTTCCTAGTTGGGATCGCCTATGAAGTGACTTCACTCAGGAGGAGCTGAGGCTCAGTCTCATTGATGGTCCTACCAGAAGCAGCAGCAAGTGATTGAAGGTGGAGAAGGAGGAGGAGAACGTAGCCCTTGCAAAAAGGGAAAAGCGAAGAAAGGTCCCAGTCAAGAACTGGGCTCAAAAAGAGAGAAGAAGAAGAAGGGCTTGTCGAAGGTCAAGTGCTTCGGATGTGGTGAGTTTGGTCACTATGTCACCCAATGTCCCAAGAGGAAGAAGGACAAGCAGGGGAAGAAGACCGCAACATCAATAGAGATTGATGACTTGTCTGCTAGATTGGAGGATGAGTTTGCTATGTTTGCAAATTGCCACATTTTCCTCAGATGGAGGAGTATGATATTCCAATATGCCAAATCGGGCAGCGTCATAGGGAGGAATAGCAGGAAGTTTAGATCTAGCCATGGAGGGCTTGATTAGTAGATCAGATCCAGTTGTTGCAAGTTATTCACATGGATCAATACCTTTGCTATAGGAGCCCACAGAGTAAAGTAGCAGGAGGATCGAATTGTTAGCAAGGCGTAGTCAGATTCTTGAGAGGCAGTGCAGAGCTAGTTGCAGTCAGATACTTGAGAGACAATTGCAGAGTCAGTTGGGCGCATTTAAGTCCTTAGTAAACAGTGCAAAGCTAGTTGCAGTGAAAGACCCAAGAGACGAGAGCAGAGCCAGTTGCAGTGACACAGTAGATTAGAGAGAGTTTGAGACTCAGAGGGAGTCTAGCTTTTGAGGGCGAAACCCTATGGAAGCTTGATTTTCAAGTTCTGATTAGATCAATACACATAGTTGCAGTAGCACAGAAGCAGTGCAGAGGCATTAGCGATGTGAGATCAGAGTATGCACAGTAGCATGATGGACAATGTTTGCCAGAGTACTTTTATTCACAGTGGTTTCCAATGACAGGGAGTCAAATAATCTTGAAGATGTCAAGGAAGGAGGTATAACAGATGTCAGAATCAGCAGCGTAGATCAGTTCGATTACAGCATGTTGCCACAAATCAACAGGTAGTTGATATACTCACAAAGGCTCTAGGGAGAGCCAAGTTCGTCTACTTCAGAGAACAGATGGGTATAGTGGAGAACACCTTCCTCGCTAAGAGGGAGTGCTAGTTTTTGGTGGATTTGGTAGCAAGAGACAAGTGTTCTAGTCTCAGATGACGCTAAGAGGCTAAGGAACACGGAATCTCCAAAACTCAGAAAATATTTCATGAGATAAGCTTGGGAAACACTTTAATTAAATTAGTTTACCATAATTAAAAAAATTCCTAACTTAGGAAAAGTGGTAAATTAAAGTTAATTAATTAAGGTAATTAAATTTTGCTCTAGAGACTTCTATTGGAGTGAAAGTGATCTAAGCCATTGATCGGGATTAGATCTTGGTCATTGGTTGCCCAAAAAACGATTATAGGAGCAATTCAAGGGCTTGGAGAGAGGCATCAGTTGTGTGTAAAGCAATTCAACCACCCATTTTGAAATATTCAACAAGGGTGCAGTTGAAGCTAGGGAAGAGCATCAGAGAGAGGGAGTAGCAGAGATCCAAAGAAGAGATTATCACTAATTTTCCAGTGACAGAATGGCATGAAAAGGGAGGTTGAATTATCTACAGAAGAGGTCATACAAAGCAACGTGAATAGTTAGAAACCCCAGTGTGATTTGTCGGAAGAGGCTTGATTCAGTTGTCAAAAGTTGGATCAGGGTCCCGGAGGTAGAGCGAGTCATTTCCAAAGGCAAAGGGAGGATAAACGTCTCACCTGGAGGCAGCATCCAGGCTGTATGAATTTCCTTCAACCAACAATGTGGACTACATGAAGGTAGTGTGAATTCCAGTTTGTGGTGCGAGTGGCCTGGAGGAGGCCGAGTTTGTTTACAAAGGGGACAGGGTGTCTTCAACATATTTTGTGAATAAATTTACGGAGGTTTGCCAGTTAGGCAACCAGTTGTAAAATTTCTCAATTTGCTACATAATAATAAAACCCTCATCTGGCACTGGTTTTCCCTTTGGGGTTTTTCCACAGACATTTGTCCAAAAATAACGGCGCCTATTTATTGTGTGTGTGCATCTATTTCTCAGTTCCAGTTTTATATTTCCGCAGTGTTTTTCTATTGCAAAGAATCCTGCAGTGAAATATTTGCTTTTTGTCGTTAATAATTAACAGAAGACAAATAAATTGCTTTTAGTTACGAGAATAATTTCCAGTTGTTGCATTCAGCTTTCAAGGAATTTTCACAACTCACTTACCTAGTTCCATTCATATTCTTTCTATTTCCATAGCTTTACCTAGGAAATTTTGTTTTTGCAAGCATATTATAACTTTTTCCTAGGTAAAATCCACTTCTTACATATTTTTACCACTTCTCACCATTTTACCCAAGCGACTTATGTATAACATCACTTCTTAACATTTCGCCTCGGTAAAACCCTCAATTACACCTCTATTCCACTTCATTCAATATCCTAGAAGGCACATGGCAGAGTTAGCTTAAAATCCCTAGCTCTTACTTTATAATAACTCCTCAATTCTTATATTTTCACTCTTACTAATGCGAACACTGTGAAAATTTCTTAATTTACTAAACAGAAACCCTATTGTTAAATCTTGATTTACTTCTCCTACTTACATAAGTTATTAATCTGAAAAATTCAACATTAACATCAAAGTAAATACAGTTAACAACCTACACATACCGATCTAAACTGAATAACATGCTCATAGACAAAGTGACACACAAGGATTTTCTGGACAAACGTCCTCGGAAAACCCAATGCGGGAAAACCGGTGCTGCTAGCTGTTGTCGCACAGAATGTCTAGGCACCGCGACAACGGCTCAGATCAGGGGCTGTCACCCTGATCCCCAATCTCTCTATCTAAGTTGTCTCCTTGCAAGCTAAGGGAGGTAGACCCTAACAAAAATGAAGGAATAGAATTGGTTGCAAGTCAACCAACTTAGGAGACACAGTCAAATAACCAAGTACTTGATGAGATTAACGAGATTTCACAGATCAATTATATTAAAACCAGTGCCTTATGGAGTTAAAAAGATCCCATTATGCAATTAAAGCCAAGTAATTGATGTATAACTGCTGCTACGAAAACACAAATGACCACAATGATATTCAATAGAAAGCACCACAACCATTCATTAAAATACTTAAGCCCACAACAATAAGTCATGAGATGACCATTAAATTAAAATGCCAGATGCTTGCAATGTTCCTGAATTTATGATATTTCAATTAATTCCAATCCAGAAAATTAAAATGTTCCTGTATAGTCAAAATTTAGATAAAAAGTTTAAAGCTCATTTGACTATAGAATTTTTAGAATTTTTTAATTTTTTAATTTTTTATTATTTTTTTATTATTTTTTAAATCTAAAAAAAAAAGAAATTCTAAAACAAATTAAAACTAAACTATGGATTAAAATCTAAAATTAAAAATCCTAAACAAAACTAAAGCTGAAGTTAAACTAAGGCTAAAAGCGAAAAACAAATCGAATTAAAATCTACAACCTAACACTAACACTACACATTAAAACTAAAATTACAATTTAAAATAAAACTAAACTAAAGTCTTTGAACTAAAAAAAATTTGGAACTAAAAACTAACGAAATTAAAACTAAAGATAAATAACAAAATCGAAAATGAAATTAAAACCTAACTAAACCCTCTTTACAATCTAACTAAAATTAAAATCAAAGACTAACACTATAAAAAAAAAGAATCCGCACTTAAAAATTTTAACGCATATGTGTTTTTCTTTTTATTTGCGTGCGTTTTTTTTTGTTTGTTTGTTTGTTCTACAGGTGAGCTGGAGCACGATGGCGGAGGAGTGAAGAATTCGACAGCAAAGAGAAAGGTCTGGTTGCGGACAGCTTGAGGAGGGTCGAGGAGGGTCGATGTTGGAAGAGGAAGGCTTGACGGCTGAAGGATGCAAGGGACAGAAGATCGACGGCAGCGTAGGAGCTAAAGGATGGACAGACAAGGAAAAAGGGTCGACGGATGAGATTAAGGTGCAGACGGCAGAGGAAAGGGATGGATGCCTGCTGGATGGAGAGGAAGGCAAGGGTAAGATCGATAGCAACTGCAGATGAGACAAGGACGTGAAGAAAGGGGCAGCGTGAAGATGAAAGAAGTTTGTGAAGAAAACCCAGTACATTTAAATTTCGCCCAGCAAACTTAAAATCTTTCCGTCAAAACTCAGATTTTTTATGCTCTTTAAATCGAATATCATGCAAATCTGCCAACAGAAGAGATTCTGAGAAAACCCTGCAACCTGCAAAACCAGAACAGATCCCAAAAAATATATGCACAATAAATTATTAAACCCTTACAGCCTAGAGAAAAAATTCAAATTTACAAGCTAATTTACAGATCTGAGGCCCTCATGGCCAGATTTAAACCCATTTCAGCACAATTTTTGAAGATAGAAAATTTTAAAAGAGGCACAAGCCTTAGAAGACCCTGTAAAAACACAATTTCGTAAGATAGCTTTGAGAATTAGAAAACAGTGGGCTTTTTTAGATTTACGAAATCTGAGTGTCGGCTGGTCCAACTGAAGACTTCCCCAGACGCTCAAATCTTAAAAAAAAATTCCCTGCACACTTAGATCTGAACTTTAGATTGATAGAGATTTAAGAAAATAACATGAGATCCTTCAGAAAAATAGATAACTAGTCTTTCCGTTAAATCAAAAATGTCATTTTATGAACCTAGAAAACTGCACAAGATACCTGTATGCAGATCAATCCATGAAGGCCATCAACCATAAAAATGCCAAACAAAGTAGCAGAGTTTAGAAATGAATCACCACATAGATCTGGAAAAGGAACACCAAAGTTTGTAACCCCAAAGTCTTTATGTTTTATTCATCAAAGAAAATTACAAGAGCTTCCAAGAACAAGTGCACGATCTAAAGATCGGATGACTCAAGACTGACAAAAACCTCTAATTTATAAGATAAAATCTCCAACGGCTAGTTCAGTTGATCCATGTCAAAATAATCTCGACCGTCGAAAAGATTTGATCATCTTTTAATCTGGACCGTCGAAATTATAAATTTGAAGAAAAACGAATTTATCATTAAATTCCATTTTAATTAACTCAAAAATACTATTTTTGAGTTAATTACCTCAAAATTTTGACTTTGACTTAACCACCTAGGCCCAAGGGTCCAAAATTCCTTGAAATTCTCAATATTCCCTTGGCCTGGAGCCTTTAAAAATTCATTTTTTAAGGACCAACGAATTTTGCCTTTGAAGGATTTTATACTCACCTAGGACTTAAAATTAATTAAATTTTTGGCTTAGGATTTTTTAATTAATTTGGCCAGAAAACTTAATTAATTGACTGAGAGGGGATTTAAATATTTTTTCCAACCCTCTTTACATAAGATAAATACATTTAGACATATGAAGGGGGAATACCCATTCGTATAGACCCTCAAATAGGTACCCAATTCTGCGACTCAAAACATGATCTAGTAGACCAAGTAGCTTGTAATAAAATAATCTAGCCAAATAGCTAAGATTATTCCCAAACTACTTTTACAAGGACTCGATAGAAAACACTAGGACTCACTTAGCATGTTGATGACAAAATCCACCCTAGCTTTGGGGTGAGGCTGGAGGGGAAAACTCTGCCGATCACTTGTGTCGAAAAACACAAGTAAATCAGTGAGACAAAAAACCTCCTAGGATAGAAATCGTCACCAACATACTAGACTTACCTAGGTTGTTACATACATGACGGTCTTACTTAGATCATTTACATCATAAACATGCAGAATGGGTTTACATCATTTATAAAAATGTCATCTGATGATAGAATTTGAATGGCGCGACCACGTCGAACATGATGAATCCCATTTGAAAAAATAGGGGTGTATTGCTATGGGGTCATTGACAAGTGTGGTCAACATTAGCTTTTGGAGGGTTTTTATTATTATGCAGATTCTAAGTACAAAAAATATGGGCACCAAACTGGATAACCCAACAAAGAAAAATAGACGGCAACAATACCTCTATCCCGGAGACAGAAAATCTGACTGATTCACACCCTCAAACAGGATTTACAGAACTCAACCCATTTCCGGCCTCTAGAAACCCCAGCGCTTCTCTGAAGCCCTCTACGTCAGCCTGCCTGGCCTGCGTCAGCCTCTACGCTGCTCAGGAATGGCCCGCGTCACCCTAGACTAGGTTATGTTGCCCCTGCGCTACCCTAGCTGGGCCTACGTCAGCCCTCCTAGCCTCCTGCTGCCCCTGCTGGGCTCTTGGCTGGCCTGCATAGCTGTTGCCTCTGCGCTGCTCTAGATTTCTCGTTCTCTGCCCTCATTGTACTCTTGGCCTAGGACTAGACCATCCCCCTCGCCAATACTGCCCCTCACTGCAGCTGAAACACTTCTGAAATTCTTAGCAAACCACACCCTAGAATCTCAACTTAGCTTCAATGCTCTGCTAGTGTGTGTGTTCTCCAACTGACCCCAAGCTCTTCTCATATAATTTTCTCGTTGAAACATCAACGACCGTGATCTAATCTCTAATCGACGACTAAGATTAGAAGTTGCTTGATCCGTGTCACTTAAGCCATTCTCATCACATGTTTTATTTAATTCACTTTAATCTTTTAATTTTCCTAAGTTAGACTTAGGGTCCTTAATTAAAAAGATTAATTATTTGAATAAAACTAAAACCAGATGAAATTATTCTAAACAATTTTTGGGTCTTGGAGATCTCATGTACTCCAGCTCCTCCACAAATTTTGGGAGCTAGAGCACATCCAATGCTACCCCAACATCCCAAAATCTCAACAAACACACCTAACCAGATTGGGTTGAGTGCTTCATTGTTCTAATTCTTCATTGATAACTTTTCCGTAGGTTTCACTTTTTAATTGGTCACTAGGAGTTGTAACTTAAAGTTCATGTGGTGCACATAAGACTAGGAACTCCCCCTTTTGACAAATACTCAAGTGATACACTAATTCCTAATTATTCACTAAGGAAATTAACTTTATATCCATGGACTACAACTCAAGTTAGTACTTTCCCCTTTGGCACACATATTGAGGCAAAAACACATGACAAAAACTCAGTTTGTCGTAGCCTCAATTTAGCCTTGTTCACATGTGCTAAACCTCATTCTTGTTTTATCCTTATCCATTAGCATGAGGTTTTAGGAGTT
Source organism: Pinus albicaulis (assembly GCA_034641835.2). Lineage (NCBI taxonomy): Eukaryota > Viridiplantae > Streptophyta > Pinopsida > Pinales > Pinaceae > Pinus > Pinus albicaulis. The sequence goes on along the minus strand of CM076580.1, from coordinate 1,154,005,200 downwards.
ATTTGAGCCTTGAGTTGCATAGGGAAGATTAATACGCATGTGCCCTTGGGTTTTGACCTTCCATCTCATCCTCCACCTCATCCAATAATGCACACATCCCTAGGTGGTGCACTCTACTAAGGGGATAGATCCACTTCCTACATAACCCTATTAAATGTTCACACCTTGCACACATGTGAAGTGACAAGTGATGGTTTGTCTTATTCAAAGGGTGCCTATATGCAACATTTTGAGGAGATCTAGTGTCAAGGGCACCCCTTCTAGGACAAGAATTTCAAAGTTGACTTGGTCAAAGTGGGCACAAATGCATTTGTTCTAGGAAAAATTCATGCACGGTGAAGGTTTGAAAATTGAATGTGAACACAAAGCATAATTCTTGGTCAAAGGGCATATAAAAAAGAGCACTCAAGCATTCGCAAACATTTTTACATAAATGAAACTTTACACATGGAAAACCATTCATTTTCTTGGAATTTCACCTCCTAAAATTATATTATTGTTTGGAAGTAGTTATTTCTAGGAAAATGCCTTCGTCATGGAATTTTGCACTTGGCATTCATGCAAACCTATTGGAAATTCACCCTACTTGTTTGAGCAAGCATTTTATTATTATTATTGGACATGAGGAGGACAAATGGCACTGATATTTCGCCTTTGTATGAAGACGAGGATGGAAGAAGAAGACATGTGGCACTACTATCATCTACAACATTGTATCAAAATGTTTTTCTATGGATTTTTTATCTAATTTTCCCACTTTGTTATAAATATTTTTTTATTTTCTTTGGAGAGTCTCATGAGGAAAATAATATTTTATTGTAGAGAATTTGAGCTAAAATCTATATAAGGACTTGCTCACTCCATTTGCAAGATGAATTAGATTAGTACAGAATAATGGGAAGAAGCTAATTTCACCTTTGCAAAGCTATTGTGTAATATCGCCTATTATTTACTGTTTGTATTAAGGTAATCATAGAAGGATTTGAGTTGCAAGCTTAATGAGGTAGGAGCTATCACGATGAAGGATAATGCAAAAGATGTATTATTTTATCTTTATTTCCTTTCTTTATTGAATTTAAATTAAGTTTTCATTGTCTCAGAAGTGAATATCTTAGGGTTTTGTTTCTTTACAACAGATCTAGTGTGCAATTTTCCTTGTGATACTTGGGTTTCATAAGAGTTAACCTCCCTTTAATCCTTGCAAGTTCCATTCTCTTTTAGTTTGATTCTCTTCTCAGCAATCTTCTAATGTTTGGAACTTCAACAACCAAGACAAGAGGACAAATATTCAGGAGTGGCTTAGACCCCATAGCCCAAGCAAGATAGGCACTAGTCTCCTGTTCACTTATTACCCAAGCCCATCTTTCACATTTATTTTTCCATCACAATTGTGGTTAGGTTCACAACACAAAGTGACCCTAGTTGATCGATAGGGAAGCACCCTTGGCTAGGATTCCATCTACCCAAGCCTAAAGCACTGAGGAAAGTTGGTGAAATCACAGTGGCCAACCTCCTAGTTCCTCAAGGCTAGTGTCCTATCTTTAGGACTTTAAGCTAATGGTGCTAGTTTGTCTGGTAACACAACCTATCACGGGTATGGAATCTGGATCTCTTTAATCACTAAGGACAATTGGGAATCACACCTACTTGAACCCTCCAATATATCCCTCTCATACTGAACTGATCTCACATACACAAAGCCCTCGAAGATTTCAATGAAAGTGCTCCAATACCATGTTAAAATTTCAATACATGATAAACAGATTTTGCATATGGAAATGACAATAATCTAAGTAGCTTAAAACACAAAAGCTCCTATTAAAACAACTAATTCTGAATATGAACACAGTGCTGAAAACACAAACAACAAAAGTCAGAAGAAATCTGCAGCAGTCAAAATCACATCTGTGTTCTTCATCGAAAAATAGGAAATACAATGCTACTAGCTCAACTCCTAAGACACACCGACTCACTGAGCAATAAGGTAAAAAACTAATAGTTCTTAGATCATTATTTTAAAAAGGACATTTTTGTGGAGGGTAAACAGTTGAATGCTTCACTCAAAAACAAAATAAAAAATTAAAGACCAAAAATAGAGATACAAACGAAAGAAATAGAGAGTACCTGATCACAAAAACTTAAATTCTTGATGTGAACAAGACGAAAGTTGCAACCGTCAACCTTCCTGCACTCTTTCTCTAAGACACTTGCAACAGTTGATTCATTTTTGAATGACCTACTGCCAGTCCGTGCAAGAAGTGTTAAGTTAACGACACGAATCCCATTGATAAAGTGCTTCTGTGCAGAAACATTGCATAATTTCCATGCCTTGCAGCGGATCATATCAAACAACATGGTCCTCTTTTCACTAGAGATAGGCCCTAACCCATCACGGTATACTACTGCCTTTTCAAAGCAGACTGGCCCATCACCATATTCCAAGGAATCTACTTCTACACTACGACCCAGAGAAGCATGCATGATGTGTGAAATCCAGGAACCCATTGTCTTTACAACCTCTCCCCAATGATAAAGTACAAATCTTTCCGGCACTGTACATTCATTTTCCTTATGCCAATTTACAAAACCTGCCAATGCTGTCAAGCTGTGCCAGGGATTTACATAGTCAAAATAGTTATCAGATACAAATGTTAGACCAGGAAGCAGAATTGAATTGGGTGGCAATTGCTGTTGCCAGGCAAACCCATAAGAATTCTGGGAACCATCATTGGGATGCCTCCCCTGCACACAAAGAATCCTACCATTAGAGATTTCAGACGGAAAGTAAAAGTGCTCCGAATTGCCATTTTCTTTTTTCCCTCTCAAAGTGCTCATGAACCAAGTGTGACCTTGATCTGAAAATCCAGTAAACCTTGTATCTTTTAAAGGTAAAAAGGTCACAGATTCTCGAATTTTATCTTCCATAGTCTTCAGTTTGACTTTCAACTCTTTGATTTCATGCTGTGACACTTCACTGTCACTTTTTCCATTTCTGTTGAGGGCAGAAGCAAGTAAATTTATAAAACTATTACTTATTGTTGTATTGAGTGTATTTATGCTGAGGCTCGCTGGTTTTTTCGAAAGTTTATCAAGTAATGCTTTTACCAAGCAATGACCTTCAGCAGCAGTTAACTCCACTTTAGTGTCCATGTCAAAGTTCTTCAACAAACACATCGCTGCAATATCACGCTCCAAAGTTTGAGATTCACTGTTCACTGCCCTGTCTTTTACATCTGCATTTTCAAAATGTTGGAATGCTGTATAATTTCCGTTGGCTGTCCATTCCCATTTCAATGAAAACCATTCAGGCTTCTTTTCATATGCCCAAAACTGCAGGCCGATAATCAGCAGTATACAAGCAACAGTGTAAACATAAATTGGAAAGGAATCTCTTTTCCTAGAAAACAATTTTGTAACTAATCGTAAACAGCCTGGGTACTCCATGTTGCCAAATTCTTGTAGAACAATTTTACCAGTATGCTATATACTGACAATGCAAAAAATCACCGGTCTGCTATCTGATAACTATGTAACTGTCATTTAGTCCCCTGCCGACTGCAGAGCATACAAAAATGCTTGCTCAACAAAGAAATTCCCATTCTGCTTTTCTATGTATTATACCTCAAATGTTCAATATCCACATTCTGCATTATTGAATAAAACTGAGATTAAGCGTATAAACTCGTATCATGTGCAATCATGAAACTATCGCTATCTCTGAAGGCTAGTTCCTAACTGCAGATGCATACATTTAAAAAGCAATAAAAGGCGAATAATTATTGACCAAGGGAATTTTAAGACTTCGTAAGAGAATTGTATACAATTCAATGATCTAAAAATTAAAAATTCGCATCCCCTCCAATATCTAGAAGATCTTCTAGATATTGGAGGGGATGTGAACTTTTAAGTTTCAGATCATTGAATTGTATAAAATTTGGATAGTTGAGCATTAGACTCAAATCAAATACGCAAAATGAAAAGTATTTACAAGTTGAGACTTAAAAATTTAGAAACGATTTCATATATACTTGTGACTTTTCACATACTTCAAGAGTTGAATAATAAGAACTATGGCTACTACCAGGACAACCGTGGACAAATATGGTTTGCTGCCGAAGAAAGCGTTGCAGCATTTTGCTTGATTCTGCTTCTTTCAGTTGGCATTAGGGAAAAAACTAGGTTTGCATGAAGGTTTGGTAACTGTGGAGAACAATTAATTAGACAATATGGATTTCAAAGCATCCTACCATCTCAAAAACTAGTTTCTTCTGTCACATTAGGGAGCAGTTATTAGAATCCAGTGTCCATGAGTTCTTGCAGTGCGCAGGAGTTAAAAACACCTGCATCCTTATGCCATTATCTATCTGGCATTGAATGATCTTTGTAGGAGCAAAGCCCAAATTTGAAGTGTTGATATAAACAAAGATGCATTGGAAATGTCACATGTTTTAAGTTGTATATATTGAAAATCCACCTCTGTTTATATTTTACATGCCCATGCTTTATCTGAAACTGCAGCATTGGTTTTTCTGTCTACTCGAACCCAAGTAATTGTCCATGGAACTGACAAAGCCAATTATAAATATACAAGTAACTCCTATGATCCTTGGTTTGAATAATGAAGGTATCATAATAAAGGAGACAAGTTAACCTTAGGATAGGACCCTCAATTAAACACAGGAAGGAACATTGGCAGCTTGGGGCCACTTCTCACAGAGATTTAGGGCAATTTTTGCAAATCTATTAAGAGCTGCTCTGCATTTCTTATGTCTGAAAGTTTGAAAAACCGAATGTCAAAGCTAAGGCGACTGAACTATTAAGCTACATTTAAAATTTTATACTCTAGGTTTTGCAGCTGATTATATCGTTTGTATGGTTTCTGTATTTCACTGTGTAGTAGATTTATAACCAAAAACCATAAACAACACATAACATTTAAAATTGTCATCCGCCGACTGAACGTAAGTTGCTAGAGCTTATGAAAAAGCAAACTCTAGATAAAACTTGAATAATAAAACTGCAAAACAGGGCTTCTGAACTGTAAGGGAATCGAACCTGAACAAAACAAGAACCAGCATTGGATGAGCAAAGAGGCGTGACTTACCAAAATAGCTGTTCTGCACGGATCCTGAAATCGAGGAAGTGGCATGATGGTGGAGTTAGAAGAAAAACATGAAAGGAGGCGTAGACGAGATCCTCTTACGACCCAATACACAGGACAACATACATCACGTCCACCAACCCACATGTGTCCTGAATTTTTCAAGAAATTCATTTCTGGGGTTTTGTAATAAAATCTATCATCAAGTTGCCACCCTTTTGGCTTCTTGTACTCAGCATTGCCATTTTTTTTAATATTCTTTGCTTACAGCCATGTTCCCAACAGATAACTCGCCTGCGCCTTGATTCTTGCAAGAAATTAAGTGTTGCCATATTGACTGTAAAATTGTTCTGAAAATCATGGAAAATTTTAGATTTTTTTAAAGTGATTGTGTTATTTAAATTGATTTTTTTATTTTATATATATTTATGAGTTATTTGAATAGGATTTATCGAAATTAAGTTGAAAAAATCCTAACAAAATTTTTAAAAATCTAAAACTTTAAGATTTTAAGTGGCTAGACATTTTTTATAATATTAACTATTATAAAAACATCATTAAAACTTTTTATTTGACAGTAACAGAAATTCTATAATATTATTTGCTTGCAGCGACGTTCACCAACCCGTTTCTTGATTTTTGTAAGAAATTCGGGGTTTTCGTCAGTTTGTCGAATCTCGAACTTGCCACCGTTTTGACTTTTGCTTCCAGCCACCCAGCTACACTGCTCCGGTGTTTTTTTTTTTTTAATTAAAACCTCCCGTGATCCAATGGCTTTTGTGGTCGCATCAATCCAGCTGCATATATTTTTTTTTAAGTTTCCGGATTCCTGTGGAAGTCACGAGGGCTAATTTTATTTTATGACACTCATGGAGATTGAATGTTTTTTCATGCGAAGCAAGGATCGAAGTACGCCTCAGCAAGTTTTGGATTTCACTGTAACTTAGGAGGCGTTATTTTATTATGTGATACTGATGGAAATTCCACGTTTGTTTTCGCAAAGCAAGGATCGAAGTACGCCTTCTTAATCTGGAGCAAGTAGGGCGGTTCAACTTATTTGCAACGAGTTTTAAGAACTTTTGATGTTCGTGCAGTCACTCTACAGTTCACACTATGAGGAGATAGTTAGTTACATTTAATAATAATAATATAATATTTGTATTAATAAAATAAAAATAGTAATAATAAAAAATAATTATTAGGAATTTGGATTTTTGATCTATAATGTTTTGATCATGAACTACATTGACTTTCACAAAATATATTCGTATGAAAGATTTTATATAAAAATAAAATAATGTTAGTTATTAATAAAAAAAATTAATTTTTACTTTAATTTTATATAAAAATATAATAATTGAAGTTAAAAATAATAATAATAAACTTTATATAGTATAAGGGAGATATATAAAAAAATTTAAGGTAATAAATAACATGAAAGAAAGAAAGTATTTTTAATGTCTACGAGGCTAAAAATAGCCTATGGGACAGATTGATTTTCTATCTCGCTCTTGTATTCGGCCCTTTTCCCGTGAATTTTTACAATAACCGCTCTCAGCTTATCGACAAACTCTTCGCTGAATAGATTATCCCAAGAACTAGCTACCAGAATACTTGCATAGTTTGTCCTACTATCTTTGAAGGCCTCACATTCTAAAATGAAATGTTTTTCTATTTCCACTTTTCCGGAGGAAGCAAAAAATACATACTCTTTCCTCCCACATTTCTTTTGGCCTTTTCCAGTGCCCTGTTTCACAACGGAGTTGATGAGAATTAGTCCTTAATTGAGCAATAAGAATTTTAGATCTCCAAGAAATATTAGCTCCTATGTACGCCTTTTGTTGATGGTTATGCGTGGGGTTAAACTCTTCAATGTAGTACTTCTTCTTTCTCCCTAGCTCTTTCTCCCAAGTACGTTTGTGGAACTTATCCATAACAAAAGTTTTTATCTCTTTACTGTTTGTAGGACACATGCTCAAGCAAATACCCCATTTACTAAACCACTTGTTATTTTTCCGCATCCAAGTCTTCTTTCTTTTGTACAATCTATCACTAAACACAACCTTAGGCCATCTACCCTCTTCCATTTGCTCAATTTTTTTCAGATACCTTATGATTCGCACCATAGCAATTGCTTCAATAGGCGCAACCCATGTTTCACTTAATAAGATAGCATAAGGAACTACACTTTTAATTTTGAATTTGTTTGTAATCAAACGCTTCTGAATTTTCTCAATTTGTTTCCACTGCATCTCGGTTGTGCTGTTGGCCCACAATTCACAGCCGTAGAGAATCACCAAAATCACTAGAAGCCCAAAACGAGTTAGAGTGGTTTTCCAGTCCCACAACTCTGCCTCTCTACACCTGTTTTGAAGAGCATAAAATGCTTTCCAATGCCCTAAATTTCTTTTCTTTCTACAATCATCCCAACTTAAATTTATGTTGAAGTCAATTCTGAGGTATTTGTGGTCTACAACTTCTTCCAGGATGTTGCCTTCAAAATAGAACTTATGTTGGTTATGCTTTATTTTGTTAGAGAAAACCACTACTTTCGTTTTGCTAATATTGACTTGCATCCCAACCCCTCTACAAAAATATTCAAGGGAACGTAAGTGCTCTTGCAAACCAAGAGCCGATTTAGTGTTTGTTTAAAGATGATGATGATGGTGGTGGTGGTGTTTACCATCCGTTAAGACCAATGCAGTCTATCGAACCTTAAAAAAGGAGAAAGAATCCAAGTTTGATTCTTCAAAATCTTGTTTCTATGGTCAAAGAGAAGGGAAATAAGTGCTCCAATATCGCTATAAGTGGGTTGGCTTAATAGGTCAAGAAGATTGGAAGTGTGGCAGATGTTAGGGAATTGAGAGCGAATGTGAGTAAGAGTAGGGCAGTCTAAAAGGAAGTGATTCTCATCTTCCACCTGCTTAGAATCACAAATCTGACATATTCTATTGTTCCAAGGGGTCTTGGGAATATACCATTGCTCGGTCTCACTTCGAAGCTCATGGGAATTAGTTCTTATCTTAGTGATGTTCATTTTTTTCTTATTGTTGGACAACACAGAGAGATAATTCTGATTATCAAGGGTGAGGTTGATCACTTCTTTATAGTATCTTATCTTCCTTTTATCCTCCAATTCCTGATCCTCCCACAACTTGTCTTTAAACTTGGAGGTAATAGTATTTTTTATATTATCTTTGCTTCCCATACTGAGCTCCTCCTTAATTCCCCAATGGTTGAGCCAGGAATGGGCATCCTTATGCCACCTACGCTTGAGGCAAAGGTGAGGGTTTTGACTACAGTTAGAAGCAATTTTAGGGAGCCTTGTTGATTCCATGTTTTCAAGCTTCTTATTATACATCATATATCTAAACATAGTTTTACTTTCAATGGGGGACAACCAGATTTGATCAAGAGGATAGGATAGGGAGTATTTCACTTGATCTTAAGGTTGTAGGTTATGAATTTCTTTTGAATCATCTCAATATTCCTCCATGAATCTCTAGATATACTGCAACCCCAAACTTCACTTTCGTATAAGACAACAGGGGTGACAAGGGTCTAAAAAAGGAACCTCTTTTTACCCCAAATGTAAAGATCGACCAACTTACAATTGTTTTCAAGCTCATAATAAGCTTTCCATCCGCCAATTATCCTTTTCTCAATGCTATAATTCCAGTTGAGATGATGAGGGAAGTCAATGCCTAAATACTTATAAGAAGAAATATGTTCTAAGCACTAGTTATTATACATTAAACTACCTTGGGCGATATTTTTGGATTTAATGATCGTGACTTTAGTCTTGTTGGTATTAACTGTCATACCCATCTTGGAGCAGTAGTCATGAAGAATCTGGAGCTACTTATCAAGGTCATCATGGTGTTTTGCAAGAAGAATGATATCATTGGCATAGAGGAGAAGAGTAATGAGAACACTAACAAGCTCGATTCCCTTGCACCCGGCATATTCCAGACACTCCTCTAGCTTATTGATGTATATGCCAAAAAGGGTAAGGGATAGGGGACACCCTTGCTTAACTCCAATATTAAATTTAATGTCTTTAGACCACCCCTCATTGTTCTTAAGCTTGGCAGTGATGGTCTCGTAGAGACGGATCATAACAATCCTTAGCTCATGAGGGACCATGATCTCTTTAAGTCCCTCCCAAATTTTATCCCAAGGAACAATGTCGAAAGCTTTTCTAATGTCCACAAAACAATAGAAGAGATCGGCTTTACTATTGCGACATTCTTCTGCAATGATTCTAAGAGTGACCTGATGGTCAATAGTCAAGTGATGTCTCCTAAAACCAACTTGTCCTTTAGCTCTTTTTCCTTGTCTTTCAAGCCAAAGGCTAAGCTTCTTCTCCAAAATGAGGCCATAAATCTTGGAAAGGATATGGCTAACCATAATGGTCCTGTAGTTAGATGGAACTCTCTTGTCCCCATTTTTAAATATAGGTACAATAAGGCTTTGCGTCCAAAGTCGAGGGAAGCCATGCATTACAACCAAATTGAGAAGCTTGTGGAGATAAGAAATGAGGATAGATCTTCCCATTTTAAGGATCTCAGCTTGGTATCCTTCAATATCTTTAGCTTTCCCATTAGCAAGATTATTAATACCAGACTTAATGTCTTCAAGAGAGAATACATCCTCCTTAACTGGAGTGATTAAGGTGGTACCCATAGTGTTCGGAGAGTTATGCAACTTCTTAAGATAGTTTTCCTAGTTTTCTAAGGGGATAGAATAGTAATCTTTGGTTACAGATAAGAACATTCCGCCAAAATTTTTTGGGCACAACTTTAGAAAGGTGGAGAAGATAATCCTGTATTTTATTAATATATGTATTTTCTTCCTCTTGATGATATCTTTTTATATATTGATATTCTGCAGCTTAATGATTTCATTAGGAGCGTCTTTGATCGCTTTCCTGACAATTTTGCAATCTTTGTCATACTATGGATTGGAAGTTCTATTACACTGCTTAAACGGAATCTCATTAGAAAGCTTGCTAATGGTGTTGGAAAAGATAATAGTGAAATGGTAATAAACTTGATCAATGTTATTATTATAATCCATGGGGCCTATATCCCTCTCTAAATCCCTTAAGAAGAGGTCGATTTTTACTTCTATCAAAGCAAATGTTTCTTTTTCTTTCATTGGTCTTGTGCATGTGGGTGGTATGAATAGCAAGATTGAGGGATAGAGACAGAGGTCTGTGGTCAGAGTCGAGCTCAAATCCATTAAGAAGCTTAAAGTTTGTAATATGGTTGAGGAAGAGGATGTCAGAAATTGCATAATCCATGCCACTGCTACCTAGCGCATGGAAACATGTCATCTGACCGGAGAGGGGCCACTTGTTAATACCATTGCAAATAATTAGGTCTTGGAAACTTCAAATTTTGAGGAGCTCAGTGCTGAATAAGTTCTTGATAATGTCTTCAGATTTTCTCTTGAATTTATTAGCTAAGTTACTATCTTCATCAAGCCACAAGGGGTCAGGGTTAGAGTTGTTGCTTAATGTAATGGCTTGGTTAGTAGGAGTTCTAGCATTAAAGTCTCCCAGTAGAAGGATATTACCATCATTTCTCAGGTTGGAGATGTATTTTTATAAAGAATTGAAAGGACAATTCTTATCCAGGGTGTTCTTCTTATAAGATGTAGAGTTGATAGGAGCGAAATAGAAGATTGCAAGAAAGATCCTATTGGTGGTAGAATTAGAGATTTTGATCCAAATGTAATGATTGAAGGGGTCAATTTTATGAAGTCGGATGTGAGAGGAAAAAGTGTTCCTTATATAGTAGGCTATACCACCAAAACCCCTCCGAGAGGATTTCTTATTCCAACCAGACCAAAGAATGAAACCGTCGAGGTGAGGGACCCTAGATTCATCATGCTCCCATGTTTCAACTAAAAGAATAAGGTCAATATCACTTAGGATCAAACTTAACATAGGACCTTTACACCATGGAGAGCCACGTCGGTTCCAAAAGAGGATCCAGAGTGATGCAAATCCCTATTTATCACTCGTTCTTGAGACTCTATGTCTAATAATAGCTTTCTTATTCCTAATTATTGCCCATTTCCTGACCTTTCTTGCATCCTTGTCCTTTTGGAATTCTTTCCTAAGTTAAGCTTGGTCTTCTGGAATGACATCTTCATTTATAAATATTTTGGTTCCTTTTAGGCTTGGGGATTTCCTGAGTATATCCAGTTTATGTTCATGGCAACTGACCTGGACATGGATGAGTCTATGTTTATGCTCAAGTATATTTCTGACACTTATTGCTTCTGTGAGATAGGTTGTTTCAATTTGAGATTTTGTTTTTAATTGTTCTTTAACCATTTCCAATGTGTTTTCATTATTTTGTTCTTCTATACCTACAACTATAATATTTAAGGCTCGTTTGTGGTGCTCATGGTCGAGAACAATTAGTTTATTAATTTCCTCTTTGATGGGTTTAATATCTAAGTTATTTTCTGTGTTATTTAGGGCTGAGTTATTATGTAGCTATTCTTTTAGATTTTTAATTTGGCTTTTGAAGGTGTCACTTTCTTCGACCGTTGTTTGTTTACTATATTCTATTTCTTGAATTTTACTTTTCATTTCTTGGAGTTCAATTTCGAGTGTGATTATTTTATTTTCTAATGATTTGTGGTTGTTATCAAGCATTGCCATTAGTTCTAGTTTAGAATGATTTTCTCTTTCTTTTCTTCGTCTTTCTAAAGACTCAATGTACTCATAGAGACTATATAATGTAATTTCACTTGGTCTTCCTTTGCTATAGGGGGGCTTAGAAATATGAGGGGAAGAATTCATAGTGTAATAAAACAAAACTTAACACGAGGAGGGTAATTTAGAATGCACTATGGTAAAGAAGAACCACCAGAAATATGAGGGGAAGAATTCATAGTGTAATAAAACAAAACTTAACACGAGGAGGGTAATTTAGAATGTGTGCACCTGTAAAGTAGAACCAATGTGAGGTTGTTACCGCGCCTTGGAGGTTGAGTCCTCGGCAGACATAGATCTTGCTCTCGTTGTCCCAAAGTTGAAGTTCAGAAGAACTTGATGACACCCAAAATCAGCAAGAGATGGGTACCCCTAGCTGTCCCAGAAATTATTCGTTGTCTCAGAATTACCCCAGTGCCCTAGCTATCTCAAAAGATGGGTACACTACCCATAATTCTTCGATGTCGATGTACGTTGTCTGTATAATCTGAAAAACCAACAATTCCACAACAGAGAAAGACTGCGAACTTCACGTGGAGGCTATAGACCCTGAATTCTTCAAACTTGAAATGCATAGGTCACAGAATTAAACGAGTTCCTATTCTATAATTTCCTGGGCCTTAATCATCCTATAATACTAATTTCGAGCCTTCTACAGTCTCGCCCTTCCATTCTGAGCTACTAATTAAAATCAGACACTTTTGTTGCAATGTTCGATTGTGGAACATGCGTCGAGTTAGAGGAGGGAATATTTGCTGGTCTGCATTCATCATAGGTCACAAATATTCAAATTAGTGCTCCTAGGGCTTACGACGATATTTATACTTTTAAGAAGAAATCTAACTTCATGTATGATATTCAGGGCCCAACCCTCCAGCAACACGAATTTTGTCACACGATGTTTCGATGTATCTACATATTCAAATTAGTGCTCCTAGGGCTTACGACGATATTTATACTTTTAAGAAGAAATCTAACTTCATGTATGATATTCAGGGCCCAACCCTCCAGCAACACGATGTTTTGATGTGTTCATGAACTGGGTGTTTTTCCAAGTCAACGAACTTTTATGTTTCGACTCTTTCAAGAAAACCATAATGCTACTTATATCACTGAATAAATAATGATAAACCAAGACAGAATGAGGAACACCGTCAAGGGGAACCACCAGAAAATCCAAACGGCAAGGAGAAGGGCTAGAAATAACGCTAGATCTGGAGTCCCCCTTGGAGCCCTCGCCTGTCAAGCATTAAAAATAACTGGCAAACCACATTGACTCGAAGGATTCGATAAAAGGAATGAAACAACTTGCTACATTGAACATGGTGTGCAATGATGCAGGCAATCCGATTGGAGAACGAAGTAGCCCTTGCTACAGCTCGAATCTGATGCGAGGTTTTTTGTCGATGTGGAAGGAGGAGGGTAATCCAACGTGGACATGATGTGTAATTGATTTTATATTAAATAATATACTTTTATATCAATTTTATGTAAAGAAAAATAAAATAATTGAAGTTAAAAAAATCTATACTTTTATATTTTTATGTGATAGAGATGTGTAATTTATTTTATTCTTAATATGAAATTGATGTATAACATTTGAAAATATAAAAATAAAATAAAATAATATGAATTTATAAATCCAATATTTCAATATGCATATTGAGTAACAAATTTTAAGATCAAAGAATAAATAGAGAGAACCAAAGTTTTTTATTTTATTTTATTAATAGATGATTTCTAATTTAAAATCTAAGGGAGATTTGTAATTCCTTCAATATTTAAAATGGAGTTGATATATAAGATATATTAAGAGAGACAGGTGAGATTTACAAAAATATTAATAACAAATATATATAGAGAGGAAGGGGGATTATATCATATGGATATATGTTTTTTATTTCCTAATATGAGGAGGAATGTATTAATATTTTAATGTGAAGATTGTGATTCATCAATAAAATACTTCAATTTCAACTAAGTATATATTGTATAAAACAAATGAAAAAAAAATCATGGTTAAAACATTTTATTAATGTGTTGCTCAAAATCAGCATAAGTCCATCTTGATTCTAGATATACTAAGAGGGGAGAGGGATCAGTGCAAACCTTTCCTCCAATTTTGCACTCAGAAAGAAGTTTGTGCCTTGAGATATTTGATCCATTTGGGTGTTGGGTAGATCCAAGATTGAGATGGATCTATATTGGTTTAATAATAGTGCATATAATGTTATTAGTTGGTTGTGTGGAGTTTAGTATCAATAAGTTACTAGTTCAAATCTTATAGGAAGGGATTGAGAACAATAGCCATAAACATAAAAAGTGTGCCACATAACATGACCAAAACTTCCACAATCCTAATTAATAACATTCTAAAAAAAACATCCATATTTTCATCCAACATTAATTGAAAAGAAAAAAAAAATCCATATATAACTTTTAAACAAAATTATAATTTTACATTCCACAACTCTTATAAATTAATCTTACGTTTAATGTTTTCATAAACTTTGATTTCTCAAACATTTTTTTGATTTACAAAATATATTCAAAACATCGAGTCATTTTATAAGGAGATTTATATTTTACATTCAAACATTGTAACATATGTAATATTAGTACAACCACATTAAAAATATTAATGTGGTTGATATAGCCGAAGACTTCATAAATATAACAAAAAAGAAACTATTGCAACACTAAGAATGCTTTACTAATGCACACATTTACCTTATTAACCATGTATAAAAAGGTTATGAGTCAACTTTAACTTGAAAAAAAAAAGAATCACATCTTATTGTAAAATGGACCATTTTGCTAAATAAAATTTTCTTATATATAAATGAATTTTATGATATACCCGAAGATTTCATAAATATAACAAAAAAGAAACTATTGCAACACTAAGAATGCTTTACTAATGCACACATTTACCTTATTAACCATGTATAAAAAGGTTATGGGTCAACTTTAACTTGAAAAAAAAAAGAATCACATCTTATTGTAAAATGGACCATTTTGCTAAATAAAATTTTCTTATATATAAATGAATTTTATAAATAATAATGAGGAACTTATCATGGAGGAACTTATTAGAATTGGAATAATTTCAAATTCTTAGGAAACTGTGTTGATTTCTAGTAGCATTGGATGTGCTCTAAGTCCCAAATTTTGTATGGGGGCTTAGGCACATGTATTCCAAATAACCCAGAAAGTGTTTTGGGAAATTCCACTTGGATTGTGTTTTATAAAAATAATTAATTATTTTTAATGAGACTTTAAGTTTAAACTTAGGAATTAAAATAATTAAAGGATATTAATAAAACAGGATGTGAATCTTCTAGAAAAGGACGAAGATCAAGTCAAGTTAATATTAGTCGTTGATTAACGATTTAATCTCGATCGTTGAAGTCTCAACAAGAAGATTATAAGAAGGAATTGATGGGGCATTTGGAAATTACACTGACAGAGTCTAGAGATCAAAATTCATTAGTGAGCGGTGGTAAGGGAGAAGACTGATCGAGTTGATTCTTGCAGAGAGGGGCAGAGATAATTTTCAGGTTAAAGATCTTTCTTGATCCAAAGAGTACAAGTCATAGAGGGCATAGATCAGCCTGGGGAGGGAGCACAGAGCCAACCATTCAAAGTCCACGTAGAGCTTCAAAGGGAGTCTGTATTTATGCTAGGGAACAGTCAGGATCTAGTGCCAGAGGTGGGGTGTGAGACCGGGAGGCCAGGGGGCTGAAGTTTCCAGTTAGCAGAGAGATCAAAGAAGGTGCAGCGCAGTCCCAATGACAATGATGCAGTGATTGCGTAGGTGTGACATAGTACTGCGCAGAGACAACACAAAGGGCCATCTCCAGCGTAGGCCAGAGTCGGATCTTCCAGTGACAGGGTGAGATCATCTCACTAGTTTTTTATTTAGTTAGATCTCTGTATAGGATTTCCAATCAGGGCATCCGAAGAACTGTACTCAGAAATTATTGCTTAATAATATCAAACCCTCAGTTGTTTCACCAATTTTCTCGCATTAGGTTTTTCCAAGGACTTAGTCCAAAAATAACAGTGTCGTTTGTCTATTATTTATTCTTGCTCAGATGTTTTTTTCGCACTTATTTTTTTCCATAGTTTATTTAGTGAATATTGTAGTGCGATGTATGCAGTGTTTTTTGTAGATAACTGCAAGTAAATGGCTAGGTAAAAGTTAAAAATTAGGTGAATATTTTCTAGTTGCTGCAATATGATTCAGGTGTAGGAATTTCCACATGGTATCAAAGCTTGTATAGCAGTGTAGGAGAAGCAAGAGAGTATACTAGAAGGATCCAGCATTGAGCAGAAAGAAGGAGATCAAAGAGCTGTGTAGGCAGCAAATCGATTTTCCCAGGAATTGCGCAGTTCAGGCCAGGAGGGAAAAATTTGTGAGGAATTCTCTCTCTGAGTGAGTTGACATATAGGTAAGACTTTCCAAATCGTGATTTATCAATGACAAAGGGATCAACACAACAATTTTAGCACAAATCAACAACTAGTGGGACACAATTTTCTTGTAACAACAATTGTTGGTGCAAAAAGCATTAGAAGAGAGAAGAAGAAGACACTTTGAGGGAATTATGACCTCAGGGAATTTCTTTCCCAAGAAATTATGATTTCCCATGCAGAACCGGCGTGATCAATATTCCACAACTTTTATAAATTAATCTTACATTTAATGTTTTCATAAACTTTGATTTCTCAAACATTTTTTTGATTTACAAAATATATTCAAAACATCCAGTCATTTTATAAGGAGATTTATATTTTCCATTCTAACGTTGTAGCATATGTAATATTAGTACAACCACATTAAAAATATTAATGTTGTTGATATAGCCGAAGACTTCATAAATATAACAAAAAATAAATTAGTGCAACACTAAGAATGCCTTAGTAATGCACACATTTACCTGATTAACCATGTATAAAAAGGTTGTGGGTCAACTTTAACATGAAAAAAAAATCACATTGTATTGTAAAATGGACCATTTTGCTAAATAATTTTTTTTATATATAAATGAATTTTATAAATAATAATGAGGAACTTATCATGGAGGAACTTATTATAATTTGAATAATCTCAAATTCTTAGGAAACTGTGTTGATTTCTGGTAGCATCAGATGTGCTCTAAGTTCCAAATTTTGTAGGGGGGCTTAGGCACATGTTTTCCAAAGAACCCAGAAAGTGTTTTGGGAAATTCCACCCGGATTGTGTTTTATGAAATTAATTAATTAATTTTAATGAGACTAAGTTTAAACTTAGGAATTAAAATAATTAAAGGATATTAATAAAATAGGGTGTGAATATTCTAGAAAAGGACGAAGATCAAGTCAAGTTAATATTAGTCATTGATTAATGATTTAATCTCGGTCATTGAAGTCTCAACGAGAAGATTATAAGAAGGAATTGATGGGGCATTTGGAAATTACACCGACAGAGTCTAGAGATCAAAATTCATTAGTGAGCAATGGTCAAGGAGAAGACTGATCGAGTTGATTCTTGCAGAGGGGCAAAGATAATTTTCGGGTTAAATATCTTTCCTGATCCGAAGAGTACAAGTCATAGAGGGCATAGATCAGTCTGGAGAGGGAGTGCAGAGCCAACCATTCAAAGGCCACACAGAGCTTCAGAGGGAGTCTGTATTTATGCTAGGGAACAGTCAAGATCTAGTGCCAGAGCTGAGGTGTGAGACCGAAAGGCCAGAGGGCTGAAGTTTTTAGTTAGCAGAGAGATCAGAGGAGGTGCAACGGAGTCCCAACAATAGTGATGCAGTGACTGCGTAGGTGTGACGTAGTATTGCGCAGAGACAACACAGAGGGCCATCTCCAGTGTAGGTCAGAGCCGGATCTTCCAGTGATGGGGTGAGATCATCTCACTTGTTTTTTATTCAGTTAGATCTTTGTATAGGATTGCCAATCAGGGCATCCAAAGAACTATACTTAGAAATTATTGCTTAATAATATCAAACCCTCAGTTGTTTCACCAGTTTTCTCGCATTAGGTTTTTCCAAGGACTTAGTCCAAAAATAACAGTTTCGTTTGTCTATTATTTATTCTTGCTCAGATGTTGTTTTCACACTTATTTTTTTCCATAGTTTATTTAGTGAATATTGTAGTGCGATGTATTCAGTGTTTTTTGTAGATAACTGCAAGTAAATGGCTAGGTAAAAGTTAATAATTAGGTGAATATTTTCTAGTTGCTGCAATATGATTCAGGTGTAGGAATTTCCACATGGTATCAAAGCTTGTATAGCAGTGTAGGAGAAGCAAGAGAGTATACTAGAAGGATCCAGCATTGAGCAGAAAGAAGGAGATCAAAGAGCTGTGTAGGCAACAAATCGATTTTCCCAGGAATTGCGCAATTCAGGCCAGGAGGGAAAAATTTGTGAGGAAGTCTCTCTCTGAGTGAGTTGACATAAAGGTAATACTTTCCGGATCATGATTTTTCAATGACAGAGGGAGCAACACAACAGTTTCAGAACAAATCAACAACTGGTGGGACGCAATTTTCTTGTAACAGCAGTTGCTGGTGCAGAAAGCATTAGAAGAGAGAAGAAGAACACACTTTGAGGGAATTATGACCTCAGGGAATTTCTTTCCCAAGAAATTATGATTTCCCATGCAGAAGCAGCGTGATCGATATTCCACAACTTTTATAAATTAATGTTACGTTTAATGTTTTCATAAACTTTAATTTCTTAAACATTTTTTTGATTTACAAAAGATATTTAAAACATTCAATCATTTTATAAGGAGATTTATATTTTACATTCTAACGTTGTAGCATATGTAATATTAGTACAACCACATTAAAAATATTAATGTTGTTGATATAGCCGAAGACTTCATAAATATAACAAAAAATAAATTATTGCAACACTAATAATGCCTTAGTAATGCACACATTTACTTGATTAACCATGTATAAAAAGGTTATGGGTCAACTTTAACTTGAAAAAAAAATCACATCTTATTGTAAAATGGACCATTTTGCTAAATAAAATTTTCTTATATATAAATGAATTTTATAAATAATAATGAGGAACTTATTAGAATTGGAATAATCTCAAATTCTTAGGAAACTGTGTTGATTTTTGGTAGCATCGGATGTGTTCTAAGTCCCAAATTTTGTAGGGGGGCTTAGGCACATGTATTCCAAAAAACCCAGAAAGTGTTTTGGGAAATTCCACCTGGATTGTGTTTTATGAAAATAATTAATTATTTTTAATGAGACTTTAAGTTTAAACTTAGGAATTAAAATAATTAAAGGATATTAATAAAACATGGTGTGAATCTTCTAGAAAAGTACGAAGATCAAGTCAAGGTAATATAGTCCTTGATTAATGATTTAATCTCGGTCATTGAAGTCTCAACAAGAAGATTATAAGAAGGAATTGATGGGGCATTTGGAAATTACACCCACTGAGTCTAGATATCAAAATTCATTAGTGAGCAGTGGTCAGGGAGAAGACTGATTGAGTTGATTCTTGCAGAGAGGGGTAGAGATAATTTTCCGGTTGGAGATATTTCCTGATCTGAATAGTACAAGGCATAGATGGCATAGATCAGTCTCGAGAGGGAGCGCAAAGCCAACCATTCAAAGGCCATGCATAGCTTCAGAGGGAGTCTGTATTTATGCTAGGGAACATTCAAGATCTAGTGCCAGAGCTAGGGTGTGAGACTGGGAGGCCAGAGGGCTGAATTTTCCAGCTAGTAGAGATATCAGAGGAGGTGCAGCACAGTCCCAACAATAGTGATGCAGTGACTGCGTAGGTGTGACGTAGTACTGCACAGAGACAACACAGAGGGACATCTCCAGCTTAGATCAGAGCTAGATCTTCTAGTGATGGGGTGAGATCATCTCACTGGTTTTATATTCAGTTAGATCTCTATATAGGATTTCCAGTCAGGGCATCCGAAGAACTGTACTCAGAAATTACTGCTTAATAATATCAAACCCTCAATTGTTTCACCGGTTTTCTCGCATTGGGTTTTTCCAAGGACTTAGTCCAAAAATAACAGTGTCGTGTGTCTATTATTTATTCTTGCTCAGATCTTGTTTCCACGCTTATTTTTTTCCATAGTTTATTTAGTTAATATTGTAGTGTGATGTATTCAATTTTTTTTGTAGATAACTACATGTAAATTGTTAGGTAAAAGTTAACAATTAGGTGAATAGTTTCTAGTTGTTGCAATATGATTCAGGTGTAGGAATTTTCACATGGTATCAAAGCTTGTATAGCAATGCAGGAGAAGCAAGAGAGTATACTAGAAGGATCCAGCATTGAGCAGAAAGAAGGAGATCAAAGAGATGTGTAGGTATCTAATTGATTTCACCAGGAATTGCGTAGTTCAGGCCAGGAGGGAAAAATTTGTGAGGAAGTCTCTCTCTGAGTGAGTTGAAATATAGGTAAGACTTTCAAAATTGTGATTTGTCAATGATAGAGGGAGCAACACAATAATTTCAGCACAAATCAACAACTGGTGGGACACATTTTTCTTGTAACAGTAATTGCTGGTGCAGAAAGCGTTAAAAGAGGGAAGAAGAAGACACTTTGAGGGAAATATGACCTCAGGGAATTTATTTCCCAAGTAGAAGAATCGTGATCGATATTTATTTGGCTGACTCTAAGAGGGAGTGTGTAGAGCCATCTGCACAGAGGGTTAGAGGCAGCAGTTTGACATTTGATTGGGTGAGATGGCAACCACTAGGTTGCATGATCATGATCAGTTGGAGGGTGCCTCCAAATATGTAATATGGAAGGCAAGGATCTCATTCCTTATGGATGAGCATAAGATCAAGGCCTTCATCAACAGTGTAGTAGCTGAACCTGTAGATGCAACTCCATTGAGAGCCTTCAAGAAGAACATGGGAAAATCCAAACGATTGATCCTTGACGAAGTGAAGGATCACATTTTCTCACATATTTCCAGCAAAGGGACTGCAAAGGAGATGTAGGATGCATTGTCCACGCTATATCAGGGGTCCTTCGAGCAGCGGAAGATGTTCTTGGAGGAGAATATGCGATCTACGAGGATGCAGAAGGGAGAAAACATAGACCTATTCCTTGTGAAGCTTTAGGAGGTTAGAGATCAGCTAGCAATTGTAGGGTCAGCACCTCAATCCACGGAGATGGTCAGTCTCGCTCTGAATTCCTTTGCTGAAGAATGGAAAGTCTTTGTCCAAAGTATCCTGGGTAGAGAGAATTTTCCATACTAGGAAGGAATGTGGGTAGCTCTTCAACAATAAGATATGAGGGGAGACTTACTCAAGTGAAAGCTTGATGGCAGCAACAGAAGTGGGACGAAGCCCAAGGAGGAGGATGAGAATTCAACCCTTGCATCAAAGGGGGCAATGGAGGCAGAAGAAGGACGTATCACATATTAAATTCTTCTGGTGTGGCGAGATGGGTGACTATGATATGCAGTGTCATCTCAAGAAGAAGGACAAAGATGAAAAGCATGATCTGCAAGCTGCAATTGCGAATATCGAGGAGGAATAATTCGCGATGATTTCCCACATATCTCTGGGGGAGAATTGGGGTGATCTAGAGTTGTAGTTTGAAATAAATGCAATTGGGCAGGATCCTTGAGGAGTCCACCTCATGGATCATTACCTTGCTACGAGAGCCAAAATCAGAAGTAGCAGGATGGACAAGTGTTTGTTGGTGCAGAGGAGTGAGAAGTGAAAACGTTGTGGCTAGTGAGCGCCAGAGTCTGAGCAGTGCATAGCAGAGTTGTTAGTAGTGCAGAAAGACACAATGCATAGTTAGCAGCAGTGCAACAACTTCATAGGGTTAGCCAGAGTCTAGCAGTATTCATATCTTCAATATTAGATGCATCACGTTGAACACTTAATTAAATAATTTTGGATGTTTTTCTGTTGCATCAAGTAGCAGAGTTGTAGTGCACTAGAAATTGGAAACAATATGCAGGGTTGGAAGCAACATAGATGCAGCAACGCAATGTTTGTGGGAAGCAATGCCAGGCATTAGCATCACAAAGGGAGATGTTACAAAAGCAGGGTGATACTTCAACAAGATGTATTGCTAAGAGCACATTCCTCGTTAAGAGGGAGTGTTGATTTCTGGTAGCATCAGATGTGCTCCAAGTCTCAAATTTTTGAGAGAGACTTAGGCACGTGTATTCCAAAGAACCCAGAAAGAATTTTGGTAAATTCCACTTGGATTTTGTTTTATGAAAATAATTAATTATTTTTAATTGGACCTTAAGTTTAAACTTAAGAAATTAAAATAACTAAAGGATATTAATAAAACAGGGTGTGAATATTTTATAAAAGGACGAAGATAAAGCCAATTTAATCTTAGCTATTTATTAATGATTTAATATCTTCAGTTGAAGTCTCAACGAATATATTATAAGGACTTTATGGGGCATTTGGAAATTACACAGACAGAGTCTAGAGATCAAAATTCTTTAGTGAGAAGTACTCAGGGAGAAGATCGATCGAGTTTATTCTTGCAGAGAGGAGCAGAGATAATTTTCTGGTTGGAGATATTTCCTAATCTGGAGAGTACAAGGCAAAGAGGGCAGATATTGGTCCGGAGAGGCAGTGAAAAGCCAACCTCACAGAGGGTGCGTAGAGCTTCATAGGGAGTTTGTATTTATGTTGGGGAACAATCAGGATCTAGTTTGAGAGCTTGGGTGTGTGACCGAGAGGCCATAGGGCTGAAGTTTCCAGCTATCAGAGAGATCATAGGAGGTGCAACGTAGTTCCAGTAGCAGTGATGCAGTGACTGCATAGGTGTGACACAGTACTCTCTAGAGACTGCACATAAACAATGCAGAGGGCCATCTCCATCACAGATCAGAGTCGGATCTTTTAGTGACGAGGTGAGATCATCTCACTAGTTTTTTGTTTAGTTGGATCTCTGTATAGGATTTCCATTAGGGCATCCAAAGAATTGTACTAAGAAATTACTACTTAATAGTATCAAACCCTCAGTTGTTGCATTGGGTTTTTCCGGGAACTTAGTCCAAAAATAATGGTGTCATGTGTCTATTATTTCTTCTTTCTTAGATCTTGTTTCCACAATTTTTATTTATTTATTTATTTCCACAATTTATTTAGTGAAGGTTGCAGTGATATGCATTCAATGTTTGCCATAGATAACTGCAAATAAATTGTTAAGTAAAAGTTAACAGTTAGGTGAATATTTTCTAGTTAATTTTCACAAAGTAGTGGGCGGGGAGCCACTTGGCACTAATCTAATTTTTAAAATTTATTAAAATTAATGGACCATTTTGCTAAATAAAATTTTCTTATATATAAATGAATGTTATAAATAATAATAAAAAACTTATCATAGAGGAACTTATTAGGATTGGAATAATCTCAAATCCCTAGGAAATTGGTGGACAAGGAGCCACTTGGAACTAATTTGATTTTTAAAATTTATTAAAAGTCAATACAACCTAAAAAACTTAACACACAACAACCCTTGATAAGCATTGAATTATACATTGAGCACATTCCCTTGAGAATCAATCTAGGTTGTCAATTAAGAAAATAAAAGTAAAAATCAAGGGAGCCTCATCCACCTTAAGTTGAAATAAGAAGCTAAAATGTCCATTCATCATAATCTCTTTGGTCGATTATGTAAGTGGGTTCGTTTGATTTTTCTCCCTTTTTAAATTATTTTCATGATTTTTATGGTTATTAATTACATGCTATATTGATGAGTTTTATTGAATTTAAAAAAAATTACTATTTTTTTATATTTATTTTAAAATAGGGTTTCTAAAATTTTAATTTAATTATCAATAAGTGTTAGGTGTATAGTAAGATTAATATTTACAAACTTCACATATTTCTAATAGTAATTAAAATAACAAATTATTAAAAATAGTCATAATTTTTTTGCTTTATGAAACTCTTAGTGTTTATTATTCTTTTTGTAAGTAATAATAATAATTTAAAATAAAGTTACGATTTAGTTAATTTGTGTTATTATTTTGGTAATATGAGACATAAAGTAAGTGTCTTTATGCTTGTTATGGGTTGATGCCGACCAACCATTTAATTTATATGGATAAGCTAATTTGGGTAGGTTATTCATTGTTATTCAGTGGGAAATAATTTCAAAGGACAAGGGTTGCAATCTCTTTGGTGAACAATTGCTTACTCTATGTGGGGATTTTGATTTAGTCATTTGTAATAGTTTGAATAGATGGGAAAAGTCTGGTAATTTCGCTTGCACTACTTACATTGGAGCAAGTGTAGTAGATAATGTAATTTTATCGCATGTTATGTGTAAGAAAATGGAGGAAGTTTTGATTGGAGAATGGCTTTGGGATTTAAAATCAGATCACAAGCCATTATTTAAGTTTCTCTTGGATTAGAAAGAAGCAGTTAGGGCCAAAAACTCAGTGTATTCAACAAAATCTCCCAAAGGTCATAATTATTTTAACTCCAAAAAATTGTAATACCTTCAAAATAACACTAAAGAGACTCTTCGAGAAGGAAAAAATTATGATGCATGGCCTTCATAGTCACAAATTAACACATTTAATTCAAAGCGCACTTTCAGGGTGCACAAGAGCAAAAAATAAGATGTATGAAACAAATTGCTTTCCAGTTAATGCTTGGTTTGATGAGGAATGCAAAAAGGCAAGAAAATTATTGAAAGAGTCAAACAAGGACAACATAAAACTCAAAGATTACAAGCAGAAATTAAGAAATAAAAAGGTTGATTTCATGGTTTCAAGGAGGGAAGAACTAATCTTCCTTGGGAAAAATAACCCCAAATTGTTTTGGAAGGAGCTCCAACTGAGAAAGAAGAAAAATGAAAATAGTATTATAGCTTCTAAATGGTTCGACTATGTAATACAATGTTACGAGTAGGATCCCAAGGTTCACCCTCCTCCCTTGGTCAACACTTATATTGAGCTCTTCACAGTGGAAGAGGTAGATATGGGTATAAAGAAGTTGGGTGTTGGAAAAAAAAAAAAGACTTAGCTGAACTCCAAGCAGAGTGTCTAAAGTGGGGATTAAAAATTCTTGCACCTCGCAGTACAATTTTTTTAAAAATCATCATACAATAGTGGTTCCCCACAAATTCAACAACTAGTCTAGAAATACCTCTTTTCAAGAGTGGTGACGTCAATAATCCCTCCAATTATGGGACCATAATGATAAACCTCTTGTTTGTAAATCTATTTGGAATCATGCTAGAAAATAACGCCAACAAGTGGGTGGAAGAATGAGATAAATTTGCTAAAGGGAAAGCAGGTTTTAGACCTAAACATTCCACATTCGATCATGGTATAACTTTAAGGCACATCATTGAAGATTTTTTTTGTTTTTTGATTTTAGAAAAGCCTTTGACACGGTCCCTAAGGATAAAATTTGGCACATAATGGAGGAACTTGTGGTTCCTAAGAATTTTAGAGCAATTGTGCATAGGTTGTATGAAGAGGTGAAAGCCAAAATTATAACTTCAACAAGCATCATTGAAAGTTTTATAAGTGATATTGGGGTCAAGCAAGGTTGCCCATTGTCTCCTACCCTTTTTTTATGTATTGACAAACTTGAAGAGTGGCTAAATTCGAAAGGGGGTGATTGTGTCCATTTGGGCGAGTATGCTATAAGGCTTATTTTATATGTGGATTACCGTATTCTGATTTCTAAATCTGCTCTTGGTTTGCAAGAGCACTTACTTTCCCTTGAGAATTTTTGTAGAAGAGTGGGGATGACATTTCTAAATCTGCTCTTGGTTTGCAAGAGCACTTACTTTCCCTTGAGAATTTTTGTAGAAGAGTGGGGATGCAAGTCAATATTAGAAAAACGAAATTAGTGGTTTTCTCAAACAAAAGAAAACATAACCAACATAAGTTCTACTTTGAAGGCCGCACTCTGGAAGAAGTTGCAGATTACAAATACCTCGGAATTTACTTCAACAAATACCTAAGTTGGGACGGTTATAGAAAGAAAATAACTTTGGGCTATTGGAAATCATTTTATGCTTTTCAAATTAAGTGTAGAGAGGCAGATTTATGGGACAAGAATACCACTCAAACTCTTTTTGGGATTTTAGTGATTTGAATGATTCTCTACGGTTGTGAATTGTGGGCCAATAGTACATCTGACATGCGATGGAAACAAATTGAGAAAATTAAAAAATGATTGATTACAAACGAGTTCAAAATTAAAAGTGTAGTTCCTTATGATATCTTGTTAAGTGAAATGGGGGTTGCTCTATTGAAATAATCACTATGGTGTGGGTCATAAGATATTTTAAAAAATGAGCAAATGGAAGAGGAAAAATGGCCTAAGGTTGTTTTTAATGACATATTGTGCAAAATAAAGAAGACTTGGATGCGGAAAAATAACAAATTCTTTAGTAAATGAGGTATTTGTTGGAACATGTTTCCCACAAATAGTAAAGAGATAAAATATTTTGTTATGGATAAGTTCCACAAGTGTACTTTGGATAAGGATCTAGGGAGAAAGAAAAATTACTATAATAAAGAGTTTAATCCCATTCATAATCATCAACAAAAATCGTACATAGGGGACAATATTTCTTGGAGAGACAAAAAAAATTATTAATCAGCTAAGGACTAATTCTCATCAATTACATTGTGAAACGAGACACTGGAAAAGGCTAAAATAAGTGTGGGAAGAAAGAATATGGTTTTTTTTCTCTTCTGGTAAAGTGGAAATAGAAAAGAATTTCATTTTATAATGTGAGGCCTTCAAAGACAACAGGGAACATTATGCAAATATTTAAGTAGCAAGCTCTTGGGCTAATTTATTCAATGAGGGGTTTGTCGATAAACTAGGAGCGTTTATTGTGAGGCTTCACAGGAAAAAGGGTTGAATACAAGAATCATATGGAGAAGAAATATGTCCCATTGGATATATTTAGCCTCGGGGACGTTAAAAATAATTTCTTTCTTTCTTCTTTTAAGGAGCTTTTAACAAAAGATGCACACATAAATGTCCCATAGGCTATCTTTAGCCTCATGGATGTTAAAAATAATTTCTTTCTTTCTTCTTTCAAGGAGCTTTTAAAAAAATATGCACACATAAAACATAAAATAAGAAAGTTGTAGAGAAAGCTTAACTTTTCATGAAGTTACTATTATGACAAGTATAATTTTGAGGACTCTCGTGTGCTCAAGAAAGCACATTTCTCCATATGATGATTTGGAATGCAATGATATCTTCTCCTTTTTCCATGTGATGATTTGGAATGCAATGATGTCTTGTTGTGTTTTTTCATCTAATCTTAGCATAAGAATTGATGGGAACAAATAGATATGGTGAACTTGTTCCTTGCTACATCCATTTCAAGTTTATCCCCAAGAAATAGGCATGGGACTAATTATTATATTGATGGTATTTTGTAGAGTGATTTACCTATGGCTCCACCAAGAAATAATTTAACATGAATAAATTTATCCTAAATCAAGGTATAATATTCATATTACACCAGTCACAATATTCAAGGCTCTCACAAGAGTATATGGAAAAATTTTTGCATTTGAGATATACCATATTTTGATTGGGTTTTCTAATAGTGCATTTATTCTTTCTTTTTTCCCATTTCCTTGAACTAATCAAATGATATGAGCCTTAAAACTCAAGCTTCAAGTAATTCTCTAAAATATGACTTCCCTTGATCAAAAGGTACATGAACAAACATCATGAGGCATGAAAACAAAATATGTAATTTTTCTTATTTTCAAAATTTTGTTTAAATCTATCCATGTCCATCTGAGTACACCATTTCTTAATTGCATGCTTCATCTTCAAATTATATGTTTGAATATTCTATTGTTATTAATTTATGTTGACATGAATCACAAGATATTATTACATTTAGTTCATTTGTTAAAGATGGATAAGAAATTATTAGCACAACCTTTTAATTTGCTGATTTTGTGAAGCTTTTTGCTCGCTATTTGGAAGATGATATGACTATTGTCATGTTGCCACCCTTGCATACTTTAGTTACTAGTTGACAGGAGTTAGAAGTCATTTCTACATTTAGCTCATTTATTGAAGATGGATAGCAAACTCCTGGAAGAACCTTTTCATTTGGTGGTTTTGTCAAGATTTTGCTCAACTTTTGGAAGGTGATGTGACTATTGTTATGTTTCCAGCCTTGCACACTTCAATTTAATAGTATGTGCAAGATACATTTACATTTCGTTTGGTCTAGATAATCTAGAATGTTCATAGATAGATATAATCTCATCTATTGATATCTTTATTTTGTGTGCTCTTAAGTTTACTAAAATTATCAATATATAACTTAATTGATCTACAAAGACATGCTAATCAAAGGTAGCAATAAATAAGGGAAAAGCATTATGTAATGAAGGTTAAATGTTGATATGAACATGTGATGGATGAGTGTGTTTCCTTTATCAATCATTTTCACTAGTTAGATAACAATACAAAAGGGTTTTATCTACAACATACAAATGAGTTTGGGATGATAAATTCAAGAATGATCTGAATGGGAAAATTAGTGTTTGTTGTGCTAAATTCAAATTCAGAATATGAACAAAATTCTTGAGTATTATGAGGAAAATTGCAAGTTAACCATGAGTTTTTATGTGAATTTCTTGAGAAAATTAACATAAACAAAAAATTGAAACAACAACATATAATATACATGAAAATCACCATAAACAGTAGCAAAACATCACATGAATAAGGAGTTCGCCCCTCTTGGGCTAAGTCTCCTTGGTCTAGCCCTCTTCTATTATGCTCAAAAGTGTGATTACATATGTTTACAATGCTCAAACAGCTCTGAAACCTATTCCAATTGCTCCAAAATGCCCAAAAATGTCTGTGTAGCATCTTTCTACTTTTAATTTGGTTAAAAAATGAGTAAGTTGTGACTTCCTCTAGCTTTTTCACTATTTGTTGTACATTTTCCACAAAATCTGGCACCGAACCTACAAATCTGCATGGAATTCCTCTAAATGGGCGCCAATTCTGTTAAATCTCGATGAAAATTGTCGGTGCCTTAATTTTTCCATTAAAGCCTTAAGGCCGAAAAATGTGGTCGTGTGGAGGCCACTACCTGGGGGCTAAGGCCAATGGCCCGCCCCCGTCGGCTGAGCCCCCACTCCGAAACCACTGGTCGCATTAAATTTCATGGTTTCGATCACATTTGTCATCTACATTTGTGGTTACGGTTTATGGACTATTGGGGGAGCGCGAGGCTAGCCTCCCGCCCATGGTCTCACCCCCAGACGGTGACTAGGGTTGGGGCTAGACCCAAGCCCCCTCCCCCACGACGGAAACATAGTCGTAATAAAATTATATCAAACCCATAGTATGTTAAGAATTAATGGTATGGCATGGTGGAAAAGACTATGTTCTCATTGCTTGGAGGTCACAGGTTCGACCCTCGCCCGCTCCGCTCAAACCTTGACAAAATTTTGGTGGCCCTCAGGCTACCATGTGGCGCCCTCTAGTTGGGCCACGTGGCAACCTATGATTGGCCACCATGAAAGCCAATCAAAATGCACCATTTCAAACCAATACGTAGTGCCACTTGGCACAATCCGATTCACCAAGGAATATTCCCTTTAACTGGTCAACCTGCCACATGGGCATGCCCAGTCAGCTGTACGGACTGCTGACTGGGTTGTCCTGCACTTTTAAAAAAAAAATTTACCTGTTTGACAAAGTGGACAGAACGTGTTTTTGGGAGCATATGATGTCAATTTTTCGTGAAAGGAGTTGCGTCAGATTCAAAAAGACGAGATCTACATGGTCGTTCAGGTTCCACACCACTCCGACAACTTTCATTTTTGAGCATAATTTTGAAGCACCTAATCACTCCTCTCCACTGAAATATTTTGGACCAAAAAATATCACTTTTAGTTTTTTAACAGATGAGGGTACAACTACCTCAAATTTCCAGTCTCGATCCATTTGCCCTTGCTTGGATTTGTGCCTTTGAGCCCCACACGAAGGTAGTCTACACTCCCTCGTTTTGATGTCCTTGTTCTTCTGTCAAGAATGGTGTCTTACTGGAGCTCATCAAGGTATTCTGGAGAAAAATCTTCAATGGAAGGAATATGAACCTATTCTCCTTGAGATTCAATCAATGGAGGCGCATACAACATTGATTTCTTAAAATTAACAACATAGTAAATTTGCATGTATGAAGGCAAATCTAACTTGAAGGCATTGTCACCAATATTTTCCAAAATTTTGAAAGGACCTTAATGGATTGGTTTCAGTTTTTTACCTCTCCCTTGAAGCCTATCTTTGCTAATGTGAAGCCAAATTTTGTCACGGCCAACTTGGAACTTGTGATCTACATGATGCTTTTTGTGCCTTGCTTTGTACTTTCCTTGGCTCTTTTCAAGCTGATATTGAAATATTTGATGTATCAATTGGATTTGTTCTATGAACTTCTTGGCTTTTGCTATGGCCATCAATAGAAACATCTTTCCCAAAAATGAAATCCAATGGCGATCTAGGCAAGTATCCAAGACATGCCTCAAATGGTGATGTTTGTGTAGAGGAGTGTTTTTCCTGGTTGTAAGCATGTTGAATGTAGTGCAAGTTTTCATCCCACAAATTAGGATGCTTGCTGCAGTATCCTCGAAGAAGATGTATGATTGTTTGATTGACCAATTTGGTTTGACCATCTATTTGTGGATAAAAGGTTGTACTTTTTTTCAACTTGGTATCCATCAAGTCCCACAAACTTGACCAAAAATTCCCAACAAATTGAGAATCTTGATCACTATCAATGGATGTGGCCAACCCAAAATGAACCCAAACATGCTGAAAGAATAGTTGAGATGTTTGTTCAGTTGTGATTTGTTTTTTACATGGAATTAATATACACATCTTGCTGAACCTATCCACAACTGCATACAAATAATCATGACCTCTTTTTGACAATGGAAGACCTCCTACAAAATCCATAGAAACACTCTTAGATGGATGTGAAGGTACGGGAAGTGGTGTGTACAATCCTAACTCTCTATTGTTAGGCTTACTGACTGCACACAATAAACAACCTTTAATAAACATGAGACACTTTCAAGCATACTAGGCAAATAACAATACCTTTGAATATGTGGCGTTGTTTTGCTTACACTGAAATGTCCAACAATAAGAGAAGTGTGTGCTTCCCTCATGAAATTCACTCTCTCCCCCTGTGGAATATAAATCTTGCCCAAATGATACAAGAAGTTATTATGTACATGGTAATCCAATTCCTCTACTTGGTTGCCTTGACTCAAGTTTGCATAAACATCTTGAAATTCATTATCAAATGCCTATTGCTCAACATAACTTTCATGCAAAACATAATCATGCTTGAGTAAAGTAGTTGCACTAAAATAGGCCTAGAAATCATATCAACAACCTTGTTGTATATACCTTTATTATACCTAATGACCAAGTGGAATTGTTGTAGGAAACCCATCCATCGAAATTTCCTTGATTGTTGCAACTTAGTTTGCGATTGCAAGTATTGCAATGGTTGGTGGTTGGTATGTATGATGGTTTCCTTTCCCATCAAGTAGTGTTTCCACTTTTTCACACTTTGAACGAACACATAAAGCTCCTTTTCATAAGTAGGATATTTAATCATTGCACCATTGAAATTTTATGAATGAAATGAAATGGGCTTACCATGTTGCATAAGGACTGCGCCCATGGCATAGTCGCTTGCATCAGTTTGAATCTCAAAGTGTTATCTCAAGTTCAGTAGTGAAAGTACTGAAGCTGAACTGATTTTTATTTCAGAGCATCGAATGCTTTTTCTTCTTTCCTCCCCACCAGAAGACCTTTTTCACACTATTCGATGCATGCAATGGAGTTGTGATAGAAGAGAAGTTAGCAATAAACTTCCTCCAATATTGGGTTACTCCCAAAAAAATTCTTACCTTAATGAATGTCTTGGTCATTGGCCAATTCACAATGACCTCAACCTTAGAGGGGTTTATCTTCAACTCACCTCCTCCAACAATATGCCCCAATTACACCAAATAAGTTTTACCAAATTCACATTTTGACATCTTCAAAAACAACTGTTCTTTCCTTAAGACATCAAGTACTTTTCTTACATGCATGACATGTTCATCAAGTGATTTACTGAAAATCAAGATATCATCTAAGTACACTATAAAAAACTCATCAAGAAATGGCCTCAACACATCATTCATCACATGCATGAAGGTAGCAGGAGCATTACATAAACCAAAAAGCATAACAAGTCATTCAAACAAACCTTGCTTTGTTTTGAATGTTGTCTTCCAAATGTCACCTTCAGCAATTCTAATTTGATGGTAGCCACTCCTTAAGACCAACTTAGTAAAATACTTTTCATCTTTCAATTAATCAAGTAAATCATCTATTCTAGGAAGTGGATAACGGTTCTTTACCATAATTTTTTTCAATGCGCGGAAATCTACACACGCGCCATGTTCCATCCTTCTTTGGCACCAACACAATAGGTGACTCACATGGCGAAGTACTTGGTCGGATGATCCCTTTGTCCAAGAAATCTTGAATTTTCTTTTTGATTTCAACACTCTCCATCGCCAACATTCTTACATGCCAATGTTAGGAAGAGGACAATATTGTTACAACTATATTTCATGCTGGATTCCCCTCTTGGGAGGTAATCCCTTTGGTTCCCAAAACATATCATTATTTTGATTAACCACTTCAATCAAATCAGATTTCAACTTTGGATCACAACCTTGAAAAACTTCATAATCAACATCATTCTTTGGTTTAATCATAAGAAGCACAAAATTCTAGCTTGAATTCACTAGTCTTTTCATTTGTCTCGCATTAACTAATGAAATAATTAGTTTTTTGTGATGAGATCTCACAATATACTCCACACCATATTTGAACACGTGGTACTTGTTTTCATGGCAATAGAAGATGGATTTTCTATCATAGAGGTAAGGACTACCCAAAACAATTCGTAAAATGTCAAACGGTACAACATCTAATTCAACTTCATCAATGAAGTTTTTTGTGATTGCAAACCGAAGAATACACTTTCTTGTAACCTGTAAATTTGTGTACTTGCATTCGAACCCAATGGATATGGTCTGGGATGTGGAATGGTTTCAAGATTAATTTTTTTGACTAAGTCTTCATATATCAAATTGGCTTGAGACCCACTATCAAATAGTGTGTCAATTTTTGTATGTTTTGAAATAACCCTCACATGAAATAATTCAATCCTTGTTTCTTCATTTGGAGTACTAGTGTGACAATTTGATGAACTAATGCTAGCAACGGATTCTTTTCCTTTCATACCCATGCATGTAATTTTAGTTTCGTCACCGGAATCGGATCCAAAATACTATTGAGTGGGTGCAACTGTTTTTTGTTTTCACTTGTTGTTGAATTTCTTGGGCCTCATCTCTGGATGAAGCTTCCAACAATGGTCTTCATCGTGACCTTCTTTGGAACAATTTTTTCATGTTATTTTATCTCCTTCATTTTAACGGATGCATTTTTCTTTCCTTTTCCTTTGAAACCCTTTCCTTTCTCTCCACCCTTAAATAACTTATTTTTACCCTCTTCTGGAATATTTTTCCCTCTTGCCTCAAGGTGAGTGGCTTGCACATAAACCTCATCTAGACTATTGGGATTGAACATAAGGATAGTATGCATTAGGTAGCTATGAAAACCCCCTATATACTTCAACAACATGTCTTTTGAATGCAAATCAACACCTAACATAAGAGCTCTTCTTCTAAATTCTTGGGTGTAATATTGCACACTTTGACCTTTAAGTTGCCTAAATTTCTGTCAATTCATGATGGATTTCTACATATATTCTAGAGGGAAAATTTGTCTTTTAATTGCAGCAATGAAATTAGACCAAGATATTGAGATCTTACCATGTTTTTTTATCTCATATTGTGTCTTGGCTTCCCACTATACTAGTGATGCACCCTCCAAACTCAAGGAAGCTAGCTGAATCTTTGTATCATCATCTTGAAGATTTTGAATCCTGCAATAGACCTCCAACTGATGAACCCAATTATGAAGTTTCTCTACATTCACTTCACCATTATACATAGGCAGCTCAAATTTAATATCAAGTTTTAACAAGGGTATTTTACCAATTTCTTTTGAGGTATGTTGATGAGTATGAGTAAGGGTTGTAGTAGTGGAAGAGGATGAAGATGAAGATGAAGATGGTGGTGAGGATGATGGTGGGGTAGATGGTGGCTTATCACCATTTCCATTAGCTCGTCCTCCTAGAGAACCCTCTCCTCTTGGAGGCTTGGATCTTTCACCCTGCAACGAGGACTTTCACCATCTCTGTCATGTCAAAGAAAGCCTTCCTAAAAACCCTCTCATCCTACGTCATGTTATCATTTCCTCCTTCATGAGACATGTTTGCTGAAGATTTTACTGCAACTGGAGGTGAATCTTGTGGTGGATATTGTGGCAACTGTGCCCTCCTTCTCCTTGCTCCAACTTGAGAACCTGCATCCACAAGATTTCCTTCTCCTCTCTTGAGCTTCAACCTTATAAGCATTTAAACACTTGCAAAAAAATTAAATCCTCCTTGCACAAGTAAACCTAGTGCTATGATACCAAATTAATCTGAATGGGAAAATTAGTGTTTTTTGTGCTAAATTCCAATTTAGAATACGAACAAAGTGCTTGAGGATTATGAGGAAAATTGCAAGTTAACCATGATTTTTTATGTGTTTTTATGTGAATTTATTGAGCAACTTAACATAAAAAAAACACTGAAATAACAACATCTAATAGACATGAACATCACCATAAGCAATAACACAACAACACATGATGAAGGAGTTCACCCCGCCTGGGCTACGTCTCCTTGGTCCGGCTTCCAATGGCTTGGCCCTCTTCTATTATGCTCAAAAGTGTGATTACATATGTTTACAATGATCAAATAGCTCTGAAACTTGTTCCAATGGCTCCATAATTCCAAAAAATTCCTGTGTAGCATCTTTCTGCTTCAAATTTGGTAAAAAAATGAGTAAGTTATGACTTCCCCAAGATTTTGCATTATTCACTCTACATTTTCCACCAAAGCCGACACCCAACCTACAAATCTACCCAGAATTTCGCTAATTGGGCGCCAATTCCATCAAATCCAAACAAAAATTTTGGTCGCCTTAATTTTTCCATTAAGGTCGAAAAATGTGGTCATGTGGAGGACACGTGCTCGGGGGCTAAGGCCAACGACCTTCCCTTGTCAGATAGGTCCACACTCCAAAACCACTGGTCACCTTAAATGTCATGGTTCTAATCACATCCATCGTCGAAATTTTTTGTTACGGTTTATGGATAGTTGGTGGGCCATGGGGTTAACCTCCCCGCCCATGGTCCCACCCCTAGGCGGTGACCAGGGCTAGGGAAAGACCCCAAACCCCTCCCCCACAGTGGAAAAATAGTCATAATAAAACTTTATCAAACCCACAGTATGTTAAGAATCAATGGTATTGCATGGTGGAAATGACCATGTGCTCATTTCTTGGAGGTCGCGTTGTCAACCCCTGCTCACTTCGCTCGGACCTTGACAAAATTTTGGTGGCCCTCGGGTTGCCATGTGGTAGCCCTTGGTAGGGACACGTGGCAGCCTGTGATTGGCCACCATGAAACCCAATCAAAATACACCATTTAAAACCAATAACGCAATTCCACTTGGCACAATCTAATTCACCGAGGAATATTCCCTTTGACCGGTCAAACTACCACATGGGCATACCCAATCGGTTGTACGGACTGCTGACTAGGTTTTCCTACATTTTATTTTTAAATTTTCTTGTTTGAAAAAGTGGACAAAACACGTTTCTCGGAGCAAACGATGTCAATTTTCTGCGAAAGGAGTTGTGTTGTATTCAGAACAACGAGATCTACGCAGTCGTTTAGGTTCCACACCACTCAGAAAACTTTCAATTTTGAGAACCGGATCAAGGAAAGAGAAATCCTTCATGGAATTGCATGGATTTTTTGTCCTGGTTGAACTTACAGAGGACCATTGAGGCTCACCCATAATGTTTCTTCTTAAATTCCCTATACAGTAGGGAACAATGCCTTTTACCATAGCTATCATAATCAAGGAAAATAACAAAAGCATTAGTATATGAGTAACCTCATAATTCATTTAAATTAAAATTTTAATGCCAACTATAGTATTATATAAGTGGTGGATTGGGTTCGTGACATGTGCTACACCAATGGTCGATACAATCAATACATGTACATCATAAAAATATACTAGCGTCTCATGTTCCTCTAGGGAGGGTGCTCATAGACAAGAAGGGAATCGAGGAAGATATCATCTTGACTCTGTAACAACCTCGGTTTCATTTTCCATGTAAATAAATAAAACCAAGGTCATGGGACACATATTCCAAGCTAAATTAAGGAGAAAACACTATAGTGGGAATCACTTGTGGTTTATTATTGGATATGGAAATTGGCATTGGAATTGGCAAAGGAAAAAGGTGATAAATGACAATTTAATATGATAGATAAAGGAAAATAGGAGAAAATGGAGATGAAGAGACATGAATATGCATGCAAGGGAAAGTAGAGAGAAAATAAAGGAAAATGAAAGAAAAGAAGAAAGGGAAAGGAAGAGACACCATACATCAATAATAAAAAGGCACCTAAGAAATAGTTGACAAATGTTTCTCAGCTTTTGATCTGTTTAGTTGGAGAGCTTAGTTTTGTTAAGAGAGATTTGAATGCATGGTATATGCATTTCGTTATTTGGTTACTTTGTTGTCACTGACATGGAATTTTCCTGGACCAACAGTGGTTTCAGACTTGCCTTTCCATTTCTTGGATAGTCATGGTGTAGTCGTTTCCTTTTTACGATTGAGATTTGGATGGTCGGTAGAATTTAGATCCTGGTGAGGTAGTCTCGGGAAAATTCCCAAGGGTTGAGGGTGGAGATGGGCTTTGTTCTAGAACTATTGACAGATAGATGGAGATAGGAAAATTCCTTTGTGTATGGCGAAGAAAGTTGGAGGCATAAAAGCTTGTTTTTTTTTAGTGATTTCTAGTCTGGTTTAGGTGAAATCACTATGGTTGAGGGTTGAGGTGGTTTGGCCTCTGTAAGCCATGGTCAGTTCTGCTTCATTTTAACCCATGTGATCCCAGATTCATACTTGGAATATGGCATAGGTATGATTGGATGAAAGATATATTTGGTTCAGCCTAATCTATAGTCGGGTGGTACGTGGAAGTCCCTCACTTGGTTGGATTTATGCATATGTTGTTATGTGTTATTTCTTATTGAAATCAATAAGCACTTAAATGGGTTATTGTATTGATTTTATGACTGTCGTGTCATGGATTTATTCTGGTTAAATGTTAGTTATATGCATGATACATTCCTATTGTATAATGTTCTCTTGTTATGGATCTTTCTTATGGCTCGATAATTTACTGAACGGTGTATGAATGTATGGACTAACAAGTGTTGTTACAGCTAGTTTTGATGATTCTATGATGAAGTTAAGAATACATTGAATAGATATGCATTCATGAACTATAGCTACCATGTTTATAATGTGTTTGAAGAAATTTTTATTATGTGTTTAGTAAATTCTAAGAAATATCTAGCCTTAGTATTCATCATACTAACTTATTATTATCTTATATTGAGTTCTGGAAAGTTATGGGTTGTTTTGGGTAGTTGCCTTGTAGCTAGCCTTGAAAATATGGATCTAGGTCGTTAATCGCACCCCTTGAACTAAGAGATTTTGGTGGCAACCACATGGAGGAAGGCCTGCACGTGTGGATGGAGCCTTTTGGTTGCATGGAAGGCTTGGCATGTGTGTGGCTAGGTTGTGTGGTTAAGTAAAAAGTTAGTTCCAACCTAGGGAAAGTTCATCAACAAATTTTGTCTAGTATCTAGGTGATGTGGTGCTCCTAGGAGGTTGCAGTAAGTTTCTGATTTTTAGACCCCACTTCCATAACTGGAACTTGGATGTTGGGTCATGCCATAGTAACTCTCATCTCATGTTTACCCTGAAGAGCTTGTAAAAGTGGGGAAATGTAGGGTGGATTTTTACAGGGTGGTATCAAAGCAAGGTTGCAACACTAGACTTCGGGGCAAATGCATATTGTTATGCATGAATTTCAGTTATTTATATGTTATCATGCATGCATGTTAGTTATTTATTGTTATGGTTATGATATCCATGTATGAGTTGGTATGCCTGTGATGTTGTATTGTGCTAATCTAGATTGGCCTGGGAAGATGCAATAACCTCCCCTGAGATACATTTAGGTATGATTTTGATTATGTTTTTAATTAGATAATAGTGGCATATTGCAGGAAATAGAAGGCCAAGAGAGGAAGAGTAGAATAGTTGAGTACAATTCATATGACTCTTCGTACAAGTCAGAAGAGATGTTGGTAATATGGGAGAGATTAATTGATCAACGAGGAGAGGGACATTCTCCTAGTTTGGAAAACACATTGAGAAGTTTGAAGGCATAAATCATGATTTGTAGGGTAGATCACAATGAGTATTTGATTGAGGCACATGAAATGCTTGTCAGAGCTTAAGAAAATCAAGTCAAGGTTAATGCGGTCATTCTCCGGAGTCTTTTAGATTTGCCTAAGCAGGGACAGTTGGGGATTAGTCATGGAAAAGAAAAAAATACTTATGGTGCAGATGGATGCAGGACTTAGAATGGTACAAGATGGAAAAAGATGATACAGTGAAGAGTGGTAGACTCTTGGATACACATAAGAGGAGAGATAACACTCATGGATTTTATTCTAGCTCCAGTTCTGAGAGACATCATCACCATCATTGCCAACATCCGTATAGCAGTGAGAGGGGTTACTTTCCAGAGGAGTTAAAGAAAACCAAGTCTCCTAATTTTGATGGGGAAGTGAAGAAATAAGAAGATGCAGAAGCATGGATACTTGGGATGAATAAATTCTTTAAATTCCATGATTACTCAGAGAACATGAAAGCTAAGAATAATTTCATGTTAAGTAGATATCTTTTGGGAAAAATAGATATCTGGTGGGAAGATGTTAAGCATGTCAGATGAATCAAAGAATAGGATCTGATTTGGGATGAGTTTAAAAGACTCTTCAGGAAGTAGTACTTGTCTGAGAGACATTATGAGAGAAAGGCCAAGGAATTCTATGAGCTCAAGATGGGTTCCATGATAAATGAAGAATATACAACCAAATTTCTAGAGCTATTAAGATATGTTATCTATATTAAGGATGAGAAAAAAAAGGTCCTAAGTTTCATTAAAGTATTTCCATTAACATTCAATGATCGGATTGAGTATGATGAGCCTTGGTCATTAGAGAAAGTCATCAAAAATTTGAAGAATTTTTATGATTAGTCTAAGCACAATCCTGAGTTCAAGTGTGACTGGAAGGGTAATGACAAAACTAAAGGGAAAGGGCTCGTGAAGTGGGGAAGATATCATGATGCAGGTGACTAGGAAAATGTGGCCACGCATAATAAGTTCAATGTAGCTAAGAGAGGACATGGGTCTTAGCCCGAGGAGCAACAAAATAAAGGCAATGGTAGAGAACCATTGAATTGTTGGACTTGTGATGGATACCATCGTAGGAGGGATTTTCCATCATATCAAAGTGGGGCAATGGAATAAGTTAATGCTCTGGAACTGAGCAATAGAGAAATCTAAAGTGCGTGGAAGCACTTTGGGAGAAAGGAAGCTACATATAAGATGGTTGATTAGATGCAGGCATAGCATCAAGTTTCCAATTACAGCTGAATTCTTCAAAGGAATTAGAATCCCTTGAGAGATGATATGTGAAGGTGTTCATTTGCAAGGCAGCGTGCTAGGTACAACAGGGCAAGGTAACTGGTATATTTTTATATTTATTAATGCACTAATAGTTGTGTTTATGGAAGTATGATGTAGGGAATTGCATAGCAAAAGAGACTACCATAGATATTGAATAAGGCTCGATTTGAGCTTTTATTTATGAACCCTAGGAAGCACTGAGAAACCATGGGGGTTGATTCACGGTGTCTATTAAAATTTTTGTGCTTTCGGTGATTTGTGATTTGTTTGTGCCTAATTTGTGGTTGTGACTGTGATTGGCGCATGGCCATGCCACTTTGTTTGTGGTGTTGTATTGTTGTCTGGATTTCTATGTTTTTCATCTTGTATTCTTATTATTTCCTTTTATGTTTTGAGGATATTAGGGATTGGTTGGGAAAAGAGGAAAGTTAATGGAACTCATGGAGAGTTGAGTGAAATATAATAGGTAATATAAGACTCGGATGAATCACGATGCACGAAAAAAGGGCATTTGAAGGCAAGAATATGACAACCAGTTGGGTTGGTTGGTTCCATTCGGGTAAATGGATAGTGGCAGGAGATTTTGAGAAAGGTAATCAGGAAAGGTAAAATAAATGGACTTGAGGTAACAGATGTCGTAGCTAAGTTCAGAATTGTTGTTAACAATTCAGTGCATGCTTTGCATGGACAAATGAAGTTCTCTTAACATTGACCTTATGAACATTTGTAATTGTGTTGTGATCATGATTATGTTAATGCTTATATGCATATGTGTGTGTGTGTGTGTGTGTGTGTGTGTGTGTGTGTGTGTGTGTGTGTGTGTGTGTGTGTGTGTGTGTGTGCGCGCGCATGTGTGTGTGTATTTTGTGGAAGAATGATTGTTTTATGCAAGTGAATGATATGAAAAGGTTCCTGGTTTTATGAGGAATCAAGTGGGAAGAGTAGCCTTGAAAGATCTATGATTTTAGTATCATATGGATATGATTTTGATATTATGTGTTTATAACTATTCTTATGTTTATGCTATGAACAAAGAAGTGAAGTGGATTGGTTTTAAGGTTCCCTAGAGGCCGTAGGTTGGGATAGGATCTTTGGAGGTCTGTAATAGCTTGGGTTCCCTGGAGGTTGTGGGTTGGAGCCATGTAACATCTTGGTTTCCCTGGAGGTTTTGGGTTGAGATAATAGTCCCTGGAGCCTTGGACAACTTGGGAAGGGACCAATCTTGAGTTAATATCTGTAGCGGTCATTTTTTAAGATTTTCGTGTTTATGCTTTGATTTTAGTAGTGTGATACATGGCATGCTAAGACAAGCATGGATAATTAGAAATATAATAGATCATATATTTGGATTTTGGATGAATGCAATAATGTGTGGGAAATACATTGGAGGTAAGGTTTCCTAGTAGAGATAGTGTGGTCTCTGGATGTGCAGTATTGCTATTGTGTACATGTTGTGTTGTGTACATGTTGAACATGTTTTTCTGAGTACATGTTGTCTTTTGTACGTGTGGTGTTGTATCATGTGTATATGTGAAAGTTTTGTGGTACACCATGTGTAGGTCTATGTGTTGTATAATGTGTTTGGATAGTCAGGTATGAGACAGTCTGGATGCCCTTGTTGTTGATATTGAGGGAGGAGGAGGTTTAGTCTCCAGATTCCTTTGTTGTTGGTATTGAGGGACGAGGCAGCATAGTCTCTGGATTCCCTTGTTTATTTGGGAGAGAAGAGAGGAGATGGAACTGGGTGCTTGTCAGGTTTAGAAATTGATCTAGTGTGTGTACATGGTCAAAGAGAAGAGAAGGAATTGAGTGATTGTCTTGTTTGGAAACTGATATAATGTGTTTACAAAAAGGAAAAATAAAAATGTAATAAGTAAAGAACCATTTGAAAGATAAGTATAAAAATTTCATTTAAGTTTTTAATTTCAAAATTATGAACATATTCTAGGATTTTGATTTATGATGTTTGAGTTTTGAGCTAACTGGATGTGATATTTCTATATATGATGATTTGATCAAGGAGATAATTTGACTTGCTGTGATAGGGATTAAACAAAATTTCAAGTGTCATATTATAGATGATCTATTAATGAGGTATGCTTTGAATTTACTACAATTCCTTTTGAGTATAATGGAAATTATGTGCTTGATACATGAAAGCATGGAGAATGCCTAGTTTGGGTGGTTGGAATTGATTGCAAGAGAATTAGCAGCAACAATAAAAGGAATTGATACATGCAATAGTATTTTGGTAAATAACTTTAGGAGTAGGGCCATTGTGGGACTCTGGTAGCCAATACTGTTCATTTATTTCCATAAGCATGTTATGACCAGTGTCGTGGTTTTAGGAAAGGGTATGCCTTGGTTTTGAGACATTTCAATGCAAGGAAACCTTGCCAAGGAATGGACTACCCAAGAGACTGGGAAGTAGAGAAGGGGACAGGTGAGTATTTCATATATGGGGGTGACCGGATTTCCCAAGGGATGAGGAAACAAAGGAGGGAAGGTTTGGGAATACATTTGTCTTCGTCAATAGCATTGCTAATTGGAATCAAAAGCACATTGTGCTTGTGCCCGAAAACAATGGGTCGGTAATTGTTCACCGGGAGAACAAGTAGAGCAAGGATTGTAGCACTTTACATTGCAGACATACTTTGATCTCATTAGTGGATTATGGACTTCCTTGGAAGGAGGTGAATCCTTGGTACTAATTTGAGGCTAGAGGTGTGAGGCTTTGGACTCCCTTGTTGTTGATGTGGGCATCATATCCTTTTATTTTCTAGTTGATAAAATGTGCATATGTATATTATTGTAAATATTGTATTGAGTTGTGTTTATAAATCTCCATAAGCAGTATGCTTATTTTTTGGTTGAAGCAAATGTGCATGGGTATGTATGTGTATATCATTGTAAATACTATAATGAGATGTGTTATAAAGCTCTAATAAGCAGTTGTTTTTTTGGTCATAAGTGTCATAGAACACCGAGGATGGTGTTCCCCCAAGGGGGAGGGGTTTGTAACAACACCAATTTTATTTTCCATGTAAAAAATTAAACCAAGGTCATGGGACACATATTCCAAGTTGAATGGAGGGGAAAACATTATAATGGGAATCACTTGTGGTTTATTATTGGCTACGGAAATTGGCATTGAAATGGGAAAAGTAAAAAGGAAATAAACAATAATTTAATATGAGAAATAAAGGAAAATAGGAGAAAAGGGAGATGAAGAGACAATAATATGCATGAAAGGGAAATTAGAGAGAAAATAAAGGAAAATGGAAGAAAAGAGGAAAGGGAAAGGAAGCGACACCAGAAATCAATAATAAAAAGGCACATGAGAAACAATTGACTGCCTTTTCTCAACTTTTGATCAATTTTCAGTTGGAGAGCTTAGTTTTTCTAAGAGGAGAGAAGAGCATTATTGCAACATTCTAAGATTCACTTGGACTTAGAGAGAGAAATCACTTGTACGGAAGAAAGCAAGCAAATGAATTTGTGGGTAGCGAAGAAGAAGGTTGGAAAAGAAGCCACATCAAGAAAATATTGTAGGTAACAAGTTGCATGTGTGATTTCAGTGCTAAGATTTAAATGCATGGTACATGAATTTCATTATTTCGTTACTTTGTTGTCATTGGCATCAGATTTTCCTCTATTGACAGTGGTTTTAGCCTTGAATTGACATTTGTTGGACAACCATGGTGTAGTGGGTCCCTTGTTGTGATTGAGATGTGGATGGCCGATAGACTTTGGATCTTGGTGAGGTGGTCTTAGGAAAATTCCCAAGGGTTGAGGGTGGGGATGTGATTTCTCCTAGAACTCTTGACGAATGGGTGGAGATATGAAAATTCCTCTAGCTATGGTGAAGAAATTCAGAGGCATCCGTGTTAGTGATTTCTGGAAGCCTTGGTTGGTTGTGTTTTGGTTTAACCCATGTGATCCCACATTCATGCTTGGAATATGGAATGAAGGTGATTGGATGAAAGAGAGATTTGGTTCATCCCAATATATGGTCAAGTGGTACGTGGAAGTCCCTAACTTGGTTGGATTTATGCATATGTTATTATGTGTTATTTCATATTGAAATAAATGAGAACTTGTATGGGTTATTGTGTTGATTTTATGACTGGTTTGTCATGGATTTATTCATGTTAAATTTTGGTTATAGGCATGATACATACTTGTTGTATAATGTGTTATTTTTATGGACCTTGTTTATGGCTTAATAAGTTATTGAATGGCATATGAATTCATGGACTAACAAGTGTTGTGGCAGTTAGTTTAAGAGGGCAATGGGACTTCTTGATGATTCTCTAATGAAGTTAAGAAGACATTGAACATATATGCAATCATGACCTATATAGATACCATGCTTATCATGTGTTTGACGAAAATTTTAGTATGTGTTTTGTAAATTCTAAACAAGATCTAGCCGTAGTATTCATCATACTAGCTTATTATCATATTATGTTGATTTCTGGAAAGTTTTGGGTTGTTCTGGGTAGTTGGTCTGTATCTAGCCCTAAAAATATGGATATGGGTTACTAGCCATACCCTCTGAACTAGAAAATTTCAGCTTCAACCACACGAAGGAAGGCTTGTGTGTGCAATTGGAGCCTTTTGACCACATGGAAGGCTTGGCATGCATGCGTCTAGGCTGTGTGGTCAGGTAAAAAGTTAGTTCCATCACATGGAAATTTCATCAACAGATTTTGTATGGTATCAAGGTGATGTGGTGCTCCTGGGATGTTGTAGTAGGTTTTTGGTTTGTAAACACCACTTAAATAGTTGGAACTTGGATGTTGTGTCATGTCATAGTAACTATCAACTCATGTTTACCCTGGAGAGCTTGTAAAAGAGGGTAAATGTGGGGTGGGGTTTTACAAACTTTGAATAAAATGAAACAACATCTGATAGCAATGGACCATAGACTCTCGAGAATGGAAAAAAAATGTGGGCATTCCTCCTAATCTTGGCTGCTCCCTAGGAAACAACAAGGATCCCATCCCCATCAAAGTTATTGATTCAGATAAAAGTCGCGTGAATTTTTATCTACTCCTTTGTCTTTAGTTCTTTCTATGTTTTATTTCAATAGTGTTCTGGATGGGAAAGGCCCCATTGACTAAACAATTGGAATATATGTTTTTCTTCTTAGAACTTTGAGAATTCTCTTACCTTTTGACATTTTGAATTAATTGAAGTTTGGTTTCTTGTCTGGCTTCCCTTGTTGTATGCTAAAATAGACTTCAACAACTATAA
The DNA here is from genome assembly GCA_034641835.2 of Pinus albicaulis. Classification (NCBI taxonomy): domain Eukaryota; kingdom Viridiplantae; phylum Streptophyta; class Pinopsida; order Pinales; family Pinaceae; genus Pinus; species Pinus albicaulis. The sequence goes on along the minus strand of CM076580.1, from coordinate 1,153,960,284 downwards.
GTGAATACCTTTGATTGTAGGCAATAACAAATTTTACTTCACTATATATATCAAAGAAACTATAGCCGATTTAATGAGCCATCCATAGTTTCATAGTCCGAATTAGTTCATACTTAGACATTCATGGCTTACTCTTTGAGACAAGCATATCATTACTGGAATGATAAACTAGCTAGGTACCATCAATATATATATATATATATATATATATATATATATATATATATATATAATGCATTCTTCATATTCTCTAGATAAATGGAAAGTTTTCTGAGTAGCTTAGCTTTATCATAGGGATATGCATGATGTAACCTTGTCTTCCTTTTCTCATGGCTATTTTATTTGCACCAAATTTGAGTTTACTGCAAGTAACCTGCAAATTTTAGAGCCCATTCATAACTATGGATTTATAACAAGTGATTGTTGTGCCAAATATGGATGTATGAACAAGTCATTCAGTAATGAGATAACTAATAGACAGTGATCAAGGAAGTTTAACTAAGTTAAACTAGTGGTAGGGCTCACTTGAATTTCCCATCTCTGAATGCATCCATCCATTGTCACATTGCCAATTTTATGCCAATAATAATTTATATCATTGCAAAAATATCATTTATAGCCAATCAATTCAAGTAAAAAAATCCTTTCAAATTAACACTAATTTCATAAAAAAGACTTGGAAATGTTTTTAGAAAGCTCGTGAACTCAACTCACTTTCTATCATTAAATCATTCACCTATGTCCCAATTCCTCACACTTGGGGCCCTTATAATCAATATAGAAAGCATTTGGAACTATCTTGTTTTTCATTATTTTAGCAATCATCTTGGGATTACTTTATACTTTCATGAAAACAAGATGGCTTGCATGAATAATAATGCTGGGAAGGGTGCAAGAATCACATGATTTCTACATGTTGTTGCTAGCATATACCGAGAGGAAGCTTGATTGAGATGATTATGTGAAAATTTATAGGTTTTGAAATGTGGGTTTCCTTATAAGTAAGAAAATGGGGAAGGTTATGGTGGATTTTGTGATGGTGTTAATGTAGACATGGTTTTGTCTTGGTAATATCATATTTTATGTCTAAATTAGAGACTAAGGTGTTACAACCTTTCTATGATGGATTTATTTATTTTTTTTAATTTTTTTTTTTTTTATAGGAAAAACCACAATTGAGCATTCTCCCTCATGAGGATGGTACCAAAGGTAAACCAATTTTTTAGGGCTCTAGGCCAATGTAACAATATAATCAATTCTTTCTATCTTGGGGATATCCACCATCAATAAATTCCTCACTTGAGGATGGTATCCAAGGTAAACTAAATTTTTTAAGGCTTAAGGAAAACATAATAATATACTAATTAAGAGCTCAACATGTCATCTATGGGAATTTATCCTAAATGCAAAGTATACCATCCCTCCTCTTAACTGCCCAAATTACACCCAATCAACCTATATAATGATTGATGAACATTCATAATGAATGTTCATCAATCATTATATATATATATATATATATATATATATATATATATATATAGAGAGAGAGAGAGAGAGAGAGAGAGAGAGATATTCATATTGTAGAGATCTAGACTCTAATAGAACAAACCACAAGCCACATGATAAGAGAGTAAACACGAATCAAACCAAAATATCCAATAAGACTTCTTAATCTATAATATGGTACTTACAAATTGATGGAAAACTCACAAAGGAGCATCAATGAGAAAAATTAGTAGCACATAAAGAAATCTTTTTGTAAGACCTAAATTGGGGCAATTATATTATAATAAAAGATGTAACTAAGTGAAAAACCCTAACACGATTTATATATGTCCAAAATTTCAAAAATAGAACACAATATACTATATTATTTACAAAAAAATTGCACGTCTTTTGACAAGGTTTTCCAATATTTCCTACTACTATAGATTCCTTAAAAACTCCTAAAATGCTTATTAAAAAAAAGAATTTACTTAACGAAATTCATATCAACTAGAAACATTGTCTAAGCCAACATTTGTAGGAATTTAGCCTTGTTGTCCCATATTCACATCATCAGCTAGTTGGTGCACCATATCTTATTCTTTGATATCCCTAAGATCCAAACTAATAAAAAATGTTTGATTGGATATGAAAAACTAAGCTCCCTTCCTCAAACTTATAGCAATATTTCCCAAGATGTTACATCCTTCTTCTAGTGTGGTTATATACTATTTTTATCATATGAAAGTTCCCATTATTGAAACAATTTGGTAAATTGTACGATGTTCAATGTTATGCACCTTAGCTATAAGTGGAAAAAAGGAAATTTTGTTGCATTGAATCCAATCCTCATGATTTTAAAGCACCCTACATATCACTTGAAGTTCCCTAGGATCCATGACGTCAAATTTGAAATAGAGAAAGGAGATGCCAATAAACTAAAGTTGTCTCAACAATAATCAATTCACTTGGCATCATGTGAAAACCACAAACACTATTGGCATGAATTGAGCTTTGCAACTTCTAATTCCTATCTTATTTAGACTGTTAAGCCACTCCCAATCTTTATTCTCATCGTCAAAATAAACAAGACTAGGAAAACGAAATCCAAATGCCCTAAAGAAACAAAATATAGTTAATAGTCAGGAAATGTCACTACATATCCATCTTGCGACATGCACGAGATACCTAGTGAAAGGTTTGAATTTTAAAAGTTCAAAACCATAGAAAGAGCTAAATCATCTAACGAATTTTCCACTACTAGTAATTAAAGGCACTAACAAATTTCCACTAGAGGATCATACTTTAGAAATAAGCTTTGAAAGACTTAAAATAAAGGAACTTAGAGATAAAGGCCTTTCAAATATAGTTCCTAGACAAAGGATCATTAGACCTAGAAGATGCAACATATCCAATGTATCTACATAGATAATTACCAGACAATGAAGGAAATGATAGAGCTATAAACCAATCCTTTATGGATTCCAACCTCTCCTAAATTCTAATATCCCATTGAAAACTATAATATTCTATTCACGAAGTCAAATTCATGTGTAGCCATGGGATCAAGCATGCTACATGGGTATGATAGCCTAGTTGATTTATTGAAATTTCCTTGAAGGAGAGGCTCAATTGTGGATGGAACATGGATTTTGTTTTGTAAGCTCGTAAATTTATATTACACTGGAAAAAATATACAATGCATGCTACAGAGAGTCATCCTTACTGGCTCTAGTCTGCTAAAAGAGAAACAAGACTAAGTAAATTGGTCAAGGTTTATACTTAAGGTCATCAAAAACCATAGTTTGAGCTAGGCATGACAATGCTCATTCTTATCATAATTACGAAATGGGGTTGTGAAATCCATGAAAACCAAAAAGACATAAAAACATAGAACCAAAAAAATGAAAGCTATAAAAACCATTGATTTTATTGCTAGTGGCCTTTCATCACATGGATTCCATACCATTAACCAATTGGAGTAGGAAATGTGAGTTTTCTAGGGGGTTGGTTGTTCTCTATCAGATAGTAATGTCACCTCCATTCGTTGCATCCTCTCATCCATGATCTATTATAGCAAGTGGAGCTCCTCCATCCAAAGGAGGAGCTAATCTATACTCTTATTACGATCATACAAGATTTTTTCTAGCAAATTATTGATGTGCCAATATATATCAACTATGTGAAAATAATTATTTTGACGATCTATTGGGGTGACCAAATATGGCACCCAATTCTCGATTTCTACCAAGATCTTAGAATATGAAATTTCATTCCTCTTGTTGACCAACTCTTGATCAATGTCAGATATGTCTTGTTGTGCCAACAAGGGGGTGTGTTCCTTGTAGCAAGCTGTGAGTATTAGACTTGGGCCCAAGCTTGGAAATTTCTTATTGTGTCATGGCCTCTATTTCCCCTTCTCAAGTGTGCCCTCTCTTTCAGAATTTCCAACGATTGGTGAGAGAAACAAATGAATTTAGATAAGAAACCGGGTGGGATTCAAGAGGCAATATATGTGAGGGAATGAGAATGAGGAAGGGAAATTTATCGAGAGAGACGTGGGTAGGAGAGAAGATAACAAAGAGAGAGAAAATTGAACAAGAGAGGCTAGCATAACAACTAACAAAATATCACAAGTGCGAGAAGCCAAAACTTGAAATACTAGATTAAAAACCAGCAGAAGAAATATACCTCAACTAAGTCAAGTGGAGAGAGTGAGGAGTTATTGCAACCTAAAAAGTGCACTCCACTAAGATGATAGCTACGAAAAAGAGTGGAAGAAGACAAGAAAAAATTGACTTGCATAAGCTTTAAATATTAAGGACCAGGCCAAGAGGGTCCGATCCTTTTAATTGTTTAGAAATTGAAGTCCCCCCTACAGGATTTTTCCTCCTAACACCTTAAAAATGTTAGATTGAACAATATCTTTGTTCCATGTGAGAGGAAAAATTCCTAAATAATTTATAAACGTTCCATATGACAAGTTGGAAACTTCATCGAATTGATTGAAAACCTCCATTCTCATTTTCACAGAGTAAATGGTGTAGATTAATTAATGGCTTGGGCGTTGGGATATTGAATATAACTTCAATGCGTGAGCTAGGCACATCGCTATCCCTCTCTCAAAAATACACTAAAATTAAGGGTATGTAGTTTTCAAGGGTATGTAGTTTCGACCCCTGCATTACCCTGTCCCTTGTATATGGATTATGTTAGTATTTGCCTATTTCAAGTTCGCAATGTATGACTGTGCGGAGGGTAATGGCTCCATCATATGCATGGGTGTTTGGGGGAGTTTATGGGTTTTTATTTGGGTTGAGACAATCAATTTCGATATTATTTCGAATTATGCTTTGAAAAATGGGTGAAAGTCAGACGGGTAGAGGGGTAGGGTGTTGGGTTCACCAGGGTATGACAAGGCTGTCCACCTGGACCATGGGGTGGCAACACCATTCTAACCTGCATGAAACAATGAGATTGAACGAAGGAATTATAACTTGTTGTTGCTCCTACAGAGAGCAAGGGAAACGTACAAGTACGATCATTGGAGGACATCCAGGGAGACATCAAGTCATAGCTTTGGGTAGGGAAGTAAACCAAAAATCAGGTGACAACATTGGCAGTCCGGTTTCATATTTTCTTATGTGATACACTGATAATTTAATGTCTCTATATATGAATTTCATACATGTCACAACGACAAAGTCTGGATGAGAGCACAAGAACATAATTAGAGGGACTCGGGTGTGAAACACAACTTTTGCTCCCTCCTTTACGAAGAAAACACCACAGATTTCCCGAGAAAAGACTGCGAAGGAGGAAGCGGGGACAACAAGTAGAAGGCAGGCGTGGAAAAGAGGGGCGTAGAAAGAGAAATGGGAGCCAACCTCTTAATGACCTATGAGGTCGGGCCGTAAACCACAAGCAGAACATATCAAGGATGCTGCTCTCACATATGTTCAAGAAATTTTGATCCAGGTAAGCAAGGTAATTGTGAAATGGGAGGAGGTGCTCACTCGCCAAGCTGGAGAAGAAGAGATAGTTTTGGAAGGAGAAATTATTGTGCCCGACCCAGGAAACACTAGAGGAAGAGTCACACAGTATCAAAAAACCCTCCAACTGTATTGGAGGATGAAGCATTTGGTGGAGAAAGCCATCATGCATACCGCAGAGTTTATGCAGGTTGATCCGGAAATGCAGGAAATTCAGAAATATTTCCACCTTTTGCAGTTCCAAGTCTAGCAATAGAATGCTCGTCTGGGAAGAATTGAACAACACCTGAAGCATCCTCAGCAATCAGAGATCCTTGGGTCAAGTGCTAGAGACCCAATGCCCATCGAGTCCTCTGAGGTCTAAGTTTTTGACTATCCAGTCAGTTTATTGTCATGTCTCTATTTACATAAGTTTATGTCTATTTTGTTGAAGAATGTAGAAGGCTATAGGAATAGTAAGTCACACTCTGTTAATTTTATAGTCAATTCAGCCTATAAAGCTGAGTATGATAGACTGAAGACATTTCGATTTTGGATGGCCTACAATGCCTTTTGATGGCCAACAAACCTGGTTTCCCGCAAGGGAAGGTTGAGGATTTGGAAGAGAATATATAATGTAATCTTCCCTTTTTAAAAAATGAATGAAAAAGACAACTACTACTCAACTTACAATTTTTTTTTTTGTAACAATATTTATTTTGGAGAATTGATTTACATGCTTAATTTGATTATATGATAATTGAATATAATTTTAATTTATATTCACTAATAATCATATGGCTTATGGAGAAGTTTAAGCATAGGATGGATAGATGGAATCACATGTGGCTCTCATTGGGTGGGGGATATACTCTGATCTAATCGGTTTTAAAACAATTATCGGTATACTAGTCCCATTTATTTGCTACCAAAAACTATTTTGAAACATATTCGATCCATTATATCTCATTTCCTTTGGATTGGGTAGAGAGAGAACAATAAATATCATTTGGTCAGATGGGATAAGGTTTTCAGACCTAAGGACCTTGGAGGATTAGTATTACTTGATCTGAAGTTTTTTTGGATGGGCACTTTTGATAAAGTCGCTATGGAGAGAAATTTTTGGTCGCGGTATTTGGTAGGACATTATCAAATATAAGTACTTGAGGGTAAAATTTGCACTAAAAAGGGTTAATTCATTTGGATGAGCTTTCAAAAATAAAAATATGGTTCCTACAAATTATGAGATAGTCCTTTGGAATAGGTTCAAAGATTTTTATTGGCATTGATAACATAGTTGATCTAGGCCAACTATTTCTCTCTCGTAGGATCTCATTTCCGCTCTAGGGATATTTTTTTCTTTTTCAACTCATCAAGCGATGGGATGGGATATATCCTATCTAGATGGAAGTGAGCGACATTGGCTTTGGTGGGCCGCGTGAGAAAATATAGAATGACTGTATAAAGGTTATTCGACAGACTGCCTTATACAAGGACAACTATGGAGATGGACTCGCTTGGTTTGGTAATATGCATCGCAGTTCGGTGGTGGTGGCTAAAATATATAGAAATATTATCTGTAATAATTTTATATCTACTAAATTATGTTGGTTCATGACCTTCTGGAAAGATAATACACCCATCAAAATCATACTTTCATATGGATGGCTTGGAAAAATAAAATATTTACATGGGATAACTTGTCCAAAATATTCCACCATGGCTCGAGAAGGTGTCCATTATGCTCTACCTTCTGCTGAATTTGTTCCACACCTCTTCCTCCAATGTTCGGTATCCTCACAGGTTTGTGAACATATCTTCTTGTTTTTAAAAGTCCCATATTAGACTTTCAACTCTATGGATCTATGTATTCGATGTTGGGCGTCCAATTTGAGACAATATAGTAGTATTCTTTTTTATGTTATGTGAGAAATCTGGATTGCACAAAAAAAATGTATTTTTGATGAAATTCTCGTCAACACCACCTGCATATGTTCCAGAATCTTGGCATGGGAGGAGAAACTCGCTAAAAAATATCAGATGAACCAGGTGTCCAGGTCGAATTTTGTCAATCCTACTTTTATTTTTCCTACATGTCTGTTCGATGGGGATGCACAGATAGGGTCATGTGGATATGGAGCCTGTATAAAAATCTCTCTGTTCTCCTTCTAAAAGTTGTATTGGCAGAGTGGTAATGGGACTAACACCAAGGTTGAAGTGTTGGCCCTCTAAGGTTTTCTCTAGTTCTATAGAAGCAAACAAATACAACACATCCACACATATGGAGATTCCAAGTTGCTTATAGATGACATCTCGGGAAGAAAAAATTTCAGTCCATCACATCTAAGATGCTATATGAATCAAATTGTGTTGTTAAGACAATAATTCTAGTTTATTTCCTTTCAACACATTTTTCGTGAGGCTAATATGGTGGTGGATGGTCTCTCCATAATTGGTCTACATGCCCCTGCAAATTATATGCACTTTTCTTTTATAGTTGAAGGTGTGGTTCATGAGGAAGGCAAGATGACCATCAACTAAGTGTAGAAATTATCCAAATGGATTCAATTTGATATTGTAATGTACTAAAACAAAATATTGAATCCTTCTACAAATTCCAGAAACCAATTACGATCACACAATCACATAACAAGTAAGAGAAATAAATAATCAATTGCAAAACACAAGATGTATATGGAGAAAGAAACTTCTCAAAACCCCGCTAGCTGTATATTGCGTAAAGTCAATATCATGAAACAATGCAATGCTTTTCTCTCACTGAGAAAACTCTACACTTTGCTGACTGTCTCACTCTGATCTAGGAAAAATCAGTCAAAATACTTAGCCAATTCTCACCCTATGTCTGACAAGCCTTGATCACACATTATTGCAGGAATTGAAGCCCTATTAAATAGGAAATTCCCAAGAATTGATTTCGCAATTCGTCCAAGGCTTCCTGATGACCTCATACATGACATGTACAATTTTCTAATTATACAACTGATAATTATCTTCCCTTTAACCTCAATATCAACTAGGCCTTCATTAGAACTAACATGCAACAACTATTTATAGTGAATTATCAATTAACTGATTGATCACTACTTGTGAATTATATCTGTTTTAATTCACTGGACCTATCACTAGCTCATCTCTTAGTTAGAACTAGTTAAACTGATTTTAACTCAATCAATTGAGTTAACTAATTACAAATCACAAATAAATGAAACTGGACACCCTAAAATCATAAGAGTGTTGGTCAATAATTTTCATTGACGAAATATAAGCTCTCTTAATGGGATCTCTTGATGGAAATTAATGGATGTTTCTCTATGGCATATGACATGGTTGGAGACCTCATGATGACATGGATGACACTATGGGCCTATACTATATATACAAGGTTTTCAGTCTTCATTTTGAACATAGATATTTAGTGACAATCACAAAATTAATACCACTGTTCACAACTCGTGAACATTGAAGGAGGGGAGAGATATATATGATTTGGGTCTGAGATTGATAAGACAACGGATTCTTCATGAACAACTTCATAATTTCAGACTTGTAATGAGGCTGTTTCAGTGGGTAATTTTCCGACCAGTGGTTATTTTAACCTAAACTACATTGCTACCTATGTCTTGGAGGAGCTGTTGCAGTGAAAACCAAGGTACTTCAGTCTTAGACCTGGTTTATAGCACTTGGTTTAGAGTTGTGGAGGGACAGTCTTGATTGTGGTTTATTATTTTCCTCGGACTAGTCTTCCAGCCTCTGGACTGAACTCAGATTAGACTTAGCACTTGAACATAACTCGGATTTGATCCCCAGACAATTGTCTATGGAACTCAGGAGAAGGCAAGGAGCACAGATTAATAATGAAATTGTGAAGGATCTGAATTTGTAATATGTGGCTCATTTCAGAGACTCGGTCTAATCATCTAAGGAGGAATAGTCACCTATAATAGCTCAAATTGTTGGCTTGGATCTAAAGAAGGATTGCAGTGTTATATCTCAAAGACAGTTCCGTGGACAGTCACTTGAGAAGTTCAGTCTTGAGTGCGGATTAGGTGGTGAAGTATTAAGAAGTGGATTTGGAAGCATCTCATTGATATATCTGAAGCAAATTACAGGCATTTTTTGGAGTAAGTGTTGGTGCAGTTGTAGTGTTAGTACATGGTGGTGCAAAAGTGTTGGTGCAGATGTAGTGTTAGTATAGGGTGGTGCATAATTGGTGAACTATGGTTAAGAAGTGTTGAGTAATGGTGCAGTATGGTGCAGAACCATTGATGCAGTATGGTGCAGTATGGTGCAATGGACCGTCTTTGAATCAATAATATAAAGAAGCGAAGAAGGATTGGTGTCCTTGGGGTAGGAGCTCCTAAACACAAGGTTGGTGCCTTGAAGAAGATAGGGTCGAAGCCCTAGAGGTCAGAGCCTCATAAAGTCCAAGTTGGTGCTTGGAAATAGGTTGGTACCTGAATTTTTTAAGGGTTGGTGCCCTCACATCTCATTGTACTCGTTAATTTGAAAAATAATTATTATCCTTCCCGTTTTATAATAAAATTATTCATTTCTCTGATTTTAATTGTGAAGAATCTGTTTGGTTAAATAAGAATTGAAAAGAAATACTGATTCACCCCCATATCAATATTTCCAAGAATTGGTATCAGATCCAACTTCTTCATTATCAACCGAACAGTTGGAATAATGATTCTCAGACACAATGAAGAATCAAGAAGTGACATTAAAGATTCCTATGTTCAATGGAACAAACTTTGGTTTTTGGAAGAAGAGGATGTCCTACTATTTAATGTCTCTTGGACCTGAAGTGTGGCATTCATTTTTGAATGGATACAAATCTCCTTCCACTCTTCCAACTGATCCAGAGGAAATAAAATATTACATCGCTAATGCCAAAGCTCTAAATTCCATTACTAGTGGAATCTTTGATTCTGAATTCACAAAATTCATGAATTGTGACTCAACCAAAGAAGTATGGGATAAGTTGATTGCCTTATATGATGGGGACTCCAAAGTTAAGAAGGGAAAGCTTCAAACTCATAGAAGACAATTTGAAAGTATGAAATTGGATGACAAAGAAGATATTGCATCATACTCTATCCGAGTAGCTGAAGTTGTCAACTCTCTTAAAAGTTTAGGAGAAAATGTTGAAGAAAGAACTGTTGTTCAAAAAATCCTGAGATCTTTTCCTGACAGATTTGACTCCAAATGAAGGACCTAGATTCTCTCAAGATGTATGAAATTCATGGAATTCTCATTGCCTATGAGATGAGGAAAGGAATCCAAAATTCCAAATAAGCAACATTCAAAACCTCAAAATCAACAAGAAAAGGGAAAGGATGGAATAACAACAGTGATGAATCCGATGCTGAAATTGAATTAGCACAATTTGTATGAAACTAAAGAAGGGATCCATGCTAAAAGGTAAGTACCATGTTATTTGTTTCAAATGTGGAAGAATCAGTCATTATGCTGTGAAATGTCCTCATAAACATGATAGTGATGATGAGGAGGATTCCAAAAGGATGGTGTAAAAAAAGAAAGGATTTAATAAGAAGAACTTCTCCAAACAAGATGAGTCTGATGAAGATGCTTTTTAATCATCAAGAACAAATCAGCTAGAAATATCCCTCATCACAAAGGAGGTGATGATGAATAAGATGAAGAAAATGACTATGCTGGAAGTAAAGAAGTATTATTCATGGAATTAAAAAATGATGATGATTTAGTACTAGAAGGAAAAGGAAATGTGGATGAATTAGTAATAAGTGCCATTGAAGAAAATGAGGAATTACGAAAGAAGATAATTTCTCTTAAAGTAGAAAAGGAGGAAGCAAAAATAAGGGACAAATTCCTAAACAATAAGCTAAAATACAAAGAAGAAATCTGTGAAAAACGTGAAGTTGAAATGTTATCTCTAAGGAAGGAGTTGGAGCAAATCAAAAGGAGCTGGAAAATCTCTCGAGCACTTGATAACATCCTTAATACTCAAAAATCTCAATATGACAAATATGGGTTTGGTTTCAAAGGTAAATCATCAAGTACTAAGGATAATGCAAGGATTTATACCAAAATACTTTCTAGCCATCCAAAAGAAGAGAAGACATCTCGCCAAGAACAAAGGCCCATCTCAAATCCAAGGAATGAAGGAAGAGAAACTCCAAGGAAGAATTCTGATTCAATTTATGGCTATTACAACATGTACCAAACTATCTTTCTTGGGTATTTTTACTATTGTAAAAACTTTGGTCATCAAGCTAAGCATTGCATGGTTCATAAGAATGAAGTACCAAGATTTAAAGATCAAACAAACAAACTACGTGGTCCAAAAGAGAAAGGACAAATAAAGACTTACAATTCTTTTGATCCTTTGGCTAAGTTTGATCTAAATTGCTCATTATGTAATAATTATGGTCATAACGAAAAAAATTTCCCACTCAAAAGAGAGGGAGAAAAAAGGGTGAATCTCAATACAGATAAATGTGGCCTAGCTCTATGTGCTCATAGTTATGAAAACCATTGGTTGATGGATAATGGATGCTAAAGAAATATGTAAGGTGACAAAATTAATTTTGTCTCATTGAAAAAGGGAATGGAAATGTATCCTTTGGAAGTGGATCTGCTAAAATCACTGGAAAAGGAACTGCTACCCTTGTTAATGGACAAGGAAAGGCTCAAAATACTTTGCTGGTAGAATGTCTCAAACACAATCACTTAAGTGTTAGCCAAATTTGTGAACAATGACATAATGTTGTATTTAGCACTAAATATTTTGAAATAAGAGACTCATCCTCAGGATAACTTGCCGCAAAAGGAGTAATAACACAAGATAACGTTTACATTCTGAGCAAAACCCAAGAACATAAATGTTACTTAAGTCAAGCAGTTGAAATTTGGTTATGGCACAAGCGATTGGGGGATACAAGTTTTGATAACATGATTATCAGAAAAAATAATGCAGGAAGGAACATTCCAAATATGTTCAAGCCAAATCACGTTGTATGTGGCCCATGTCAACATGGGAAGCAAACTAGAACCAGTTCCAAGACTAAGGAGTTCTCAACATCAAAAACTCTAGAGATCATTCATGCCGATTTATGTGGTCCAACTAGAACTCCAACACTTCAAGGTGAAAGGTACTTTTCTTTATTTGTTTATGACTATAATAGAATGATGTGGGTATATTTCATAATATACAAATTCGAAGCATTTGAATGTTATAAAAATTTTAAAGCGCTTGTTGAAAATGAGAAAGATTCAAAGATTAAGTGTCTTAGAACGAATAGAGGAGGATAATTCAATTCAAAATAATTTGATGAATTATGTAAAGTGCATGGAATCGAAAGAGAACTCTTTGCTGCTAGAACACCCAAGAAAAATGCAGTAGTTGAAACAAGGAACCAAACCGTTCAAGAAATGGCGAGGACAATGTTAATAGCAGCTGACTTGCAGGAAATTTTTTAGAAAGAAGCAGTCGAGACAATAGTTTACACCTTGAATCAGACTCAACTAAGACCAAATAATGACAAGACTCCTTATGAATTATGGAAAGGAAGACCTGCTTCAATAAAGTACTTCTGGATTTTTGGAAGCAAATGTTTCATAAAAATCAATGATGACTCACCCGAAAAATTTGATTCTTGAGTTGACAAAGGAATATCTCTTGGATATTCTACTAGGAGAAAAGCTTACAAATGCTACAATAATTGACTACGAAAAATAATATAAAGAATTGATGTGAAGATCGACGAAGCTCTTCCAGAAAATAAAATTGAAGATCATGAGGTAGAACCCTTTCTTGAAGAAATCGAAGAAGAACATGAAAAGGAAGAAAAAGATCGAGAACCTTATAATGAACCTTCACAAACTTCTTCTAAGATCAAATTCATTCAAAAACATCATACGAAAGAATAAATTATTGGCAATATAGATGAAGGAATTCAAACTCGAAGAAGAATGACAAGCACACCAAGAAAATATGATGTGGTTCTCTTATCTATGATAGAACCCGAAAATTTTTCTCAAGCAAGTAAAGATCCTCATTGGATAAAGGCCATGGAAGAAGAAATGTCTCAAATTGAAAAGAATGAATCATGGGAACTGGTACCTCGTCCAGAAGATAAAAATATAATTGGAAAAAAATGGGTATTAAAAAACAAGATGAATGAGAATGGTCAAATAATCAGAAATAAAGCAAGGCTTGTTTACAAAGGATACTCACAAATTGAAGGAATTGACTTTGAAGAAACCTTTGCACCGGTAGCACGATTGGAAGCTATAAGAATGTTTTAGGAATTTAATTCTCAAAAGGATTCAAGGTCTATCAAATGGTTGTGAAATTGACATTTCTGAATGGAGAACTCAAGGAAGAAGTCTACATGAAGCAACCAAAATGGTTTGATCTAGTTGAAGGGAAAGACTTTGGATGCAAGTTGAAAATGGATTTTTATGGAATAAAACAAGCTCCTAGAGCTTGGTATGAAAGGTTAGATCACTATATACAACAAGAAGGTTTCAAAAAGGGAGTGGCATGAAGAAATATCTACATGAAGATAGACAAGGATAAATTACTGATCACTCTTGTATACGTTGATGATATAATCTTTGCCAGAAATGATGATGGGATGAGCCATGAATTTTCTCTAAATATGTCAAAAAGGTTTGAAATGTCAATGATTTGGGAGTTTTCTTACTTTCTTGGGCTAGAAATATATCAAACCACTGCAGGCATGTTTATATCTCAACCAAAATATCTTAAAGACATGCTTAAAAGATATGGGATGGAAAATTCTGCAACTATGAGCACACTGATGACCAGGATTGTAAATTAAGTAAAGATGATGATTCCCCTCTCATAGATGCAACTCTTTATAGGTCAATAATTTGATCTCTCCTATACTTAATTTCTACAAGACCATATATTATGGAAGCAGTGGGAATGGTATAAATATTTCAGTCAAGTCCTAAACAATCACATCTAGCAGTTGTGAAGAGAATACTTATATATTTAAAAGGAACTTTTGATTTTGGTCTTTGGTATCCTAAGAGATCAAATCTTACTATGACAACTTACTCCAATGTTGATTGGGCTAGAAGCGTGGATGATTGAAAAATTACTAGTGGAAATGCATTCTTTATGGGAGATTGTCTTGTATCTTGGCTTCGCTATCACCCAAAATTTTTCAAAACATTATTGTGTCAACTCTGTTTTTTATCATGCTTTCAAAATAGGTTTAGAATTGATTTTAGGATTTGGTTAAGGGTAGGTTAGATTTTTATAGGTTCAAAGGTCATCATTAGGTTCAAATAAAGTATTTTAAAGGTTCATTCATTTTCAAATAACCATATTTTCCATTTGGGAATCATTCCATAAGGTTTCGGGTAAAAAATCTGCAATTAGCCAAGAATCCACGTTTTTGTAGTGCTGCTAGTTCAAAAAAGTTGATTTGCGCTACGAAAGCGCTAATAGTTTCATAGCGCAAACTGGGAAAAATACACTGCTGGCGCTACGAAAGCGCGATTTCTTAATTGTCTTGTCATTCGGCCTGAAATTTGTCAGAATCCGTTGGGAAATGAAAGGTTAGTGGTATGATGAGTCAGCTAGTGATGAGATTCAATGTACTTACCCATCTTGCAGTCATCATTGTCATGATAGGGTATGAATGAGGCATCATTCAGTTATGAGATGACATTTCAAATTCAAAATTTTGCCTAATTTAGTCATTCTCGTTTCATTTGCCTCCATACGAGTGTCTGAGCTCTGAAGTAGTCAAGCCAAAACTGTGGCTATTCCATACAAAGGTTATCTTCATCCTAATCAAGTGAGGTTGTTTCATATAATCAAGTGAGGCAGATATATCCTAATGAAGTGAGGCTATTTCATATATCCAAGTGAAGTTGACAGGTTTTTTCTGAGAAGCATGGCAGAGGAAAATAAAATTCACAGAGGGGGACATTACTTAAGATATGAGCCTGAAAATATGAAGGTCATTGTTGAAGACCCAACAGTGATGGAGGAATTCAGCAGAGTAGGTTGTCTTCGGTTTTGTGAAAAGCTGTAGGGTTGCCATACACAGGTGTCTAAAGAATTTGCCTTGCACTTCAATGGAACAACTACTAAGGTTGGAATGCTAAATGTGCCAATTACACCAGAAATTATTGCTACTGTGACAGAAATACCAAGGGGACAAGAAAATTGGTTCAAAGTCTTCATATTTGATATGGAGCCATGCAAGGAATTTATGAAATCTGAGTATGCAGATATGGACCTCAGTAATGCAATCCCTAGAGGCCGCATCAAAGACATTTATGCAAAGTTGCTGCTCAAAATCCAGAGATATTTTACATGTGAAGGCAGGTATCATAAGGTCTACACATATCATTTCAAGCTACTTCTGCATTTCACAAGTAAAATTTCACTTGATTTTCCCTTTTACCTGCATAGGAGTAGACTTGCTAAAATGGCTGATAAAGTACAAGCCAAATCTGATGGTTGTGAAACATCCTTGTTTCATCATGGTTTGATGAAGTTATTGATTTTGAATGAGCTTCAAAAGATAGGAAGGGATTGTTCATCCTTTTTGTTTATGAATGGTTTTGAGCTGGAAACCCTAACCCCAGCTAGAAACCCTAAAACTAAAGGAACTCCTTCACCACCAATAGCAGAGTCTAGTCAGCCTATGGTTGCAAAACCAAAGGAATTTTCAAAACTAAAACCAAGGAAACAAGTTGAGAAAAGGACAGAGCAGACACAAGTGCTTACTTCACCAACTCCATCACCTGCAAAACAAAGGTCAAAGAGTGTCAAAGAGGAAAAACATAAAAATGATGTCAGCAAGCAGGAAATCAAAAGAGTGACAAGAAGCCAAGCAATGGCATCAAAAGCAAAGATAGTTGTTTCATTTTCAGAGGATAGCCCAGTAATTAAGGGATATTTAGATGACATCCTGCATGCTATTGACATAGAGGAGACACCCATTGTGCAAGATGACTTCATTGGAGTAGATGAACACAAACAGAAAAAAGTTAAGTCTGCAAATAAGCTTGAGTTTGAGGGTGAAAATGCAACCTTTATCTTTCAAGTAAGGAAACCTTTAACTAGGCATGCTAAGAAACTCAAGGAATGAAGCAAGGAAGTCCAAGAACCTATTGAAATAGCTAAATTCCTTGAAGAAGTGGTTGATCTCTCATCACCAACAGTAGAACATACAACCAACAGAACAATGAAGGGAAAAGAAGAAATGATAGAGTGTCAACATCTTGAGGAGAAATTGAGGTTAGCAAACCAAGAAATTTCTATGATGAGAAAGAGGGCTAGGAAGCATAATATTGAAAAAGCATAATTCAAAAGAATGAAGGCATTGTGGGAAGGTCAAACTGGTTCTAGGTCTGAAACCCCAA
Organism: Pinus albicaulis; assembly: GCA_034641835.2. Taxonomy (NCBI): domain Eukaryota; kingdom Viridiplantae; phylum Streptophyta; class Pinopsida; order Pinales; family Pinaceae; genus Pinus; species Pinus albicaulis. The sequence goes on along the minus strand of CM076580.1, from coordinate 1,153,943,404 downwards.
GAATTGTATAACAAATTTTCACATGGACAGTTCTAGCCATCAAGGAAGCTAAATTTGTCAGAGTAATCAATACTCACTTGAGAGCCTGTAATAGAAGACTTAGAGATCAAGTGGAGGACTTGGAGCAGCAACTGAAATTGACTCAAGATGAGTTAAAGAACAAAGGTGCAAAATGACAATCATTAAAAAGTAAAAAAGCTAAATCAAGTGAAAATTAAGAAGGAACCTCATGAAAACTATGTTTTTCAATTCATATGACTTTTTGATTTGATGAAACCAGTATTATTTTGAGTTTTGGCACATTTATGGTTTTCATTTTGAAAAAATTTGGACAAAACTGCTCACTCAGCAGTTTCATAGCGCAAACAGTGTAAAAAGAGTGAAAAGCGCTACGAAACTGCTGTAACGACTTTTTTCACTCTTTCTCATAAATTTTTGAAGGGAAAAAATGTGAATTATGACCTAAAATTGCTGGGGAGGATGTAATAAATTTTATTGAAGATAATCCTAAAGGAAAGAAATCAAAATTTAGGAGAAAAAATGGTAAAGGAGCTGCGCTACGAAAAGCACTATGAAACTGTGTTATTTTCGTAGCACATTTTATTTCAGCTCATTTTGAACAATTTGTTGATGGTTTTGGACAGCTTGGAATTAGGGAGGATTTTGGGTAGGTGTTATTTCAGTTTCTAATAGCAAATAACCTCGAAGTGATGAGTTCATGATGGTCAGAGTGTCTCAAGAATACAAAGGATCCTATGCCTAGAAAACAGGGGATAGTTTCCTAGTTTAATGGAGATCAACATTATGGTCATAAAGTTTTGAAGCTTATCATCTAGATTTGACCATATGTGAATAGACTTGCCAAATAATGTAATTTAGTTTAGATAAGGTTGTTATGAGAAGAGATAAGGAGTTTGAATCCTATTTGTAATAGGACTGTTTATTAGATTAGCAGCTGTCTTTTTGTAATAAATACCATGTCATATGGTTAGGCAAGGTGTCAAGAGTCAGGAGTTCGATGTATCTAGCTGTAGATAAGGTTATATTATGTTGTAAATGATCTATAAAATATCAAGAAGTCGAATATGCAGAGGTTGGAAATTTTCAGCAAGAGAATGTGTTTATTGTAAGTGACTGGTTTTCAGCTTAATACAAAGTTTTCTACTTAGCCAACTTGAGATTCATAAAGAGTTCTAGTGTGTTCCTGTTCTAATTGCATCTTATTACTATCCTATGGTAGCGGTGTTTGTTTATGTTACTCAGAGTTCATCTTTGATGCTCTGACTTCCTATATAGACAAACTGAATGTGTTTTATACTGTTTCACATGTGTATCTCTTGACTAGAACTCTGATATGCCTTGACTTCCATGCTAAGTAGATTGTTTGGTTTTTTCTGAAGCTATTTTGACTCCATAAGCCCAATGTGCACTTGCTGATGTGATTTACAACCAATATCTATCATTTATCTACTTATTACCCCACATAGAGTTAGCCATATATATTTCTATCAAAAATCATTAACCCTTGAGAGAGCGCTCTCAGGTTGAGAAGGCTAAGCCTCAATCAAAAGATTGGTTTGAAACAGTTACATGAGATTGATTTGATTAGTACCCTATCAAGTCTAATTTTGTGATAATAGGCTCATTAAAAAGTAAGTATATATATTTCTACATCTGAAGCCTAATATATATTTGTTGATGATTGTTTTACACAAATACTATGGATGAACGAAGCTTTGAAGGATGTCAACGTAGAAACTAAGCAACCAATCACCATTTTTTGTGACAAAACTATCAACATCAATATTTTAAAGAATCCGATGATGCACTCAAAGACCAAACATATTCCAATAAAATACCACTTTCTTCATGAACAAGTTGCTAAACAAAATATCAAGTTGGAATGCATCAATACAAAGGAACAAATTTCCGATATCTTCACAAAACCCCTTCCATGGGAAGCATTTGAACATCTTCGCTAAAATATGGGGGTCATTTTTCTTGCATCACATTAAAAGAACATATCAACAAGAGAAAAAGCAACATGACAAGAGGAGAAACATGGCAGGGGGAGCAACTTGATATGGGGGGTACTTGGGCACCCCATTTTCCATTGATGTCAAATGGAGAGAGAGTGTTGAGATATTTCTATCAATGAAAAAGGGGGAGATTGTTGGTCAATAATTGTCATTGATGAAATATAAGCTCTCTTGATGGAAATTAATGGATTCTTCTCTATGACATATGAAATGGTTTGAGACCTCATGATGACATGGATGAAACTATGATATTATGACCGTATAATGAAGAAGGAAAACTATGAAGAAATCAATCCATGAATATGCCTAACACTCGAAGGCATTCTTCTTCTACACTAATAAATGACTAGACACATTAAAAAAATGTTTTTCACCATCTTAGAGGCAAAATTTCTTTGTGTTACCTTCACCATAATTTAGAGCATACTTTTATCTTTCCAACAAGCCCTTACTTGGCTAGAAACTCCAAACGGTGAGGGATAATGAGATTTTTCAAGTTAAAGATATTATTCTTGTCTTGGAGCCAACCTATCCTAGCATTCCCATGTTAGCTTGCTTGTGGACACATGTATTTTCATTTAGCATTGAAATAAGACTATATATACAAGGTTTTTGGTCTTCATTTTGAACATAGATATTCGGTGATAATCATAGAATTAATACCACTACTCACAACTCATGAACATTGAAGAAGGGGAGAGATATATGTATTTTGGGTTTTGAGATTTATAAGACAACGAATTCTTCTTGAACAAATTCAAACTTTCAGACCTGTAATGAGGCTATTGTAGTGGGTAATTTTCAGACAAGTGGTTGTTTCAAACTAAACTACATTGCTACCTGTGTCTTGGAGGAGTTGTTGCAGTGACAACCAAGGTACTTTAGTCTCAGACTTGGTGATAGCAATTGTTTCAGATATGTGGAGGGACAATATTGACTGTGGTTTATTCTTTTCCTCGGACCAGTGTTCCAGTCTATGGGCCAAGCTCAGATTAGGATTAACACCTGAACATAACTTGAATTTGAACCTTATACAATTGTCTGTGGAACTCAAGAGAAATACAAGGAGCACGAATTAATAATGAACTTGTGAAGGATCTAAATTTGTAATCTATGGCTTATTTCAGAGACTCGTTCTAATCATCTAAGGAGGAACAATCACCTATAATAGATCTGATTGTTGGCTTGGATCTGAAGAAGGATTGTAGTGATATCTCTCAAATATAGCTCCATGGAAATTCACTTGACAAGTTCAGTCTTGAGCTCAGATTAGGTGGTGAAGTATTAAAAAGAATATTTGGAAGAAACTCATTGATATCTCTGACGAAAATTACAGGAATTTTTTGGAGTAAGTTTTGGTGCAGCTGTAGTGTTACTACAGGGTGGTATAAAGTGTTGGTGCAAATTTAGTGTTGGTATAGGGTGGTGTATAATTGGTGAGCTTTGGTGAAGAAATGTTGAAAACTGGTCCATTATGGTGCAAAACCATTGGTGCAATGGAGCACATTTGAATCAATAATCAAATAAATATGCGAAGAAGGATTGGTGTCCTTCGGGTAGGAGATACTAAACACAAGGTTGGTACCTTGGAGAAGATAGGGTCAAAGCCCTAGAGGTCGGAGTCTCATCAAGTCCATGTTGGTTCTTGGAAATAGGTTGGTAGTTGAATTTTTGAAGGGTTGGTGCCCTCACATCTCATTGTACTCATTCAATTGAAAAATAATTATTATCCTTCTTCTTTTATAATAATATTATTCATTTCTCTTATTTTAAATGTGAAGAATCTAACATGTTAAATAATAATTGAAAATAAATATTGATTCACCCCCCTCTCAATATTTCCAACAGGGAGAACTCTACATGCCTCCTCTCTAACCCTCAAATTGAATTTCCTAATCTATTAAGTCTTCCTGACTCAGTTAACTAATACAGGTTGTCATGAGATGAAATTAAAATTTCTCTTCCAATTCAATTAAGGGAAAATTAAATCAGAAGCCCCCTTTGAGTGACATTTCTTGGTGCCATTTCAACACTCCCTCTCAACAAGAAAGGGATTATCTGGTACCCCGATCCTGTCTTTGTGAAACTCAAACTTGATTTTTTCCAGCGCCTTTGTCAATATGTCTGCATCCTTATCCTCCGTGGGAATGTACTCTAATGACATAATCTTCCTTTGCACACAATCTCTGAGATGGTTATATTAGATATCAATATGCTTGGACCTGTTATGAAAAAATGGATTAACTGAGAGTTTGATGCAACTTTGATTTTCACAATGTATCACTGCGGATCCATTTTTCGACCTAAAAAACCAACATGTAACTTCCTCATCCAGATGGCCTCACATGCACCCTCACTGGCTGCCATGTACTCTACCTCTATTGAACTGAGTGAAAATGGTCTTTATTTCTTATTGTACCAGGAAACTGTTGTTGATCCTATGCTGAGGATGCCCCCTGATGTGCTCTTCTTGTCAGATGGACACCCTGCCCAATCTACATCGATGAAGCCTTGAAGCTTCACTCCCTCTATCCGTCTATACCATAACCCATACTCTATAGTGCCTCTGAGGTATATCAACACATGCTTTCCTTCCTTCCAATAGAGCCTGGTAGGCTTAACCATAGCTTGACTAGGTTGGTTAACTACGTAGCATATGTTTGGTTGTGTGTTCACAAAATACATGAGTGAACCCACAAGTTTCCGATAAACAATAGCATTCACTACTTCACTTGAAGTGGCATCCTACTTCCTCCAGTTTCCTGCTAGAGGAGTCTCCATGGGTTTGTTGCCCTCCATTTGGAACTTCCTAAGGATATTGTTGGAATACTTTCCCTGAGATGCAAATAACTCCCCATATCTTTTCCATATTTCAAATCACAGGAAATAGTGAAAGAGCCCTATGTGCTTCATCTCAAATTCTCTTGCAATATCCTCTTTGCAAGAATTGATGAGTTTCGCATCACCTGTCAATATCAGATCATCGACATAAAGTAAAATAATCAAAAGCTTACCATAAAAAAATAGGATATAGGTTTGCATCCGCTTCACTCTTGGTGAAGCCCAGACTGGTGAGATAGCTGTCAATCCTGGTGTAACAAGCATGAGGTGATTGATTCAGTGATCCGAGTGGATTAAACATGTACAAGTACAAGTGGCTCAGCACAGAGGGCTCAAAAATCGAAGTGTTCAAAAATATCTCAAACAAGGTTCATGTTGTAGATCTCGTCTTTCTAGTTCCAACGACGCAAACAACACTCAAAACCGAGTCTGTATACTTAACTTATGGCTCTTTAAAGTTTGATAAGACAAAGGAAAAGTGGAGTTCACACAATGCCACATGGCATCCTAATCAGCGAGTGGGACCCACACGTACACAACAGCCTATTAAACCATAACACATGGCACGCTAGCATTAGCTCCTTACCCCTACCAAAAAGACAAGCAAATATTGAAACACCCATTAAAAAACAAAATCATTTAAACATAGTTATTTTAATAACTATATAATGAAGATCAAAATCAAATAAAATTTTGATTATATCCACATTCACTAAGTTCAAGTGAACTAATATTTAAAAGGGGTATGTGGTTTGTTATTAACCACATGTAAATGCTTTATTAAAAGCATAAAATCCAAGTTACGGTTTTAAAACAAACAAAAACCAACGTTTGTTACACATTCCAACATATATGTTAACATATGGTTGTGTTAAACCAAAGCACTCCATATATAATTGCGTATTGACATGGGAGCCACGGGGTAGTTGGGTGTACCGCCCAAGAGGGGTCTGGCGCCTCCCAAAGTTTAAAACGCGGCAAAATAACTTATATTGCATACGGATTTGGCGAAGGCCGTATTTAATCCCACCACCTCCTTTAAATCAAATACTTTTTTCACCCCAGTGCCAGCCTATCGGGCTTTGAGCAATCAGCCCAAGTTTTATTATTTACACTCGAAAATTCGTCACTGCGCTTAGGCCATGGAGGAGCGGAGAGCGCGCACAGTTTTCGAGGTTTAATATTTTTTATTTGCAAGTCATGTGGAACCATGTCCCAGAAAAGAAGCAGGCGGAACTTTGATTGAGGCCAAATTTTAGGAGGGCGAAATTTCGACTTTGTCCAAATGGGACATTTTTTATGTCGTTTTTACACTACACGAAGCCACGGGTCTGATGGCGTGCTCAATTTCTTCATCCGAGTTTTATATTTTTTAGCCACTTTTGGAAGTGGGTTATGCAGGTGTCAGATTTCCACAAGTGAGGAGTCGTTTTCACCTTTTTCGACGCCACAAGATTGATGGTGTTTTCATATTCAGCCGCAGAGCAGCTCAGCCTTCAGCAAATGGCATCATGAGGTATATGATGTGGATTCCATGTACTTATTCATTTATTTCTCTTTGAGATGCATTATGTCTTGCAGATCCCGGTTGATACATGAGTCGTGGGATTTTGCCTTGTGTTGTTATTGATGTATTTTCAGCTATGGATTTGTGTCATATATGATATCCCTTTTATGCCACATTGGCGGGATGCTCATTTTCATGTATATTGTTGAGATCCCTTGTTTGCTAGGATTGGCGGGATACTCTTATTTTTTACATGTCAGCTATGGTCATACTGATAGGAGTCTTTCTTTATGTATGAGAGTTTCGAAGTGGAACATCTCTTAGAGAAGTCAAGCCACTCCCGTGTGAGGGAAATTTTTCCTTCTATGTCATAGGGAAACACATCCATGTACATCTTCTTCTTACAGCACATAATGCAGTGACCTACACCATCTTAACACCAAGGCTCGGAGATGTAGTCCCTCCTGGACGAACTCTGTCATCAAACGACGTGTTCTTATGATCGCTGATCTTGTCATATTATGTTCCTCTTATTTTACAACATACACTTATTCATTTATTTTCTTTAACGTCTTAATTAAATGCAATTCTAATTATTAGCTGAAGGGTTAAGGGTATCAAGAATTTACCCTAGATCATTCAGCTCGTACATTGCTCTCTTGAGTCTGCACACATTCGAATCCTTGTCTAAGGTCTCAAAACCTCCGATTTGCTCAATGCACACCTCTTCCTCAATAACTCCATTGAGAAAGGTTGTCTTTACATCCATTTCATGTATTTTCCATCCCATTTGCGTTGAGAGTGAAAGGATGGATTTGATAGATGAGCACCTTGCGATTGGTGAAAAAGTCTCATCATAGTCAATCCCCTCCACCTAAGAGAACCCTCTAGCCATAAATTTAGCCTTGTGCTTCTTCACAGTCCCATCTCCTGCCTGCTTCACCTTGTAGACCCACTTAGATCCTACAATTGACTTCTCCACTAGTTTTGGGACAACTTCCCATGCACTGTTTCTAATAATGGAGTCATACTTCTCAACCATGGAATCAACCCACACTGGCTGCTGCACTGCTTCCTCGAAAGATGATGGTTCTATCTATATACCTTTGCTCATAAGAGCCATGTATCTAGTGTACCACTTTGGGGACCTTCTCTGCCTACATTGTGATGTGGGTTCTCCCACATTCTCTCTCGCATGTAGCAACAATCTGTCAGCCTCTATAGTGCGCTTCCTTCCATCTTTGGTGGAAGGCTCTACATGAGTGGTTTCTACCACTCCCTGTTACTCTACTTGTGGCTACTCCACATCCTAAGGTTCTTCTTTTGGAGCCAAGAGCTCCTCAACTGCATGCAACTCAAGCTCCCTCTCAAGGGACGAACACATGGCTTTCTCTTCATCAAATTTCACAACTCTTCTGACCACTGTCATCTTGTGTGCTGACAAGTACACTCGATAGTTGTGAAGTGTATCAATGTACCCCAAAAATATTCCCAACTCTGTAGTTGGCTCTAGCTTCTTCTTGGCATCTTTGGTCACATGGAAATAAACAGATGAACCAAAGTTTTTAAAATATGACACATCTGGTTTCTTACCTAAAAAAACATCCTCTGGTGTACTCATCCCAAGTATCCGATGAGAACATTTGTTCTGCACAAATATTGTTGTATTGCATGCTTCCCCCACAAATGAAACAGTAGGCCCTGATCATGAAACATAGCTCATGTTTCTCCCACAATAGTTTTTTTCTTTCTTTCTGCAACCCCATTCTGTTGTGGGTTATGAGGTGCTATCAATTTTCTTCGAATTCCTTCTGAGGCAAAATTTTTTTATTAGAGATTTATTATCCACCGTTGTCACTCCTCAGAGCCTTCACATTCTTCCATGCATATTTCTTGACAAGTACCTTGAACTCACAAAACTTGGAGGACATCTCATATTTCTTCTGCCCGAAGAAAATCCAACACTTTCTTGAATCATCAAAAAAACTGACATAATACCTGTGTTTTGTTGTGGAATCTATCGGGAATGGTCCACACACATATAAGTGAACTCTCTCAAGGATCATCTTGGCCTGGATTTACTTTTTGTGAAAGGTGGATTTGGTATACTCCCCCAATGTACACCCTTTGCATGTATCTCTCTGCGCAAGTGAACCCTTTGGAATTATTGTAGAAATCAATTGCATGACATTTAAAGTGTTGTGGTGTAGATGGCCCAATATTATGTGCCATAACTCACGGATGTCTTAGCTCTCCACCTTATCTGCTTTCATGCTTAAGGAACACAATCTTCTACATCCAATTTGTAGAGGTTATTTACTCGAACCCCAATATTTTTCACCTATCCTGTGGCTTTGTGAAGAAGGAACACCTTTCCTTCACTGAATATCACATCATATCCACAATCTTCCAACAGAATAACATAAACCAAATTCTTCTTTAAACCAAGAACATACATGCCATATTTTAATGTGAGTGGATTGCCTAACTCCCTATGAAAGGTAACTGTACCTACACTGGTAGCACTATACCTCCTGTCATCACCCATCTTGATGTGCATATGGAGATCCCTCTCCTCCAAGCTACTGAATAATTATTTGTTGTCGGTCATATGGAACGATGCTCCACTATCAAAGTACCCCATAGAACCAATCATCAATGGCACTATTCATGTGATGAGAGTGAAATCCAACTCTAACTATGAAGCGAGTGCTTCACCTGCTTCTCTTCTTGAGGCCTTCTTGTTGGTATTCTTTTGTGGACAATTTTTGGCAGTGTGTCCATGCTAATGACAATGAAAACATTTCACAAGTCTCACTTCTTACCTGCCTTGTTGAACTTTGATTTGGAATGGGACGCCTTCCCTTTCCCTTTATTCGCCTTTCCAGCCAAGGCACAATTCTCCTCATCATCAATATTTGATGAGGATCCATCTCTAGTGCTCCACCGAATCTATTATTGTACCAAGTCAGAATATAATTGCTCCTAGTCTATTAGATTTTCACTCCCATTCACAGAGTCCTCGTAGCTATGCCAACTCTTGGGAAGGCCTAGAAGAGCTAGGCTCACCAAATCATCCTAGGCAACTGTTATCCCAACACTTCCAAGGTCATCTCGACATTGAGTGAACTTTGTCAAGTATTTTTGGATCGTGTTGCCCTTCTCCATCTTGATCTTTCTGAGCTTTTATTTCAGCGCCAACTTCCTATGGTCGCTGTTATTCTGAAATAGATATGTCAAGGCCTTCCACATAGCATATGGAGTTTCCTTTCTTTGGAGACTCGAGACAATATGATCTCGAACTCCCTCTAATGAGATCATTCACGCCTTTGCTACATTCCTCCTCCATGCATCAAGAAGTTGAGAATTTTTTGTTGCGGGTTGGGGAATATCACTATCAATGAATGCATTCAGTCCATTGTCCTAAAGAATTTCTTCCATCATTTCCTTCCATGTTATGTAATTAGAATTTCCCTCAAGGGAATATTCAATTATTAAGCCACTTGAAGACATCTTGATCTGTTGTTGGTCTTCAAGAATAAATCTACAAATTCGATGTACATGTTCAAAGAAAACTCTTGTTCTTCTCTTCTATTGTGATTCCTGGCACTCTAGTACCATGTAGAAATTATCCAAAGGGATTCAATCTAATCTTGTAATGTATTAAAACAAAATACTGAATCCTTCTACAAATTGTGGAAACCAATTGCGATCACACAATCACATAACAAGTAAGAGAAGGAAATAATCAATCGCACAACACGAGATGTATCTGGAGAAAGAAACTGCTCAAAACCCTGCTATTTGTATATTTCAAAAAGTAAAGATCATGAAACAATACAATCATTTTCTCTCATTGAGAAACCTTTGCACTCTATTGATTGTCTCACTCTAATCTAGGCAAAATCAGTCAAATACTTAACCAATTATCAGCCTTTGTCTGACTAGCCTTGCTCACAAATTCTTGGAGGACTTGTGGCCCTATTAAATAGGAAATTCCCAATAATTGATTTCACAATTCATACAAGGATTCCTGATGACCTTTACAATTTTCTAGTTATACAACTGATAGTTAACTTCCCTTTAACCTAAATATCAAATGGGCATTCCTTAGAACTGACATGAAACAAATATTTATATTGAATTCTCAGTTAAATTATCGATCACTACTCGTGAATTAAATCAGATTTAATTCAATGGTCCTATCACTGGCTCATATCTCAGTTAGAACTAGTTAAAATGATTTTACTCAATTAATTGAGTTAACTAATTACAACTCACAAATAACTGTAACTTGGCCTACTAAAATCATGGGAGAACTCTATATGCCTCCTCTCTGACCCTCAAATCGAATTTCCTAACTAAGCATTCCTGACTCAGTTAACTAATACAAGTTGTCATGAGATGAGATTACAATTTCTCTTCCAATTTAATTAAGGGAAAATTAAATCAGAATTCCCTTTTGGGTGATATTTCTTGGTGCCATTTCAACGCTAAGTAGACTCAAATATATGAATGGATTCAGATATACGATTGGATTTTTATATTTCTATAATTGGTCTTTCTGGAAAATGTTTAAAATGATGTTATATGTATATTATGTTTTATCCATCCTCGAAGAGGATTAGGTGTTTTAGTTTTGATTTTTGTTATATGATCATATAAATACTTTGATAGATCTCCTCTTTTTGCATGGAGGAAGACGACATAGATATTATGACATATGTACTGGTTTTTCCTTAATATAAATCAGTGTCTTTTTCCTTTGGAAAAAGACACCAATTATACACAACACTTAATTCTAGAAAATTGATTTACATGTCTAATTTAATTATATGATAATTTAACATGCTTAAATTGATTATTGATGAAATGCACATGAACCTAAATATTTTAGTTGATTTCAAATAATTAGTTTGAACATATGATAATTTAAACATTTCTAATTAACTATTGATGAATATGCACATGCATAAAATATTTCATCTATTTTATTGTTAATAAAAAATATATCTTGAGTTTTTTAAACCAAATGTGTTTGAGTATATAAAATAATTTATTTATTTATTAAATTTTCTTTTGTCTTTTTGTTTATTTTTTTCAAAATATGGAAATATTTATAATATTTAATGATATAGTAATGATATTATTTAGTTTTTATTGATATAATTTTAAAATATGTGCAACTACATTATGTATAGACAAAACTCGATTTTTAAAAATAATTTGTTTGTAATTTATAAGAGGATAGACATTAAATTTTTCTAAATACCTTTAAGTCTTGGATCATTAACTTATTTATTTACATTCAAGAAAAATAAGCTAATAAATAATTAAAAGCAATATGAGTCATACTTAAAAACAAAAAAAAAAGAGTGTTAATCTGAATAATACCTACACATAATTTAATATTATATACTAACCCTCATTTAGGTTCTAGTAGAGGACTGATATGCTTACATGCAAAATTACACCTAATCTATTTTTTTTTTCCTAAACCAATATGAGAATTTGATGTTGTAGAATCGGAAGTTGATCCACAATAATCATTTTGTTGTCGATGATTTGAGTCTACATCAAGACCCATCGTCAAGAAAAAAGTATAAGAAGAAGATACAACATAAATTGATGTATAATGCATGAGAGAGAGTTTTAAGGAAGAAACAACCGACATGAAATAGGTTGATGACCGACTGAAAGAAAAAATGTAATATGAGAAGAACATAAAATGATATAAAAAAGAAGAAATACGAAATGAAATATATATATTTTTTTAATAAAAATTTTAAAGGCCAACAAGGGAGGTGCCACAATTGTACTGAATAAGGAAGATTATGTCTTGAAAATGAAAGACCTCTTGTAAAATAGTGGTAGCTACAATAAGCTTAAAGACAACCCTATATCACAGATTATCAAGGAATTTAAGAGAGCCATCAAGGACTCAAACCTTGATGAAGGATTAAAAAAGTGCCTTTTACCCAACAATAAAATTACCCCCAGGATTTATGAATCCCTAAGACTACATTAAGGACTAAATCATTTTTGATAACTCATCAGTAGCATAAGGCTTGATCCAGAAGACAAGATTGTGAGCTTTGATGTAACTCAGCTATTCATAAAAATTCCATTAAAAGAGGATATCCATGTGGTATATGAGGTTGTTGGCCCAGAAACAACCAAACTTGTTGAGGTATGTCTTCTTTCTAAATTATTTACATTCATAGGTGAGTACTTTATACAAACCTTTGGTGTGTCTATGGGATCTTTCAACCTCTCTATGGAGAAATCTGAAAAGAAAGCCTTATATTCTTATCCTCCTATAGCTAAATTTTGAGTTAGATTCTTTGACGATATAAGTGTAAACTGGCCTCATGGAGATTTGGAGTTTAATAACTTCCTAAACCACCTTAACAACATTTCAGATGAAATTAAATTTACAATGGAGATTGATGAAAACATTTGCTTTCCATTCCTAGATATTCTTCTTACAAGAAAGAATGATGGATCCTTAGGGAAAAAATTATACATAAAGAAGGTACACACAAATAAATACCTCCATGGCGATTCACATCACCATCCAACTCAAAATATGTGGGTGCTCAACACACTCTTCACTAGAGAAGTAAGAATATTTGAAAAAGAGCATACTGAGAGAAAAATAGATAATTTAAGGAATGTTTTCTTAAACACACGCTACAAGGAAAAAGACATCAATAAAGTAATCAAGAAAGCCACATCCAGATCCTCAACAAAGCCCCCCACACTGAACTCCCAAGTCGTAGGTGGTAGAGTTTACCTCCCTTTCATCCAGGGAGTCACCGACAAATTATCCAGGGTACTCAGGAAGAAGGACATACCTACCTCATTTAAACCATTGAACACTATCCAATAGAAGATGATATCTTTCAAAGGAAACCTCAATCACTTATGTCATAAAGGCATATACAAAGTCAAATCTTCATGTGGAAAATGTTAAATTGGAGAGGCAAGGAGATCATTTAAGATAAGACTTAAGGAACATATAGCAGATATCATGAATGGAAGGATCAAATCCTCAACACTTGCTGAACATTCCTCTAAAACTAGTCACCAAGTTTTCCTAGAAGACATGGAAATAATCTCGAAGGTGAACCATTATTATCAAAAGAAGATTCGTGAAGCTCTAGAGATCATAAAACATTCCAAAAATATCAACAAAGATGGAGGGATAGAAGTTAGCAGAAGTTGGATTCCCCTACTCACACAATACCACTCTCCTAATAATTAATCCTCGTCCTTCTGCTTTCCCCTCCTTAACTCCTTAAGTCTCCCCTCCCTATCCTTGAATTAATAACATCAAATAATAACAACTTACAAAAAAATTTAATTAACAATGTATACAATTTGTCAATATAACTATTAATAACAACATTAATAAGATTAATATGATATTAATAGTATTAATAACATCAAAAAAATTAATAATATTAAAATTAATAATAGTTAATATTAATATTATTAATGTTATAATAATATTTTTTTTTCTCTAAATTGGACTAATTCTATTAATAAAACATAGTGTACAGGTCGAAAATTTCCTACGGAATTGCTATATTAGCCTATTCTGGAGGGAGTAGGAGCCAAAAAAAAAAATTGGCCACCCCAGATGGGGAAACCGGTTTGAAAATCGCTGTCCTCAGTTGGGAAACCAGTATTGTCCAGAAACGACCTAAATTTTGACAGATTGTTCATGAAATACATAATAACAGAGGAATTAAACAAAACCGAGAGAAGAAACCTCTCATATCTGTGGCTGAGTATCATGCTAGGTGTCGTGCGACGATGGCGGTGGCTCCTCAACAATAGGACACCTGTATTAATCTGAAGAGTCATCAACTTTCTTCGAAGACTAGGCAGCGGGTTCTCGCGTTATAGTAGTGTTGGCGCTACCCTTTCTCCTATCTCCACCAGACCATTCAGGACTTCCACTACCACTGCCTTCGCTAGTGGTGGAGTGAGTTTTCGGCTTGACCGACAAAGCTTCAGATTTCCATGAGAGCTGTGGAGGCACTAGAGCGATTGTGGATTTATGTGGTTGCTTTCTAAAGCCTGTTCCCACAGAGCTTGAAGGCGCGCTTCCTAGAAGGTGACCGTGATTGAGGCTGTGAGACGGGGTCTATCCAAGGAACACTCATAGTGGAACTGGGAAAAATTCTGTTCAGGAGGCGGGGAGCGACTATCAGAGTGGATGGATAAGGGCGATCATGAGGCCTGACCCCTTCCTCGACCACGACGGAACCACATCCGATGCTTTCTCAACATACTGGAGCTGGAAGAAGCGTGAGAGAGGTTAACGAGCATAGGCGAGGAGGAAGAGTGAGCAATGGGGTCGGCGAGCTGGAAATGCGAGAAGGAATGACAATAGGAGCAAATGGGCGTCAAAACAAGCCTGAAATGAAGGTCACAATGTGTCTCTATGAGCGAGAGAGAGATTGGAGCCGAGACAACAGAAATATAGAAGCGATAAGAGGAGAATGGCTGCGATGGAGGACGCGGAGGCATAATGAAGAGCTCAGGGCAGCGTTTTGGCCGAGCATTAAGATTGAGAGCAGGGGTAATTAAGGTGGTATGAGGCGAGCAACTGGAGTAATTTAAGGTTGTCGGACAGGCCCCATGCGTGGCCATGTGGCACGCGATGGGCCTGCCACCTCCCACATTCGTTCAAACACCTGCATCCGAGGAATGTTATAATAATATTATTAATACACCAATAATATTATTAAAATGATATTAAAAACAATATTAAACATTAACTATTAACTAAAATATTCAATTAATTATATAAAAAATTCTTAGATGGCTCCATACATCTTCATCTGCATCCTTTATAGTGTCATTTACCTTATCATATTACATGTCTACCTTCAACCTAAATATCTCATTAATCATATCAACATGATATTAATAATATATATTAACTATGAACTAAAATATAAAAAAAAAAATTTCCTTTTGTATTTCTTCTTTTTATATATTTTTAATTATCATTTTATATTCTTATCATATTACATTTTCACTTTCACTCAATCATCAACCTGTTTCATCTAGGTCATTTCTTCCTTTAAACTCTCTCTCCTGTATTTATACATCGCTTTATGATGTATCTTCTTCTCGGACTTTTGTTGTGACGATGCATCTTAATGTAGACTCAAAACTTTAACAACAAAATGACTATTATGGATCAAATTCTAATTCTACAATATCAAACTCATCACCACAAAAATATTCAAACAATATGGGAATTTTGTATTTATATGCAAGTCTACGTTGCGCTTGGATCACATCCAATACATTAGGTAGTACATAGCTATATCTTCAAAATTTCTTCCAAAGCCCACTTATCTAGCAAAACTACAAATGTTTCCAAAGCAATTCCAAATTGGACAATAAAAAATGAGGGGTTTTGTAGGTATATACCTTGCAAAACAGACCCACCAAAAAATAAATTTACATGTCATATTATTGTTGATAGAAAGTGAAATCCTTCATAATTGTGCAATGCCAATCCATTTAGCTCCAAGAAATATGAGAGGTCCTAATTTGACAATTGATATTTAAATTTATCAATCATAATTTACAGCCTTCATTAGCACATAAGTTTGTATCTTTATTGAGATCACATAGAACATGGAAATATGTTATCGAAGAGAACCTTTTCATTGATTTTCTAATTATTTTCATAATAATTTATAATGTTTTTTCCCTTGGAGAGGAACCCTTCACCAAATTCTTAATAAAAAGGAGGGAGTCTCCCAATACATTGAGAGAAGCTACCTGATTTTCTTTGGCTAATTGAATCCCCTAGTATAGGGCATAAGCTTCAACTTAGTTGTTTATCATGCATCCTAAGCCCCATGAATACTCTACAATTTTGACTTTCTCGGGGCCATAAAGCACCCCTCCCCCTCTTGTCACCCATAATATTAAAACTAATCTTATACATAAGAAAAATTACTATTAATTAACATATAAATATAAAATGTGTAGTTAATAATAATAAAAAATAATGAAAAAAAAAAAATATTGCTAAAGAGAACTTGATCAGATTGGATCATCATATTGTTTTTCATCTATCTTGATGCTTTCAGAGTGGAAAAAGTGGAGGAATAAATTCACAGAACTATTTTTACCAACTGGTTCTTGCTTGGAAAATTTGGGTTTGAAATCTTTAAGGAGCATTTTGAGGCATCAAATGAAGTTTTTTTGGGGGTAAGAATTTTTTGCTTTAGTGTCTCACATTTTTTCATATTCTACCCACAACGACCTTTCTAATGGCATAAGAATAAGATTAATCAAAGTCGGTATGTAAAAGTTATGCCACTCAAAAGTTGACCTTCCTAATTTCACCACCATAATTCGAGGGGATGCCACGTTAGCCCCCATTATTCATGGAAAAGGGTCTAGCCACATGATTATGATGAAGAAGACTCTATACGGGGCTATACTATAAATGTAGTTAAGAGTTGAGGTAGTAAAACATAACCACTAGTAGGCTATTGGGTTGTCTATAATCGAGCCACTAGGAGAAAAAGAGGTTCCATTCTTTCGAGTGTATTTATTCCATAGATGAGAAAAAATAGTTGAGAGGGATAGGAAATATATCACACATAGAGGATTTTTGCAATATAGTAGCCCACAAACCACAAGTCATACTTCTTTGTACTTGCAACCATTTTCTATTCAAATAAATTGAGGAGAACAACCTCACCTTCTAGCTAGGTTTTATTCTGAAAGGGTTTCCCAAGTCATATCTTGTGTTAAATCACGGTTTCTAAGTTTTTATCTCACTGTTATATATTTTCTGCATAATTTTAATTTTTATGCATACACAATTAATAATAATATACAAATCCAAAAATCTAAAGAGAAATAAAAACCTAATAATGTAGATTTCAAATTTTCAAATATAGTTTTATCAAATCTGTTGTGATGAACTCTCCAATGGAATATCCATGACATTTTACATATTATAATTTTATAACTATATTTAATTTTTAGATTATGTGTAATATACAACTCTTGAATTCTGAGATTGGGAGGGCTTGCTCGCAAACTATATAAATTGATGATGGCGGGTGGGTTGGCTTTAGCTTACAACCTTACCTTATATTCAAAGTTTAATATTAAATTTTATACAACTTTACACTTGTAACTCTAAAATTTATTTGGTTAAATATCATATTTTAACTTAAATGTTTTATAATACCTGTGTTTCTAGAGTTTGGCGATGGCAGGCAGCGAGGTCTGGGAATATACAAATCTCAACAACCTGAAAGATAATAAATGGAGTAAAGGAAAAGATAAAATAGATAAAGTATATAAAATGTTCAAGAGAATGGTGGCAAAGATGCAAGAGGTTGCAGGATAACGTGGAGGTTATTTACATGGGAGAGGTGCTTTAGACAATGATGATCTGCTTTATCTGAAAGAAAAAATGGAAGCTAATGAATATGTTGAATGACTTCGCCAGAGGATAGAGAAACGTTCTCTAGAGAATGATATGGCACCGATATTAGTTGTTGCAACAAATCGTGGCATCACAAAAATACATGGAACAAATTACAAGTCCCCACATGGTATACCCATCGATATATTAAACCACCTACTCATCATTTTGACACAAACATACATGGAATATGAGATGTGTCAAATTATTGATATTATATGTGAAGAAGAAGATATTGAAATGTTGGATGATGCAAAGGAACTTCTAAAAAATATAGTAGTTGAGACATCATTGCGCTATGCCATTCACTTAATCAAAACAGTTGTACTAGCTGCACTTAATCACTTAATCACTTAATCCGAGCTAATTTTTTGTCAAATTGAAACTAATTCGTCGATATTTCTTCTGAGCAGACCTTCCATTGCTTTTATTTTGTTTTATTGAAGACAATCGATGCACAAAACTTTTTATTTTCCTGCCACTACTCTCTCAACAACTTGACTGGTCTCATGCCACATTCACACCTACTCTGATACCAAATAAAGGAAATTAAATAAACATAATTAAAATACAAGAGACAAACTTTGGAGGAAAAGGCTTCTGAAGCCTCAATGTATTGTGTCTCACTCACATGCACACAAAATAATGAGAATGAAACAATATTAATATATCAAGAGTATGTCTCAAGATAGTGAATCTATATTTGACACTCAATCACTTTGGTTGAGTGAATATCTCAACCACGTACTAATCTAGGAGCCTAACTAATTGGAGAGAATCTCTCAACCAACTATACCTATACAAACTCCCAAGTTTGAGGAATTGACTCATTCTAGAATAGACAAGTAGGAATTTATACAAGTTTTATAATTTTAATTATTTTGGACTTATTGATTGTTTTATGTGAGAGTGAGGCTAACATAGCATAATAAAAATAATTAATTAAAAAAAATCACAATTAAATTATTATTATCTATGAAAACTTTAAAGAGTTTGTAATTCAATCCACTTTCCCCTTGCAGTTAGGGCTTAGCCTAGTTGTTGTCATTTGTTTGTAGGGTTCTTGCACAAGAAGTTTGTAAACAAAAGTATGTCTATTAGTAAGTATTCTTCACCACTCTCTTAATGGGATTCATTGAGATCCCTAGCCACAACTATATGTTTATAGGTTTTGTTGGGGCCCTATGAAAGAAAGACTCACAACCACCCTTTAAGTACTTTTTAATTGGGAGGTCAATCCAAGATTCCAAGCCACAATTAATGCACATGTGATTCCTTTAATTTTAGCTTTGTTGATAAGGTTTCTTGTATAAGAAATAATAGGAGACAACATCTATTTAGATATATAAGCGTTCAAATCCTAAATTAATTCTCCAAAGCCAAGTAAAGGGGAATAACACTTAGGAGATTTATAAAGTGAATGAAAGCCATCCCTCAATTGGAACTATGATCCTTGAAATTAAGATGAAATGCCCTTATTTTGACTAAGCATAAGCTAATTGGAATTTTACATACATTTTTCCTAGCCGTAGAGTTGTAGAATTATTCGTAAGTGAGCGTTGGTCACCCAAGATTCATGGATATGTTCTTTCCTTCACTTCCAATCGAGGTTAATTTATGTTTATCTTTTTTAAGTAGGGTGGAATGTGGCTTGATATTTCATTTTGGACAATGTATTATGGGATCAAGGGGAATGTACTAATCTACTTGGTGTATTAATTTCAACCCATAAAGGAAAAAATAAGAGCCCTAGTGTAGGTTAGGCACTTTATCTCCCTTTGATATTCTAGAATGAAATATCTCTTATAATTTTTGGGAACAAGTTGAACCAATTTATTGATTGAGTACAACATTGCATGAAAATATGTATAATGGAGGTGGATCTGGGGAAGAGATTCCTAGTGGCCCTAAATTATAAGTATCTTCTTTTGAATTTCCACACCTATTCAAGAGACATGACCCCCTTCAAAATAACCATCAAATAAATACTATGAGTCCATTCCTACTTCTAGTAACTATAGAAATTTACAATGTAATGGGACACAACAAATAAGGTCATCCCAAGAGGAACCATCCAAAACAAGAAATAACAAATTTTAAATTCCTAAAAACCTTGAACATATAGAGAAGGAAATAAAAAAGGAAGAGAAATAGATGAAAGATCCCATCTTTGTATCAAATCATTCTAAAGTTGGTTCAAATCAATCCAAGTATCAAGTGGGTCCATAGATCAATATCATGATAAAAATAGAATAGGGAAAAGTAGATGACGGAGAGGAGGAAGAGGAAGAAGCAAAAACAGAAGAGGAAGAAGTTGGGAAAGAACAAGGAAAGGGTGAAAACCCTTCTAATGTTATAATGTCATATTCGTATTCATATGAGACACCATATCTCTTTCTTTTGTTGGAGCCTTGATGAAAGCCCACATTCCTTCCCTCATCTTACAAGGAGAGGGAAATCAAGCTAGAAATGAATATAAAAAGAGGCGGAATTGAAGAATTTCTTGGGCTAGCAGTTAACCTTAAATTCTCCCCTATTTAATAATATGCAATCAATAATTGTATATTGTTTCTATATTATTTTATCCAAATAAATTTTAAGAATTTATTATTGTACTCAAGAATTAGAAAGAAAAAATTATGTAAGAGAATGTGTTTTCTTCAATTCTTCTCTCTCTTTAATAAGAAGGAGAAAATAACTTCAAGTTGTGATCTCTTTTAATAGTATTTATATTAAAAATTTGGTTTTGTTTGGCCACAAACCTTTTTTAGTACAATTTAAAATTGTTTTAGTTAAAATAATAAAATGTTGATAAATGTCTTTCAGATTAATCACATCATTATGATTTGGTCCAAATCCTAATGATTTGATTAATCTGAAAGACATTTATCTACATTATGGATAAAAAAAGTCTTAGATCTAACATAATAAAATGTTCTTCTTATTTTTTCTCCTTCCTTTGTTTTATTGTTAGTGTCATAGTTTCCATTTCATACATTCACAAATAAAATGTTCAAGTTGAGATAACATTATGAACTCGTGACCTAAATTAAAAATAGATCAATTTAGTGTTTAGTTAAGTTGAAATATTAATCTACATTAAACTATGATTATTAAAAAGGAATGCGTTTTTCCTCTTTAATGTGAATGTCTTGCTACTCCCACAATTAATCAAAATCACATTCTAAATTAGATTTAGATTTAATAACTACACAATTGAAAGTTGAAGTCTAGGATATATTTTTCCTTGAAAATTACCACCTTGTTGATAATAAATATGTTGTGATAGAATATCTAGCTTAAATCCTCCTACTTAAATCCTTGAAGCATCATGAATATTGTGAGCTCAATAACAAATTTTAAGATTATGATACACATATGAGGGAGTAGAGAGAAAAATAACCTTATTAAACAATGCACTCATTTTTAAATATGTCATCAAATAAAAATTAAAATATTAAAATCACTGTAATCTTCAATTATTCTAATAGGATTGAAAAATAGTAATTTAATGTTAGTGGAAAAAATGTTAGATGATGAATGGGTCCCAAAAACAAAATTATTCCTCCATTCATGTTTTTCTGGGACATTATGACTAATGTTGTTGGAACAAATTTTAGGTGATGAATGGGGAGATTGTGAATGATGTTGTTGGAAAAAACATTAGGTGATGAATGGGTCCCACAAACAAAAATATTCCTCCATTCATGTTTTTTGGGGAGATTTTGAACCATTTTTTTTCTCATAGAAACCTTGTTTGGTTTGAGCCTTCATGTCCTTTAACCCTTTCATTTTGAATCTAGTTGAGGAGAAAACCAAAGGCAAAGACATTGGTTTTGAAAATATTCGATAATTTGAGGTATTTTGCTTTTCCTTTTCAAGATTGTGATACACATATGAGAGAGTAGAGAGAAGAACCCATACTCAAAAAAGTATACCCTTGTTGGGAAAAATACTGAGAGGGGGGGTGAATCAGTATTTACTGCATAATCAAAACTTTTTACTTTTTCATTCCTTAAAACCCATACGCTACTTTCCTTCAGTAAACTAGCGTATATACGTGGATCCCCTTTATGAAACTAGCGTATACACAGAGATCTAGATCTGTCATTAAATCTTTACTTATATTATTCCATCATTCATTCATCAGATGCTCAATAAACAATAAACATGTGCAGTAAGAACAGAATAAACCATCACACAAAGCATCACACATGAACACCAGGATTTTTTAGGTGGAAACCCAAATCGGGAGAAAACCACTGCTGCAGTTGCTCAGCCTTCAATATTTTATTATAGAGAAAACATCTTACAACATATGTGCTGGCGCAGACTTGACCAGCACGCAGGCACCCACCTGCGCTCATTTACCAGCCTCTCCTGGAAGGAAGCTCCAACCCCCTGACTCGTTTACCAGCCTCTCCTGGAAGGGAGCTACGACCCCCCGATCTCGTTTACCAGCCTCACCTGGAAGGGAGCTACAACCCCCTGACTGAAGGCTACAACCCTCAACACCACCTTGGACCACGTTTCATCAATTTTCACACTGGATCCAACAAATTCAATAGAACACCACTTGCAGGCCACATTTCATCATATTTCCAGACTAGACCCTTTCCAAACTTTTAAGCACAAACATACATCACCAACAGATACTTAACAACACAGATCAGATAGCAGAAACACAGCAGAACAGATCAGATATTTCATACCCTTTGCTTCAGCAAACCCTAGTTTGCATACGCGCTTTCACTTCATTGATGTCGCGTATATACGCGCTTCCGTCCACACAAACCAGCGTATACCTCAGTGTATATTTTATTGCGCATACGCGCTTTCTCTTCGCTGAAGCTGCGTATATACGCGCTTTCTCCGCGGCGAAGTAGCGTATAGATCTTCAATCATTACAGAGCAGCATACTTCATCAGATCAGATATTCAGTTCAGATCTACCCTTTTGCTTCAGACAGATGTTCGCCTAGATGCTCGCCTCATCACAGATCTAAGCCTTCCATAATCGGATCTAGCAAATACAAGAGCAATTCAGATCTAGATCCCCTTCTTCATCATTGGTGCATCATACATTCAGATTTATCATTCAAGTGTAACCCTTTCCATTCAGATATACTTCAGAGAGAAGTATTCATTCAAGCTCAGACATCTTGCACCACACTCATGATTTGCACAATGAATTTCTTCTCCTTATATAGGTTTTCCTTTTTCAATACCATGAGCCCCTTTTTCAATACCATGGGCCAAAACAATACCATGAGCCCAAAACTACCCGGACGGGGTCAATTAGGCGGATCATTACCCAATACCATGGGTCAATACCATGGTGGTTACCCTTGGTTTTGCACTTTTTGAGCGCTTTAGCCCATACGCGACTTGGCACGTTCTTTTCCGCGTGCATACGCGACTTCCCCTAGGCAAATCCGCGTATACAAAGAGACATACTCTTTTCATCATATTTTGAGCACATTCTGAATTCCTTTCTTCATTTCCTTTTGTACATACTGTAGATACATCATATTTTCTTCATCAGGAACATATTCTCTCAAGCACAACTTCATCAAGTAAGTTGTCATCATCTTCATAGGCAACCCTCAGCATCATATTGTCAACAACCATCAGATTTACATCACTTACCAAGTCCATCAAGTCAAGAATAACTTCATCAGGTGGTTTTCCATCAAGGACAACACATGTCAACAACACATGTCAACAGTCGCATGTTTCATCTTCATTTAGTGGGTTGCCATCAAGGACAACACTCTGCATCATATTTCCAACAACCCTAGGAGGCCATTGCTTCAACCAAGTGCACCAAAATACCACCATTACTGCCAGTTCCAAACTTGGGTACAAAACTTATCAAAGACATAGAACCAAAGGGACTAAACAATGTTTACCATATTTGTCCATTATTTCCATTAAAATCTACAAAAAGATAAAGAGGATGACAAAAAACATACATTACGAAGCTCACAAGTGACTGTTTTCATTAGAGAATGAAAAGAAGTGAAAAATCATCCCATGCCATCCCGTTGAAAGAAAAAACAAGGTGAATACAACAATAAAATCATTAACATGTTGACCATTGAGATTCCAGAGCGAATAAAAAACTGTCATCAAAAGTTCCATACCCACGACCACCTGTAGAGAAGAGTGTCGGGATCATTGAGCCAACATTAGTCAAAGATAATGACTGGAGAGAGAGTAGAGGTGTTTTTCTATGGAGAAGTAACAACAGGAGGAGAAGAAATGGCAGTGGGAGAGTTTATCACTATAGGGATTTCATCCAGCTCCTCTAACTCAGTGTCTAGTTAGAGATAAAAAATTTCTCCACCCTCGTTTATATGGACACAATGTCATCCAAGCAGAATTGGATGTTCTAAAGAATCCACTTAATATCCTCTTGTCTCGCAAATAATTTATAATTTTATACCTATTTATCTCGAAGAACCATGTGAAGCAGGGTTTCCATTTTTTGATGCACCATGAGTGAATGAAGAAAATGGAGTCTACAATTTCTAAATATCCCCAAGTTAGGTATCCATTTGAGGTAGATGCCTCCAACTTCAGAATCAAAAAAATATGTCATATCACTAAAATCCTTTGACTCGAGGATAATAATTTCCTTCCCAACTTTAGGAGGAACAGAGTCAAATTATTACTCCATAGACTCCCACCAAAAAAACCGACGATGATGAAAATGCATCACCCCTGTGACTACGAATTCTTTGTCGAGGAGCCATGATAGTAGAGGGAAAGGAGTTATACTTACTCAACCAATAAGCACAAAGAATAAGCATACAAAAGAGGGTATAAAATTTCAAGTTAGAGATAATTGACTCAACTATGAGGGTGTCATCAAAAAAGTTATATAGGAGGGTAAGTGAGGGATTTTGGGGAGTAGGAAACAAAAGGAGTCCTAAGAATTACAATACACCCAAAAACCCTACCACTACATAAAACTCAACTTAAGAGAGACCAATTAAATGGGAGATTGAAGATCTTGAGCAATGTATGAAACTAGAAGGAAAATTGTCAATGTTAAAACCAAATGGGAAAAGTACCAGGATACCAAACCCCACAAATGAAAACTAGTCAATTAAAGGAAATTCTGTTAGTATCAGAAATTTGAGGTGAAAAAGTGGGTAGAATTGCCACCAGTTCAAAGGCTGGACCAGTCCCTATGTTATGAAGAAACAAGATGAAAAACATTGACCCTTACCTAAACTCCCGAAACGGTAGGTACATGACCAAAAGTCTGGCTTCTTAACAACTGAACAAAAGGTGGCAAGAAAGAGACAATAGTAAGGAAAAAAACCTCTCACAAATCCTGATGATACCAGATATAGAAAACAAGATCAACACAGCAAGGAGAAACCCCCTTCACCACCCTGGTAAAACATCCATGCATTTATAATGGGGTGTCAACGTCTTAGAACCCAACATTTGAAGGTAATTACTAGAGTGTGCGAGGTTTAGAAATGGACATATGTAAGGCCTGAAAAAACTCTTCAAGAACCACATTTCTCCTGTAGATCATGTGCTCATCAATGAGCTCAAATAACTATATGTTAGGATCTCCCATGAAAATTCCAATTTGGCCTACGAAAACCGATCCATATCAACTATTGTATGATAATATCAGATGCCAACTATAATTTCATACCTCATCACAAATTTTACGACCTCTGGCAATTTAAGATGACGGGACTAGAGTAGGTGAGCCCAAACCTAGGAATGGGGTTTGTGCCATGCGAAAACATGGAAGTGACAGATGTAGGGTGTGGCGCTCATTTCAAAGGTCGCCAACCCACACTCCACTCTTATCCCCGACATGTTAATCATGATTCCTTTAATCATAAGGGCTATTAATATCCTGGCCATCATGGACAATATCTTCCCAAGAAGACCTATCATACTCCACCCATTTTTCAATAACTTGAAAAACTTCCCTCGTAGATGAAACAAACCAAGCTTCATCAAAGGCAAGGTTTTGATACTGACTTCCCCAATTGGCCAGTGTGTCTGCCACCTTATTCCCTTCCAGGTGTGTGTGCTAAAGAATACTATAATAAAATTTGAGTAATTGTTATTTTTTGTTAGATAATATGTCCTATAAACGCCAACTGTGCACCATTTTTTGTGTATGGTGCCAATTTAACGATGTGTGGATGCATTGGATGACAACTTGTGAATCTCCATGAAATTGTAGAAAATGAAAAACCTTCCCCGACAATGAGAAATTTTGCTAAATTATTAGTGATCACTCCACACAACCACACATATATATGCAATGATAGAGATTTGTCATCCTGAAAAATACCTCCACGCCCAATGACTTTAGGGTTTCCTATGGAGGCGCAAAAAAAAAAAACTTAAGGAGCTTGAGGACGGGGTATATGAATTAGCTATAGGATTACCGGAGCTCTGCACCAGAGATGGAAAGGGGGAGGACATAGACATATCGAAGTTGAGGTTCTTCAGAATGTCTCCTTCAAACTTTTCCACTTGTTAATTATTAATAGTCCAAGAGGATGCAATAATAGTTTCCTTGATATTGAGAAGGATCACCTCTTTTAACACTGATACTTACATACTCTTCATATTAAAAACTATAATATTTCATTGTTTTCATAAATTCCAAAGGGAAAAACCTAGCGCTAGATTCCAGTCTTGTGAAACAATAGGATTTTTGAATTTACGACAAAACCAATGGTCCAATAAAGTCTTAAAATCTCGAGAGAGAGGTTGAGTACACCAAAATATCTAAGGAAGAAGTTCCCAAATTCCACCTGTAAAGGGATAAGAGATAATAATGTTCTCTTCTGATTCTTTTTCTTGAAAACATAATTGACATAATGAATGTCCCTCATATCCCTTTCTACGAATGCGATCCCAGGTGATAGTATGCCCCCAAGCTATTAACCAAAAAAAATTCAAAAGTTTTGGCCACCAAGAGCCATACCAAATCTGGGTCCACACTACTGCCTTCTTTATGGATGAAAAACCTGCAAGTAAGGAGTAAACTTATTTAAGGAAAAAAGAACTAGATGGTTGTTGATCCCAATGTAAAATATCATTCTTCTATGGAACCCTATTTTTCCTATCTTCTAGTACTTTTTGAAACTCCTCCCATGGATAGGTGGTTTAAGTAGGAGGCGAATCACTTTTATATTTCCATTGTATCCATAGTTGGTTATCTTCCAATGGTTTCCAAAATTATTCTACCTTATCAACACCCAAAGCTTGAGATAAGGTTTTAATAATTTGGAAATTATCATTCTCTGCCAAACGGGGATACTACTATCAAGCATCCTCCTAGAAAGATGTTATCGTGAATCTTCCTTTTACGTCCTAGAAAGCATAATTTCTAACTAGATATTTGCATTTTTGTGCCTAATTCCAGGTACCTAAGCCTTGAATGATACCATAATAGCGCAATTGATCCTCCTGTGTAAGAAGATGCACATATTTCCTAAGTCAAATTCACTTCCAAATATTAGGAACTCCCTTAACCAAAAGCCACCATATTTTCATACTATTGGCTTTACTAATCAATTATGGATCACGTAGATCCATTCTACCCATTGCTTTTGATCTAATGAATTTGTCCTGCCCTACAAGATACCACTTATGTAATTTAACTGCTCCCATCCACAGTAAGTCACTCCATTGAGAACGAAAATGATGAAAAACTATTTTTGGAATGGGCATAACTACCATCTGATAGTTTGGTATTTCCTGCAAAACTAATTTGGTAAGAACAAGTCGACCAATGAAGTTAAGGGCCTGAAATTCCCAATTAATGACCCTCCTTCTAACCCTTTCTACAATATCTTCCCAACTTGACACCCGATTATAATATATGACCAAGGGAGCTCCCAAATATTTGGACGAAAACTGAGCCTGTTGAAAACCAAACATCCTAGTCAAGTGTGCCTGGATAGCTTCATGGCAATTAAAAAATAAGATATTAGTTTTATACTTATTTACTATTGTTCCATATGCCTCTGTGAAAGTCTGTAATATCTTCTATAATCCTTTCAATTCCTTTAAAGTGGGATGCCCGAAAAGAGCAAAGTCATTAATAGATTGTTTACTTGTTACAAGTCGATCTTCACCAAACAAGTGTAGACCAAAGATATGACCCAAAGAACATGATTTATTATACATTCTCCCTATCCCTTCCATAACCAAAATGAAAAGAAAGGGTGAGAGAGGGTCTCCTTGCCTTATACCTCTAGAAGAGTTAAAGGTGGATGAGGGTGACCCATTAATCATTATAGAGAAGAATGTAGAGGAAATAAGAGAGGATACATCGGAGATCCACGACCTAGAGAATCCAAAATCATTTAAAACTTGTAA
Organism: Pinus albicaulis; assembly: GCA_034641835.2. Taxonomy (NCBI): domain Eukaryota; kingdom Viridiplantae; phylum Streptophyta; class Pinopsida; order Pinales; family Pinaceae; genus Pinus; species Pinus albicaulis. Next base: position 1,153,915,153 of record CM076580.1, on the reverse strand, counting down.
CAAATAGTCCCAACTAATCTGATCTTACACATTGGACAAATCCAATTTTATTATCATACCTGGATGTTTTTTTTTCCCGTAAGGAAGGTATAATTTCCTATGGCACAAATATTCCATCCATAATTTGGCGTCCCTCCACAAAACTAGTTTGTTCTATTGATATAAACCTAGAAGTTGGGGTTTCCATTGATTCAATATTACTATTGAAACCATTTTGTAGACTAAATTTCAGAGTGAAATAGGATGAAAGCCACTAGGGTCCTCTGAATTACCTCCTTTCAGAATAAGGGTAAAGAACATTTGAATAAGAATAATGGACATTGTCTGAGTCTATCTCTATTCTTCCACCAATTCATGTATCTTCGTACTTAGGAATCCCCATCATGTCTTGAAAAAGTCCAAGTTAAAGTCGTCAAGACATGGTGACTTATTTGTAGGTCTCAATACAATGTGTCTCTCCAGTCGTTTATATTGTGGATGTTGAGACTTATCGGTGAACTATACAGTTGCACATGGTGCAAGAGTCGAGGAGAGTTCAGATTCATGCAAATGAATGGTGACCTGGTTCTTGTCACCAGTGAGGGAGGTTGGCAAAGGAGGTAAACTTCTCTGATGTACAGAGCTGGAACCCAAAGTGAACTTAATGTTGTTGCTTATGGTGGTTATTGTTGAACATTTTAGCTGGAACTCAATGTCGACAATCTGACGTCGCTTTTGGTGGCTATAGATGTATGCTTCTAACTGGTACCCATGTATGGACAATGTGATGTTGCCTTTGGTGGCTACTGTTGAATCTGGAGAGGTTTACGAGGTAGGGATTACTGCGTATCTGTAGAAAGTGGTCTAAGATTTACAGAGCTGGTACCCAAAGTGAACAATTTGTTGTTGATGTTGGTGGTTATTGTTGATTTTGTTAGCTGGAACCCACTGTCGACAGTTTTATGTTGCCTTTGGTGGCTATGATGAAAGCCAATAGCTGGAACCCAAGTTGGACAATGAGTTGTTGCCTTTGGTGGCTACTGTCGAATCTTGTGGGCTGCTGTTTTTATGGATTCTAAGAGAAGTTAGGACTCTCTCCAATTCACATAAGACTGAGCATGCTGCTGTGAAAAGTTCGTTTTTGCAGGATTTTGTCATTGTTAATGTTCTCATTGAGTTGTTTTGGAACATGGTATGAAGAACATAATTAAATTTTTTCTAAGCGTTATCCATAGGGAGGAAATATCGAGACCAAAACAGTCGTTGGAACTACTGCAGGAGTCTGGATCCCTTCAGAATTGGTGGCATAACATATGGCAGTGTTGGGCTGAATCATTCTATATAACACAGCCGTGCAAGAGCTGTGGGTTCCGCCTATGCAGGAGATGGTGGGCTATCCCTGGTTATCATTGTTTTTGCTGTTGCCAATCCTGAAAGTGGTCTGATCTTTCCGATTAGCCGTTTTCATAAAATCCGGCTCCTTTTCAAAAGTTTTCATCGGAAAGTTTCCTCAGGGGATGATCAAACAAACGTACCCTGTCTTCTTCCAGGTTATTGATCTTCGTCCCAGTCCTGATAGGGTGCTCACATTTATGGTCTACATTGCTCAATGTGACCCTATGTACACTTACTAAAGAATGAGAGTTTTTTATTCATCAGAATATCGAATGTTGAGACCCCATAAATGAGACAACGGAAGAGTTGGTAGATAAAGATTGCAGGGCGATATCCTCTTCATTTTTTGGTACTAGCATCGGGTTTCTGGAAGTGTGCTACCTGTGCATTTTGATTTGTATTGGATGGTCCCATTGATGATCTACTGCTACTATCCGTTTGTTGTCCTCCATTCGGAGATCTTCCGGATCCACCTTTAAAATTCTCTCACTGTTCTCAGAGGCAGGTGTCGGGTGTAGGGTGATAATTAAAAAAAATAGCATTTTTTTATGAAGCATAGGAGGCTCCTTTTAGAGTAAGTTGAGAAACTTGTAAGGACACATCTATTCTCTCATAAAGGCCTTTATTATTGCTATACTCCGTGTATTCAGAAGTCCATAACCTTCTGCACTTCGCTGCCTACCAGTGTCATATAATAGGGTTAGGGGAATCAAACACCTACGATGGACTCTGGGAATCGTGTTTTATCAAGCCAGGAAGTTTTGGACAAAATCCAGGACCAGGAGGTTGATGAACTCATTATTCGACAGGCCTTCTCATCTATGCCCGAAGCTGAAACAAAAGGAATAGTTGGACAACGCAGGAAAAACAGGGGTGGTCGACGTAAAATATTGAACGCGGTGTTTAAACACAATATGGATATCAAGGAAGTCTTTTTGAACGTAGAGGATCTCAGCACCCGGGTGGTGAGCTGACAGAGGAGAGCGGTCATTGGACGATGGATTTTCCCGGATAGTAATAACTTTGATTCAACATCATGGATTGGAAAAATGTGGAAGCTGATCATTGGATATATTCCAAAGTTCAGTAACCTTATCAATGGATGGTTCTATGTCCATTTTATGGAAGAAAACGATGTATTCAAGATCACCAGCAGAACCTGGGTTCGTGGCAGAAGCTTCATGCAGCTCGTCCCTTGGTTCCTCGGTTTCAACCCAGTAGTAGAGGCTCCTCGTAATAAGGTGGTGTGGGTTAAACTGCCGGGTCTGCCCCTTGAATTCTGGACTATGAAGGCTCTCAGGGCTATTGGAGACACTATTGGCAGTACAAAGTATATTGACCCCAGTATTCTTGGCGCGGGGGATAAGAGAATCGCTTGGATACTCGTGGAAGTCGACTATACTGGGGGGCTGCCTGGGGACATTGACCCGGTTTGGGGTCACAGAAGACACCGACAGCGTGTAGACTTCTGGGGCATTCCATTTCGTTGTCTCATCTGCCATAGAACTGGACATCTGAGGGAGAACTGTCCTTTTCGATCTCGTTTGGAACGTGCTGGTGGTGGGCATACGGGCGTGGCTGCGGGTCGATTTAATCGCATTGCTGCCTATCATCTTACGGACTATCATCCAGGTAATCCAATATCCCCCTCCTCAAACGAAGAAGCAAATTATTTTGAGGCTATGGATCCTTATTTCAATAGGAGTTCCCTCCATAACCGTAGGGTCCTAGAACCAGAGTCTAATATGATCCCATCCGATAATCTCAACACACTGGTATCTGAAGGGCTTGACAATGTCAGAACACGCCAGACCTCCCCTGTTCTGTCAAACGAAATCCCCGTGGATAGTCTCCCTAGTGATCATAGTCCTGATGGAACACCCATACATACTCATCACACACATAGGGACAAGGGTAAGGGTGTCATCGATGCAGGTCTGTCTACTGGGTCACACAGTACTAAATCGACTGATGGACACTTATCCTTAGATATCCATTATGCTCATGAGGCCACTATGGAACAGGGGACCACTCCAAGAAATACTGTGGGCAGCGACCTTGAGTCTATCCTAGCCAATCCAAACATAGACTTAGTCGCTCTCACAGTCTTTGAAAAACCGCATGTAACATTTGAAAAGGAACCCACAAAAGATAGTAGCCACAAAGGGAGAAGTAAACTTTCTAAGGGTAAGTTTCGGGCCATATCATTGCTTGATGGACATGAGGACAACTTATCAGACATTCCTATTTCTGTTAGCGATGGGAACTGGGCATCATCCAGGGTGCTTAGAGCACGCTCCCCTGAAGCGGATCTGCCATGACTTACATTCTCTCATTGAATATCAGAGGTCTGGGCAAAGCCTCTAAAGTTCTTTGCCTTCGGGACTTAATATTATCCAAAAACCCAACAATTTTTCTGGGTCAAGAGACTATGTGTTGTAGAGGGAAAGCAATCAAGTTATTTTTGAACATTAAGAAAGGTTGGAAGGCGGTAGCGAAGGATTCAGATGGTCTATCCGGGGGTTTGATAGCCATATGGGACCCATATCGGGCGTCCTTGAATGCCTATAGCTTTTTTGGGGGTATTCTGCTTGAAGGTTATATCAGGGGCAAGTCTGAGCCTCTATATATAATTAATATGTATGCGCCATATGTTAATCGATAGATATTTTGGCATAGAATGCTGGCCTCTAATATATTGCCTCTGCCAAATCTCATTATGATGGGGGACCTTAACATCACACTAAAGGCTGATGAAATTTGGGGTCGCATGGCTCGTTTGGATCCGCTCGCTCAGAGTCTGTCTGACATGTTCAATGATTCGAAGCTGATGGATATTCAACCGATGCCGATGTTGCCCACATGGACAAATAAAAGGGTGGAAGAGGCCTTCATCGGCAAACGCTTTGACAGAGCATTAGTCAAGGAAAATCTCGTGGATGCGTGGGGAATGCCTCGGTCGGTTGTTATTGTATCCGATATTTCAGACCACATGCCTATCAAGTTGATGTGGAACGAATTGCAGAAAGAGAAGGGCAGACCTTTCAAGTTCAACCGAGTTTGGCTTGAAGATCAGGCCTACACTAATTTGGTTAGATCCACGTGGGTAAGTGCTGGGGTCGAGGATATATCTTGTCACTGGGCACGTTTTCATTATAAGTTGCAGCTCATCAAAAAGAAGACTAAAGCCTGGGAGATTGACAAAAAAAAGTCCCTTAAAAAAGAACTATCTGAGATATGCAAACAGATGGAGAGTCTATACACATCCTTCTCTCTGTTAGGCCCGGGGACACATTCAATGGAACTCATGGCCAGTCTCAGCAGGCGTAAAAGAGAAATTATGAGAATAGAAGAGGTCTCATGGAAACTGAAAAGTCGTATTGCCTGGCTAAAAGAGGGGGACCTCAATACACAGTTCTTTCACAAGTCTGCCAACGAAAGATGCAGCCGAAATGCCATCTGGAGGATTAATAGACAGGATAACAGTGTTGCCCTATCTATAGAGGAGATTCAGCAGGAGGCTTTCTCCTTTTTTTCTGATTTTTATAAAAAAGACCCATCCATCGATGCTGCAAACCAAACATGGGTATTGGAACATGTGGATCGATATTTTGAAGAAGCGGACGTTGCTGGGATGGATAAGGTTATTGACAGAGAGGAGGTGCTCAGTGTGCTTAAAGCCATCCCACATGACAAGTGCCCAGGTCCGGACGGGTGGCCGACAGAATTCTTCATCCACTTTTTTGATCTATTGGGCAGTGAACTCACTGATCTTGCGGAGGGTTTCAGAGTTAAGGGACACATCCCTCCAAATCTCAATTCCACGTTCATAGCCCTCATTCCAAAAATTTCAGAACCCAAAAATTTCTCAGATTTCAGGCCCATATCACTATGCAACCTGATCTATAAGGTGACATTTAAGATTATTGCTAATCGGATGAAGGGATGTCTGTCTAGGAACATTTCACCTGAGCAATATGGATTTCTTGAAGATCGTTCAATACACGATGCCATTTCAATTGCACAGGAGGTGCTCCACTCTATGCATTCCGGGAAGAAGGAGGCGCTGATGATGAAAATGGATCTTCACAAGGCTTACGACTCGGTGGACTGGTCTTTCATTCGAATAATTCTGCTTAAGATAGGGCTTCCTATTAGGACTATTCGATGGATCATGTCCTGTATAACATCTGTCCGATTTGCAATAATTGTGAATGGCATGCCCACTAATTTCTTTGAAGCTGGCCGTGGTCTTCGACAGGAATGTGCCTTATCGCCGTTGATCTTCATCCTGGTTATGGACGGATTCAGCAAGATTATCCACAGGGCAGAACATCGGGGAATACTAAAGGGGTTTGGTTTCTCACGCTCGGTATCAACTATTCACTCCCTTTTTGTTGATGATTTACTTATTTTTGGATACCTCATTAGGAATTATTGGTTCTATATTCACATTATCTTCTCACGCTTTGAATCTGCTACTGGTCTGCGCATTAACAAGGGCAAGTCTTTCCTCATTTATGATTTTGGTGACTTACTGGAGATTCAGTTTATAACAGAGTTCCTTGGGGTGGAATATAGACAGGCTGTTGCGGGTTTCAAATATCTGGGATATTCCCTCAAGCCATGTGGCTACAGGAACATAGATTGGTATTGGTTGGTGGATAACATCAAATCCCACATTGAAAGATGGACGCACAGATGGCTCTCTATGGGGGGGAGACTAATAATGATCCAAGCAGTACTGTCTCAGATGGTTGTTTACTGGGGCCATCTTCTATATTTTCCAGAGGCCATTATCAAGATGATCAATCAAATCATTTCTAAATTTCTGTGGGGTGGAGTTAAAATGGAGAAGAAATTCCATCTATGCAGTCTCCAGACTCTCTGTCGTCCAAAAGACTTGAACGGGTGGGGCATTCTGAACGCCCGGGCGTTTAATATAGCACTTCTCATGAAAGCGTTTTGGAGGGCCATCTCGGGTGATAACATATGGTCAGTGATCATACGAGCCAAATATATTGACGGAGACATCCTATATAAACTCAGTTGTCACGCCTTTCATCTCCCCAGTAAATTATCTGTTATATGGACTAGTTTCAAGAGAATTTTGCCGCATATTGAACAACGACTTGTTTGGTTTTTTAGGGACGGGAGTCGCATCCCTGTTGGCTGTCGGGGCATGATAAATATACAAAATGGCCAGGGCCCATCGTTACATCTGATTCATTCCCTGGCTCATAAAGGAATCCACTACCTAGCACAGGTCATCTGGGAATGGTCTTTCGCGGCCCCAATTTTTAAAAGCGTTGGACAATTAGGCTTACATGGTGCGGCGGCGGATGAATGGGATTCAATCCGGGACGTGCTCAAAGGAGCGGGATTATGCTACGCTCCAGGTGGTGATATCATATGCTGGAATGGTCCTATGAAGAACAAATCGATCATTGTCAAAGACACTTATAGAGACATCATCTTCAGAAACGCTGGCGCAATTTCCACGGAGTTCCATCCATTCTGGAGGTGGAAAATCCCCACTAAAATCACTATTTTTGGATGGCTCGTATGGATGGGAAAAGTCCTCACCTGGGAGAACTTGATGAAGAGAGGCCACCAGGGCCCTGGCAGATGCGCAATATGCTGCAGTGCGGAGGAAAATATTACACACCTATTCTTCTTATGCCCTGTCACTAGAAGATTGTGGCGTTTTTTCAGTGATTATCATATGGATCCCCAATGGATTCCTCATGACTTCCTATCGGCGGCAATCGAATGGGGTAAGCTGAAATCAAATTATTATGTTCTCCCTTTCTTTCTTATCTGGGAGGTGTGGGTGGCTAGGAACCAATTGATTTTTGAAGGAGTTCCATTCAGACTAGACAAGATATACACATTCATTAACAGATGGATCGATGAGCGCCCTCAGCTGTTGGAGATGGAGACAGACTGTTCTCACCATCTCAGACCGCACGACATTTCCTTACTGGCCATCTTTTTCGACGGGGCATCAGTGGATAACTCTACAGGGTGCGGGGTTTGGATAAAATTGTCAGCAAATGAGCGCATTCATTTTTATTGGAATGGAGGCCCCGGTACAAATAAAAAAGCAGAGATTATGGCACTTTGGGGGGGACTATGGGTCGCCTCAGATCTATCCCTACAGGATATTAACATATACGGGGACTCAAAGCTTGTTATTGGTTGGGTTACCAATAGTTTTGTACTTCTCTCTTCACATCTTCGAGGATGGCTGGATCGTACACAGAGTTTATGGAAAAGGATGCAATGCCCAAGGATCAATCATATTTACAGGGAGAACAATACACGTGCAGATGGGTTGTCTAAGAGAGGGCTCCAGGCAGATTTTGGGGTCATACAGTTTTCTCGTTACAGGGATGGAAGGATGATACAGGAACTCAAAATTCCCTTACCCTGAATCTGATGGGACTGTTCATTTAGTTTCTGTTTGCTGTTTTTTGTTTTATTGATCTCTTTAGGATCATATATATATAGACATAGTGTTATCTGGTTTCATTTCTAGTTTTGAAGAAAAGGATGTGCGAGATGAACTACTTGGTAGATCGGCCCCAGCTGACCAAGCGTCCCATTATACCCTGCTACAAGCGAGCCTGAAACACTTATACTATTAGAACAAGAGGACTGGGTAACTAACAGGTTTCTAGTATTTCTCCTCAGTCGCCTCAACTTTTTCGAGAAAAGATCCCTATACTAGTCAGTAGCTCAGACATGTCACAAGCGAGGCAGCGTATCTTTCCTTCCTGCAAGCAAACATGACAACGTTACCATTAGGCACAAGGGGATTCAGTTATATACAGTTTTCTAGCATTATCTCCTTCGATGCCTCATATTTTTTGAACAAAGACCCCCTTACAAGGGAGCAGGTCTGTATGATCACAAGCGAGCTAAGGATAATCAAGCGAGCCGGAGGATATAATCAAGCGAGCCTGATAATACACAAGCGAGCCGAAAAAAATCACAAGCGAGCCGGAAAAAATCACAAGCGAGATTGTTGTTTACATATGTCAGCCAAGTCTTCGATCTACACATATCTTCTTCTTTAGGAATTCCTTGTTTTCTGTTTTTACTGTCCAATAGTAATGGTTTAACACACAGGATTCAGTTAAGGCATGAGTAGGCCATTAGAGGATCATTATTATTAAATGCCTTTTCCCATTTTTGCCTTTGTTCTTTACAGATATGTAATGTACCTGTCGCATGGGGTTGATTATATCCCCCTGATATGATGTGCCGGTCAGATTTCTTTCTGCTTATTCTCTTTCTGAATCAGCAGATATCAGGCTGACTATGCAATGATGTTTTACTCATTGAACTAGCTTCAATTGAGAATGTATTTAGCTCATGAACTGATATATTTAATATATGCAGCTTTTTTTTTCTTATGAAAAAAAAAAATATTAATAACCGCCATCTCCACTTCCTGGAGTGATATTGGTCTCATCAAGGCTACATTCTAATCCCTATCAATAAGCCAATGGATATGTTGAAGAACTGAATTAATGACAGATTGTCTCGTGAGAGAGTGCTTAGTTAGAATACCTTGGTAATACCTTACCAATTCATTTTCGATTTCCGTATGTAAATTTTTTCTCTCCAGAATAGATAATATTTTGTTATTATGATGACGTTGAAACATGGATTTGTGGAAAATTTTGGAATTCATTTCTCCCTCGAGCCACTGTACTATAGATTTCCATTTCCAAAGGATTTCTTCCTATTTTCATCATTGTTCCAGCTTATGGAGAGTCAACCCTTCATCTACTATGAGTTTGAGGATCTTCCCTCCAAGATCATGCATTGTTGTATCCTTCGCATCTAACCTTCTAATATAGCTTTATCTTCAAAAATGTTACCAAAGTCCTGCTTATTCCACAATTTTATTTGTTTCTTTAAAGAATAAATATTTATTTGAAACACTTGCATTTTAAACTTACCTTGAATATTAAACTCTAACCACAATGTTTTTAAGAGCTCCACAAAACCAGGCTCATGTAAACAAAAACTTTCAAGCTGGAAGGGACAATTTACATGGGATTCCTTCAAATCCAACTCTATCATGATCGGCTAGTGATATGACCCATGCATGGCAAGATAATGACTTCTAAAAAAATGTCTTTGTGAAAAACATCCATAGAGGGAAGAAAATGATCCGAAAAATTCACTATTTGATGTCTTCCTCCCCATCAATTGTTCCACGTATGTAGACCATTAATGGTTGGGATATCAACCAGGTGAAATTGCTCTATGTATATGTCAAAGGAGGTTGATTCCTGATCTATTCTATGCACTCCTCCTCTTTTCTCATTAAGCAATATAGTGAGATTAAAATCTTCGTCAACTGCCCATAAATAATCTTCGGTCAGTTGTCTAGTGGCCATAATTTTCTCCAAAAAATTAAGTTTGTCCCCCACCATGGAGGGACCAATAATACATTATTGTTTAAAAATAAGTCTCTTTCATCCGTATATAGTGAAGCCTTCTCGTCAATATTCTTGGGTTGGTCGTCTAATCCTGAAAAAAACTACCTCTAAAGGATTCCACAAAATCGCCAGACCCTTGCACTACCCTCCGGATCGAGGGACCTAGTTTGTAAACCTTTCCAGCATTTTTCAACAGTTGTAAGCAGTTTATCCTCCATAAATTTAGTTTCCTACAAAATTTCAATCGTATGTTTTTCCACCCTAATCCTATCTGTGAGATATCGTTGCTTCCCATTGCTATTTAGCCCCTTGATATTCCATGATAAAATCTTCAAGATGAAATTTTTGGTTGGAGACTACATATTTACATAAATAACATGGTATATAATACGTATTTTTTTTACTTTGCAATAATTGCACAATGTTAATAATTACTATTGCTCCATAGTGAAATAGGTTGTTGGACAGTTCCTAAAACACCATGGATGGAAAGGATCTGCCATCTCTATGAGAATATGAACATCGAGGATGAAAATCACTTCCTCTTAGAGTGCCTCGCGTACAACCACATTAGAGCTCAATTTCATAATCTTTGTTGCAACACTGACCTTCCTAGCCTTTTAAGTTGTCAAAACTATAGTGAGCTCGGGAGGCTTCTCTCCAAGCTTTTTGAGCATACAAATAAAATCTTAAATCAAATTAAATAACTCTTTTCTTTAGGTCCGATAGACCAAAGATTGGTCTCAGTGAACGTTAACCACCACCATCATCATCATCAGATGTTATAAATGTATATGATGATGGCATATTTAGCCTCGTCGTTTAAAATATTTAAATATATTTTTTGTTTTGAAATTTATTAAATAAAATTTTTCTTATTTTAATTATTTTCTAATAAAAAATAATTTTTGTTTATGTATATTTAATTTATATATATATAGATAATTTTTTTAATAAAAATTAAATTACCATACACCACTTATTATTTTAATAATTATTAAACCATGAATTTTTTTCACTAATAAATATTAAACAATGACTTATTTTTCAATACAATCACCTTATTCGTTATTTTAGTAATTAAAAAAAAAACATTAATGAGAAAAAAAGATTAAATTTTTTTTTATATGTATAGACTTCTACCTACGTGTGAAACTAAACCAAATATCTATAGCTTTCAAAGTCAAATTGGAGATACATAGTATATGCGATGACTTCAATAGATAGTAAAATTGAAGGAAATAATGGGCGCATCTAAAAGGAAAATGATAACACTTCCCTTCACCCTAAGAATTATTTTTATTAAAATCATTTAATTATTTAAGTGATCTTTCGTGACTCTAGAGATGTCACGAAGGATATTAATAATAAAAAGTTTGTCCTAACTCTATTGTTATATTTGTGGGTGATACAACTATAAGCGGCAAAAACCAAATATTTGCGCAAGAAAATATATCAAATAACGTTTGGAATCACTCATCCATAACGATATATGGAATGCTCATAAACAAGAAAATATCAATGATGAAACCAAGGAACTGCACGAGAACACGCAAAGTTCCGTTTAAGATTGAGAGTTTTCCTCAAGGAAAATATAGTTTAGGAAAAGTGGATTATGCGACATTCAAGGCCTCAATTGAAGATTGTTCTTATTTGTTTTTTTTTGGAACCATACACAATATATTAAATGGTATGTTAATGTGTTTACATACTAGTCTAAATTCATTTTAATTTTGGATCTATTAAGTATTAAAAATATCAAATTTCTTGAGGTGCAAACTTTTTTTTTGAGTGTAAAATTTGAGGAAAGGTTTGCAACTCGAGAGATTTGATCTTTCTCGGCGCTTGATAGATCCAGAGTTAAGATGGATTTAGGCTGGTTTCGGTTGTGTGCGGCCAAGGAAAATATATCGATCTATCGACAATATGAGGAACATATAATTAATTTTATCAATAATATGTAAATACATCTAATATTAATATAACCATTTTTTTTTTTCCAGAAGAAAAAAACATTGTTTATAATTATGTGAATAAACAGTACATGTACAAGAAGTTGGGATTTGCCAGTGTGAAGAGGAGCCATTGCATCCTGTACATGGCAAATCATGCGATTGGCAATGTGAAAGAGAGAATCTTACATCAAAAGTCTTCTAGACTTTTTCTAATTTTAGAGAAAAATAAAAATAAACTAAAGCATACTCTCCTTCATTTACAAGACACCAAGGAGATGTTTCGCTGTGAAGGAGATGAATAAAAACGGTCAAACCATATCTGCTGGTAATAGAGGGATTACAAATTCCTGTTGGAGCAATCAGCATACCATCATTCATTGGAAACACGCTCGCTTGAGGGAGAACAAGTGATATCACGCTCGCTTGCTTAGCTAGAGGAAAGAAGAGAAGCCTTATCACAAATTCAGGTTTCCTGTGGGAGAAAAAATACAATCACGCTTGCTTGCATAGTTAGAGGAAAGGAAGTGAAGGGGCTTCCTGATGAATGCCACAACATGTATGAAAAGGATGAACAGATGTCATAGGAGTTGGGACCATCTATGATGCAGGATCTCCCAGGAGAAGGTGATTAAGATCGGGAAGGATATACCAGACTGATAAAAAGGAGAAGAGCAGATAATGGATAGCAGTCAAGGATCAGGCTCGCTTGCAAAAAATTGCCTGTCAAAATTTTAAGGATGGATAGAGTTGCAAAAGCCAAAAAAGGATGGAAGGGGGAAAAGAAACTACCAGCAAAAAACCCTCATCAAAACGCAAAAGGGCAGAGGATCAGGGGATCGAGATGTCATTGGACCATACCTGAGATCCCTGATTATATCTGCTAATCTTCATCATTCCAAAATCCATTGAAATGCCCCTCTTTGAAAGGCCATCAGCCCTGAAGTTAAGTTCATGATATATGTGGGAAATCGGGGGCTTACCCAATTTATGCCATAAAGATTTAGTCCGTCGAATCCATCCCTGAGCTATGGGGATCGAGAGAGAAGAATCTTTATTAATCATATGAATGATAGTCTCAGAATCCCCATAGATATGAATGTTTCGAATCCCGATATTTTGTGCAACAAATATACCGCTCCATAAGGCAAGGAGTTCTTCCCTCGTGTTGGATCCAGGGCCAGCATTCCATGAGATGTGAAAGCGATCTGATGAGGATAATTTGATCTAGGCTCCGCAGCCCATCATTCCGTTCTGGAAAGTCCCATCAAAGAAGAGAGCAGGTACATAAATGGTGTGAGGTTTGAGTCTTTTAGATCTATCCTTGGATTCAGTAGCAGATTCATCACGAAGGCCAATCCATTTCATAATAGCAGCACGAGTGACCTGTATAGAAAATTTGCATCCCTCAAAAATAATCCGGTTTCTTGCCAACCAGAGTTCCCATATGATGAAGAAGGGTAATGATCGAAAATTGTCATGAATTTTTTCGTAGCTGATAACAACTCCCAAGAAGTCACTCGGAGTCCGTGAGGGATCAGGAAAGTGTGAGGAGAAAAGGTTCCAAATCAGAATGGAAGTGGGACAATCAAAGAAGAGATGCTGGGCGGACTCCTCATCCTTCTCACATAGTACACACCTGCCAGGCCCCATGAATCCTCTTCGCATGAGCATGTCCCAAGTAAGAATTATCTTCTTCCACACCAACCAGCCAAATAGGAGGATCTTGGTGGGAATGGACCGGTGCCAGTAAGGCCATAATTCCTTTAATACTGTGATGCCACACCTGCGGGCAATGAGGAATAAATACATGTCTTTAACAATAACGGTATTTTTACGAAGTGGTCCATTCCAAATAATCCTGTCTCCTTCTCTACAATAGCAAACCCCCGCAACTTTGAACCGTCTAACATAATTCAACCATGAATCAGCATCAGGGCCCTCAAGACCCAACATTTCTGCATCCTTAAGAATGGGGGCCTCATGAGACCATCAGAGGATAACTTGGCTGAGGAAAAAGACTCCTCGATGGGCAAGACTGTGTGCTAATCGCCCATTTGGGAAGGTAACCCTTTGCATACCCGCAATTTTGTCCTTTGCAATAAGGATGTGACGTCCATCTCTGAAAAACCATGTGAGTCTATTGGCAAAACATGGAAAAATTTTCTGAAAACCAAGCCAAATACCGGAGAGGTATCGGGGTAGAGGCAACATGTTAATGTAAAGAAGATACAAATCGTCGCCTGGCAGATACTTGGCCGCGTTCACATTGTTCCACACCCCGCTGCTAGTGATGGCCCTCCAAAGCGATTTAGACAACAACGCTTGGTTGAAGCATCGAATGTCCAAGATACCCCAACCACCCATATATTTGGGCAAGCAGATGTCTTCAAATTTGGTCAGGTGGATGCGGGTCTGCTTCTCCGTGCCTCCCCACAAAAAATTCGCCAAGATTTTATTAATGGAGGAGATAATATTTTCCGGTATATAATAAATGTGGCCCCAGTAAACTATAAATTGAGATAAAACTGATTGAATCATGACCAGTCTGCCGCCCAAGGAGAGCCAACGATGAGTCCATTTACCAATTCTTGTTTTGATTTTGTCCAACAACCAATTCCAATCTTTTATGCCATATCTGCCTGTCTTGATTTTGAATCCAAAATACAGTAAACCCTCAGAAGCCCTCTTGACTTGTATGCCCATGAACCTGGCTATGAATAGAATCTCTTGTTCATCTCCATAATCGAACATAATGAAAGACTTCTCCTTGTTGATGTGCAAACCCGTTGCATTTCCGAAACGGATTAGAAGGTAATGAATATAAAAATAATGATTTATGTTAATCTTGCAGAAAGTAAGGAGATCATCAGCAAACAGCGAATGGGTGATGCTTACCTCATTTGAGAAGGAGAATCCCGATATGAAACCGGAGGAAAGTGCAAACTGCATCTTTCTGCTAAAAGCATCCATGATGATGATACAAATAAGGGGGGATAACGCGCAGCCCTGCCGAATCCGCCTTCCTGCCTTGAAGAACCTGGTTGGAAAACCATTTATGATAATAGCATATGAAACTATTGTGATGTAGGCCATTATCCAATGAATAGTGTGAATCGGGATCCCAATCTTGAGCAGGACCAACCTTATGAAAGACCATTCAACCGTATCATATGCCTTAAATATATCTAACTTTATGATGGCTGACTCAATTTTATGGACATGCATCGAATGCAAGACCTCTTGCGCTATAGCCACATCGTCATGGATGGAGCGCCCTTTCAGAAAGCCGAATTGTTCCTTTGAGATATGAGCTGATAATGTGTCTCTTATCCGATTTGCAATAATCTTGGCGATAATTTTATATAATATGTTGCACAGAGCGATGGGTCTAAAGTCATGAAAGGTTTGCGGATCAGATGTTTCGGTAATTAGAGTTATGAAAGTGGAGTTCATGCTGGCCTCCATATGTCCCGTGGTTTTGATTGAATCTACCATCTCAGTTAATTCATCAGCCATAATGTCAAAGAAATGAATGAATAACTCCACTGGCCATTCGTCAGGACCAGGGCATTTGTCCTTGGAAAAATATTTCAGAGTCCATTCGACCTCCTCCCTCTTAATTTCAGCGTTTACTCTCTGAATTGCTGCCTCATCAAACATCCGAGGAGTCTGCTGTAAGATCCATTCCTGACTTGATGCAGAAATGCAGGGCTCGGCTTGATAGAATGCAGAAAAATGATTAAAGGCTTCAATCATGATATCATCCATGGAAAAAACGGTGCCTCCATCTGGTCTTTTAATGGACCAAATAGCCTTCCTTTTCCTTCTCTCATTTGCAGAGCGGTGAAAAAATTTGGTGTTCATATCACCTTCCTGCAACCAGGTGATCCTACTTTTTAATTTCCAAGTGATCTCCTCCAGTTTCAAAATCTCCCGCAATCACAAATTGAGCAGTTCCATTTCCTTGAAGGTCTGTTCATCAGGGACGCCATTTTCAAATTTTGGATACAACATGGATAGAGATTCAGTGATGAAATGGTATTCATGTCTGAGCTTTTTCTTTTTCTCTATCTCCCACGCTTTGGTGAGCTTCTTTAAGATACAGAGCTTTTCATGCAATAAGGAATAAGCTGTTAAACCATCTGGATTATCAAAGGCAGCCCACTGTGTTCTGATGAGCTGGTTATATTCCACATCTAGCAGCCATGTGCGATTAAAATTAAATGGTACTCCCTTCCTAACTTCATCCCACTTCCAAGTCAGAACCACCGCCATATGGTCTGATATATCTGAATTGTGTAAGAAGGAGTGGAAGGCCCCCATGATGTCCAATAGACACCCCTTGACCATCGCGCGGTCCAGCCGCTTACCAATGAAATCGCGCCCAGTTCTCTTGTTTGTCTAGGTAGGAAGTACAGGGTTGGGGCGAATGTCATACATATGTGCCCTATCAAAGATATTGGTGATATATGCAGCCAAGGGGTCGTGTCGGATCTTCTCTCCCCAGGACTCATCAGATAGGAGAGTCGAGTTGAAGTCGCCTATAAAAATCAAATTAGACAAGGCCAGAATGCCCGATACACTGATGCAATTCCAAAAGGGGATACGGTCATGATATGGGGTGTAAACATTGATGATATTGATACCCTCCAGTATGCCAGCTATGAATCCCAACAAAATTATGCCTCCAAAGAACCTATAAGCCGAAAATTTCACCACTGACTGATCCCATGCAACCATCATGCCACCAGTATGACCAACAACATCAATCGCAACCACCTGGGAGCCTGGACATATAGTGAGAATGTTTCGAATAGCCTTAATTCTATCACTTAGTGTTTCCTGGAAAAGTACAATGCATGGATTAACCGCCTTAAAAATGTTGCATAGGCGGAGGAGCTTCGATGGACTGCTCATGCCCCGCAAATTTATCGAGAGGATTGCATTCATTTTGGTACCTGCTGGGGATTGTTTGCTCTAAGTGCCCCTACGTCCTCGATGGAAGTGGTGGGAATGTCAGTTAGTTCCAACATTTCTTCATTGAAAAGAGTCCTTGCTTTCTGCCTTCCTCTGAAATGTCTAAAGCCATTTTTTTTCTTCTTGCGGACGGTGATATTCGCTGCATTCTGAGGAGTAATAGAGATCTCAACCTGTTTTGGAATAGCATCAAAGATCGTGAGAGCCGCAAGATCAAGTGCAGGATTGTCCAAGACAGCATCAATATCACAGTCAGCGGTGTTATGTGGAGATTCAGGGATGTTCGAGGCGGTGTCCGGATGGGAAGGAGATGGTGATGCCAATTCTAATGGAGGAATTGAGGAAGAAACGACGAGAAGCGGATCTATGTGAGATGACCAATCGGGTCGATCAGGGGCAGACATTGAGGGATGGATGGAAGGGATTCCCATGTCACCGAATGCGCCCAGATTCGCCAGATTTGGGTAAGGTTTTCTATCATTGATGGGGTTGTGGTAATTAGATGGCGAGAATGATGGAGGCGAATAGGGGAAGGTCTTATTAGAAAGAGGATTCGATGGAGGAATGGAAATCGAATGAGAAGATGCATGATTTGTATTCAGCAGAATTGGGGAGGGCATGACCCATCCAACGGGGCAGAAAGGAGATTGACATCAGATGGCCCTTCATTAACAAAAATTTCCTTGTCAGTGGCATGTTCCTCATCGCCAAAAGAAGGTAAAAGTAGCTTACCCGGGATACGGAGGGAAGGCACAGTGCTGGAATCTTCTTCATGAGTGGACGAATCTCTCCCAGCCACCTCATCAGCAAAGACATAATCAGAGTCCGAATTCTGGTGTTTCCTGTGGCAGAAGGGGTAGCAGTTCTTTAGATGTCCAGTTCTGTGGCAGATCAAAAACCGGAAAGGGACTCCCCAGTAGTCCACACACTGTTTATGCCTGCGTTGTCCCCAGATGAGGTCGACATCCCCGGGTAAGCCTCTCGCAAAATTGACTTCTACCAGCAACCAAGCAATGCACTTGTATGTTGCACCGATGATCTTAGGATCGGTATATTTGGTGGTTCTGATTGAATCTCCAATAGCTTGTAAGGATTTGATTGTCCAGAATTCCAGGGGCAATCCAGGCAATTTTACCCAGATAACTTTATTTTTTGGTGCCTCCATGACTGGATTGAAACCCAGATACCAATTCACTAATTGGATAAAGATTTTCCCATGCACCCAAGTTTTCTGTATGATCTTCTTAATATCCTCCTCCTTCATGAAATGAATGCTGAACCATCTGTTAAGTAACATGCTCACCTTTGGAGCGTATCCTAAGATAGGTTTCCAGTTCTTTTGTACCCACTCCACCATTTTAAGATTTTTGCCGTCATCGAACATCCATCGACCTATGAGGGCTCTTCTCTGTAGACTAACGACCCTTCCCCAGAGATCATCGTGCTCCATATGCACTTCTTTGATCATCGATGCAGGTCTGTACGCATGTTCCTTCTGTTGTTTTCTTCTGCGATAGCCGATTGTTCCTGCCTGAGATTTTTTGGTGTGTCCGTCAGAGACATTCTCAGTAAAATTTGTCCTGTTATTTACCGGAAGCACTGATTGTGCAATTAGCATGGCGTCTTCTGCGAAAGCCCTTTCATATTTTTCCTCCGCTTCAATAGCCACTGCAATTAAGGCTTCATGGATGGTTGTGTATGAGCTCAGAATGTCATCGTGATTATCCATTAAGCGCCCCAAACATCCGCTGATATGAATAGAGATTCGGTCGTCTGACGTGCCAGAGAGCCTCCACCCAACCTCCACTAGGACACCAAAGAATCGAGTCGTCACTCGGCCTCCCAACGATTTTAAATATGTTAAATATGTTTGAGATTTATCGATTCATTTTGAATTTAAATTTTCTTAGTTAGCTCAGTTTGTTGAGATGATAAATGTTGTAAAATAACTTTAATGATAAACAAAATTTTTGAATGCAAAGTGACAATGTAATAATATTGAATGATAGAAAATGTGAACAATAAGAATGTAGTAAATTACAAATAGCCTTCATTGTGATCAATCTCAAACTATTTTCTTCTACTATTCTTATTGTCACCCTTGTTAGTTTTGTCATCTTTTCATATCGATTATATGAAAAAGATAGTTGAAATCATAAACCATTTAAACATTTAGCTTGAGCTGTTGTAGGAAACATCATACCTTGTCTCTCTTGCTCTCCAATATTATTAGGTTTAATTACTATAACACAAAAATAAATCTACATTGTCAATAATTTTTTGTGCTTACACTAAAATCAATGCACACTATTAATCCAATGACTTTAAAATTAATGTACCATCATACATCCAATTACATCAAATCATAAATCAACATATACACTAAAATCAATGCATCTAATGCAAAAAATGAAATAAGATTAGAAAACAACATCTACACTGAAATCAATGCATCTAATGCAAGTAATCAAATAGGATTAGAAATCAACATCTACACTCAAATCAATGCATCTAGTGCAAGTAAGCCAATAGGATTAGAACCAACATATACACTAAAAACAATGCATCTAGTGAAAGCAATCAAATAGGATTATAAACCACCATCTACACTGAAATCAATGCATTTAGTGCAAGCAATCAAATAGGATTAGAAATCATATATATTGAAATCAATGCATCTAGTGTAAGCAATCAAATATAAATAGAAATCAACATCTTCATTGAAATTAATGCATCTATTGCAAGAAATAAAATAATATTAGAAATCATCATCTAAATTGAAATCAATGCATTTATTGCAAGCAATCAAATAGGATTAGAAATCATCTACATTGAAATCAATGCATCTAATGAAAGTAATTAAATATCATTAAGAATCAAAATCTACAGTAAAATCAATGCATCTAGTTCAAGCAATCAAATAGGATTAGAAATCACCATCTACACTGAAATCAATGCATCTATTGCAATGGATATTCTTCCCCTCTCCCACCTCCATATATATCTATATGTCCCTCCATATCTCCTTCTTTGTCTCTTTATCTCACCCCCACAAACACACACACTCTCTCACTCCATATTTATCAATCTCTTTGTCCCACCCTCCCTATCTCCATATATCTCTTCTTTCTCTTCACCTTCCATCTATATCTCTGTCTTCTTTTGTATCTCTATATAAACCCCAAAACATACACTCTCTTTCTCCAATCTATCTATCAATCACTCCCTACTCCTCTCCCTCCCTCTATCTCTCTCTTCCACTTCCCTCCATCTCCCCCTCTTATATCTCTCTTCTCTCCTGCTATCCTCTCGTCCTCTCTCTCTCTCTCCAACTTTCACTCTCTATGTATTTCTTCTTACCTTCCTCTTTCTCCCCCACCACCTCCATCTCTCTTTCCATACCTCTCTCCACTCTCTCTCTTCCTTTCTCTCCTACCTCTCTCTCTCTATCTTCACCTTCCAAATTTGTTAATATATTCATCTCTCTCTCTCTCTCTCCTTCTCTCCTCCCTTCTCTCCATCTCTCCTTCTTTATCTCTTTATCTCAGCCCAAAACATACACTCTCACTCTCCATCTCTCTGTTGTCACTTCGTCTCCACTTGTCACTCTCTATGTATTTATTCTTCCCTCCCTCTCTCCTCCTCTCTCTCCCTTTCTCTCCTACCTCCCTCTCTCCTCCTCTCTCTCCCTTTCTCTCCTACCTCCCTCTCTCTTCCTCCATCACTCACTCTCTCTCTCTCATTACCCTACAATCCTCTCACTTCTCCCTCTCTCTCTCTCTCTCTCTCTCTCTATGTATGTGTGTGTCTCCCTCCCTCTCTTTCCATTCAATCATCTCTCTCTCTCTCTCCCTCTCTCAAATCCTCTCTCTTCCCCCATCACTCTATCTCCACTATGTTACTATATCCCTCCCTTTCTTCTTCTCTCTCCTTCTCCCCCCCTTGTCTCCATTACTCCTTTTATGTTTCTTTATCTCACCCCTAGACATACATACTCTCTCTCCATCTATCCCTTGTCACTCCCTCTCTCTCCACTTCTCACTATCTATGTCTTTCTTCTTCCCTCCCTCTATCTTCCTCTCATCCTCTCCCCCCCTTCTCTCTCTCCCCTCCAATCCTCTCTCCTTCTTTATCCCTCTCTCCTTCTCTCTCTCTCCCACCTCCATCTTTATGTCTCCCTCTCCCTCTCCCTCTCTTACCCTTCTCTACCTCTCTCATTCCTCTCTTCATTCCTCCTCTCCCCTCTCCTTTAGTTTATTTCCATCTCTCCTTTGTCACTCCCGCTATATCTCCACCTCTATCATATGACTTTGTTCTTCCCTCCCATATATATCTAGAGTTTATATATATATAATTTAATATTTTTTTATTATATAAAGTTATTAAAAATAATAATAATAATAATAATATTTTAATATTTGCATGCTATTATTATTAATTTGGTCCATAGGCTTCATATATAATTACATGTTGATTTCTACTCCTAATTGATACATTTTTATTTATTTACCTTAACTTTTTATACTTATTTTATAAATATAGTATTTGGCCCATGATATTAATAATAATTTGTCCCATGGTATTTGACCAATAGGATTCACCTAAATAAAACCTCTTTTTATTTATTTATTTACCATACCTTCTGAGTAAGTAGTAAAAGAGGTTTTATTTATTTTCCATACCTCTAGTTTATTTATATTTATATTTATTTACCATATCTCTTTTTCGATTGTTCTTAAAAATATTCATATTTTAAATTTATATTGTTTAAATTTATTTTTAATTGTTTATTTATATGATTGTGTAAGTTATTCTTTAAGCCGACATTATTTAGATTTTTTTGTTTTTATTTTGGCATCCAACATACTTACACATCGAGGTCATACTGGGCTGTAGAATGCGCCTCTTGGCGCAATAATATGTTTGAAAATAATTTTAAGGGAGTGAAATTTTGTGATGTGCATACAAAATATATTGGGTAAATATCAGGAAATAATATAAAGGAATGACAATTCGTGATGTAACGAATGAAATTAAGGAATACTTTTTTTTTAAGTGTGTTTTTTTTATGCATCACATTAAAAAGTGTCCATGCATGTGCAGAAGAATTGTTGTGTGGGGTGGAGATGTGTCAAATAAGTGTGCGTAGGCGGGAATATGTGTGGAGGTGTGAAAGTGAGGATATGTGCAGAAGGAGGAACATGTAGAAGGGGAAGTATTGTGCGACAATCAAATGCCTTCAACTTCTTTAGCGATCCAAAATGTTCAACACCTAACAACTCTTTTAAATCATAACATGTAGAAACATCTAGCTCTCGAATGTTTGTCAACTACTACAACCCTTGTATGTTCTTCAGATCACAATGACGTACCATCAACTTCTCCAACAAAAAAATGATAAGCTGATATCATGATATTTATGTAATACGAGCATGTAGAATTTTGGTAAATAATGTGAGCCACACCAAACAACCATAATAAACTTAGTAATCACAAAATAATACACAATCATTTTTTTTTTTGTCAAGTTATCTAAGTTTGACTTCAGGCTTGACCTGCGGCTTGAGAAATCACAACCCATGGGCATCTAAGCTATCAAAATCACCCAGGGATAAAACCCGACCTAGGCCACACCAACCATTAACATGACTAGATTTATGCCCACAGAGTTTCAAAACAGTGACCTTCATATCACAAAATAACTTAACAATACACCCTATCACCGTTTATTCTACATCTTGTGGGCTAGAAAACCAATATTAATATGAAACAAATGGTTCAATACTACATATTACATTAGTCACATACTTTTTTTTTCCTTAAAATAATAATAATAATAATTTAACATATAACATATTTTTCATTATTTAAAAATAATAATTTTTTTGCAACTATAATTTATTTTCAATTTGGAAATGTTTTAACCACTTCATCATTTGTATTAGAATTTTCATATTAAATATTATTATAATTTAAGGAATTTTTAGTCTTTTATATCCGTTATATTAAATTTAGATAATTTTAATTTGATTTTTTATTTTAATAAAAGATTAATTTATTTTAATATTCTTTCTTTCAAATACAAATTTTAATTTGTCAAATGTTTAGTTTTTAGTAATTTAATATAATTTAATTTTCAAAAATCAATAATAAATATAATTTAATTTCGTCAATTTTTTCATTTTTTTCCTACAAAAATAATTCTAAAGTTGTTGTATACAATGGAATAGACGCTATAGGAAACTACATGATGTCCATTTGGGATTTTGTAGACTTACATTAATGGAGATTCAAATGACACTACTGAATTTTCAAAAGGAAATACATTAGTTTGCTTATCAATCTTCTCTACTTCTATCTTATTTATTTCATATTCAAAGGCTCCCTCCACCTTTACATGAATATTTGTAGTTTTTTCCACTCGCAGGGGGCAACAACATCTTAACCTTGAATTCAATATTATTATATTCTTCTTGCATATTATAACTATTTCCTTGATTAATTCTCCATATATCTAACCAAGTTTTCCATATCCTTTACCAAAGGAAAAAAAGAAATATAATTCTGGGTAGTGTAAGTTGTAGGAGATAACACATTTGCAATTTCATTGGTAAACCCACCAACACCAATTGCATTGTCAGAAGAACCAATTTCCACCCCCCTAGATTGACAATACATGAATGTAGATGCATGAGTAGTAGGGGATCTAATTTGATCAATCTTAGTGTGGAAATACATTTTCTTCTTCGAACATGTGAGGAGATTTTAACAAATTTCAATTGAAAAAATCAATTAAGAAAAAATAAAATCAAACATGAGACTGGAATGAATTAAAAGAAAGGAAAATATACCCTTCGTCAGTTGAGCCAATATGGATAGAGAAGCAAAAATAGAAGATAAGACACGAATAGAAGATGTAAGATTTAGAGAAAAAGAAGGAGAAGAAGACAAGACCACTTTAAAATCATTTAAATTTTCTTTTTCACTAGTAATTTTCCTAAATTTCCTTACAAATCCAAACAACAGCTATGCAAATTATACCCCCTATTTTGAAAATTCTTATGACGAATACAAAATGAAAATCACAATAGATTATCAATCAAACAAAATCCATGTTTTTGGGTATTAGATGCAATAATTAGAGCTTTGAAATACCTGGTTGAGTTTATCTATCTAACTTTAGAAATTTTGCATAGAAGGGCTTCATTCCAATGGGTTTTTGCAATGAATCCAAACATATTCAAGAAAGAAAACATATAATGCCACAAATTTTGTGATTTCTAGCCTCCTAGAATTCTGAAATCCCAGTTCAAAGAAAGCAAGTATATTCATAGACAAAAGAAAAAAACCTTTTTTGCTTGGTTCAATCTCCGATGCGGAGGTGAACTGCTTCAAATATTTCCATTTCAATTATTTGGAGATGTCACCTTTCTTCCATAAAATTAATGCAGATATGTGATAGTAGCATTTGAAATTGACAATGTTGACGATAACTCTTCATGAACTCTCTTCACAAATGCCGTATATATAAAAGTAGTCAATAAAGAAAAGAAAAAAGACAGTAAAAATAATTATCCACCAGGAAAACCTCTACTTCAACCTCTACCTCTAGATTATAGATTACAATTCCCTTCAAAATCAATGAATCCACCCACTTGAATAGGGAAATAAAAACTATCCGTATTGAAATTTTATTTTTCAAAAATTAAAAAAATATATCAATATTATTTACAATAATTTCATAATTATTTATTTTTGAAAAACATTATAACAAATTATTGAGAATCATATCAATTTCTAAAATTCAACTAAACAATTGAAATAGTTGACTGAAAATCGATTTCTATACTCCTTGATGTGGCCCAGACTAATAAAGTAAACTATAACTAGGTGGTCAAATAAGCAAAGCAAAATAGCATCAAGATCCATTCTTAAACTAGGGGTAGTAATCTAAGGTGTCACACATCCACGCCACTATGCTCATGAGTGGTGTTACATCCACCTTCCCACAAAATAATGCGACCCTTGGCATGCAACTCACAAATCAAGCGACTAATTATAGATAAAAATACACACATGTTCATAATTACCAAGAGCACCCTTTAGATCATAATGAACATAGTATAGTGGAGTGTGACTCATGAAAAAATCCATAAAACCTCTTTACAACTATCTATGTAACATTACCTTATAATAATTAAAGTTAATGTCAAGTTAAGAATGTTAAATTCTAAATGGGTGTTACAATCTCTTCCTCCTTGGAATAACTTCATCCTAAAAGTTGAGTTACATCATCCCTAAAGTCGAGTTACATCTCCCATGATGCATTAAGTAACGCTCCATTCAAAAAAATAATTTCCTACTCAAACTTAAATATCCAAGTAGTAAAAATCAACATAATGTAATCCATTTATATCAAAATGTCACCATTTAATCCATACATAATGAAACCAATCATCTCAAAATGTCACCATTTAATCCATACATAATGAAACCAATCATCTCATCGCAATCAAGACTTATATTTCTTAGGACTTTAGTTAAAAATCACTAGATGAGTTTGATAAGCATTACATATAAAAATCACCATTCAATAATGACATACACTATCATCCCAACATGAATAAAATATCATAGAAGCCCCAATCAGTCAACTTGGTAAAAAATCCAATGCCACAACATTCCTTAATAATATCATTGAGCATGAAGAATTAGGCGTCAATAAGAAAATTCCAATCATATCATTGAGTGAATAAATAATAATAGTTCAAGCAGTAATAATTTAGGAACAATGGGCATTCATTAGTAATATAGTACAGTAAATAATCAACAATATTTTTGAGTATAAAAAGTTGAGTAATAAGATACATTTACAAATCATATAGTAGAGAAAACACTTAATGATATTTCGAAACAAACACAGTTGAATAATAACAAACATCCATTAATCATATAATAGAGCAAACAATCAATAATATGGTCAAGAAAAAATAGTTGAACAATAACAAACATCCATTAATCATATAGTAAGGCAAATGACCACAATATTCTTGAGCACAAAGAATTGAGCAATAATAATCATCATGTTGGAGCAATATTTTGAGACAAGTTTTGGGATCTACATAGAGAAGCACCGCACAAAAGGGTATTGCATAGGAAGGTCAACCAAGAGTTTATGAGCGAGAATGCATAGAATAAGGAAAGTCATTAGGCTTATGTTGTATTTTTTTTGTCCATTGTAATGTTTACTGCCCATAATAAAAATAGGATTTTTGTCTGATCTAAGGCTTAATATTTAGCTCAAAATTGAAAGTGCTCAGAAATTATTTAGACCTTAATACCTCGATATAGCTCGTTTCTAGGATTCCAACGCAACTTGTTTCGTCAAATTCCGAGTTCGTATGAGTGAGTTATGGTCTATTGTTCGTTTTGCCAAACATGCAAAAAAATGATCAAAACACGTACAAGGATGATGTGGCAGTCTAGTTAGCTTCTCAGAGAATGTTCTCCAGATTCATCCAATGACACTATGCCAAGTGTCCCAGCCAGATTCTCCGATGATGAATAGGAAGTGAAATTTTTTTATCCTAAGTCTAAGGGTGAATTTTATTATTAATGGTGCAGGTTATTATTTTAATGGTTGAATTTGGGCCAGTGGGGAAAGGCCACGTGGCACAACCAGGGACTACCACGTGCCCCCCCCCATGGCAAGTTGTATGGTATGTTTTATTTCCAAGGTTTAACTTCATTATGGAATGGGCGCATGTATATATTTTATACAAGTTTCGGACTATAGTCCATGGACTTTGGTTAAGTCACATATGGAGGATCTATAACTAAACTAGATGGAGGCTTCTAACTATGGTGGCGAAGCTACATATGGAGGAGGCTAACTAAATTAGGCAGAGGACTTATAACTACAGTGGTAGAGCTCTAACTATGGTGGCAGAGCTAACTATGATGATGGGATATATATTTTAGAGAAAAATTTTATGGTGTGGGTCAGGGTCGAACCCACGACCTCACCCGTGCCAATACACTGCCCTACCGCTCCACCATACTGTAGGTCTTAAGCACTATGGGTTCCCACTACTATATGAATTTTATCGTGCCAGAGGTTAGGGGTCTGGAGGGGGCCAACCCCCTCCCATGTGCTCAAAGGCGGAGACCAGGTGCTAAGGAACAGACTAGAATTTTTTTTTTTTTAAACGAGATTAAGCGCTAAACCATTACAATAATGCAGATTAAGTTATAACTAATTTGTGATTAGTTATTAACTGCGCTTTGCACTAATTTATAATTAATCTTCGCTTATCTTAACATTAAGTGCAGATTAATGTGGCGGTGGTCTTAGCGAAGGTGCATTTTTAAGCAGAACTTCCAAAGTTAGCCATGTTAACTGGCGAAACTCCAGATTTGGTGGAGAAATACTAGGAAAACATGTTTTTTCCATAACTGAGGCAATTTTCGACGAAAATGAGCTCATGAAGAGTCATTCTTGGTAGATTTTGATGTTTTGGATCCATTGGAGCAGGTTACAGAGGAAAAAGGAGATTGCAAACATGCATTTTGCAAAATTGAAGCTAATACAAAGGCCCACACTATGAAGTTGGACCAAGGAGATGTAGTCCAGGAGGGGTGAACTCCTTAAAAAAAAAACTTGAGTATTGAGCTCTATTATTTGTGCTTTTTACATATTGTTGTTGAACATTAAGTTTCTATGCTTTTGAGTTCACGAAAAACACTAAATTTCACCAAGTTTTAATGAATTGTCACTCACATGCTCATGAATAAGCCTATATGTGATAAGCAAACCAAAGAAATGTTATTTTAAATTTGAAACTGATATTAGCACAACATTAAATAACAATCAATTTCAGATCAAGTTGGTATCAGAGCACAAGGTTGCTTTCTTGTTTTGCTTGGTTTTAATAGTTGAAATTTTTTGTGATGCTTTTGAAGTTGTAGAGAGGAGAAGGGAAGCTATTGGTAGCTAGTCCTGAGATTAGGACAAGAAGGAAGAGAGCTGAGAAAGCATCATCTTCATCCAATATTTCACTCAAAGCAACACCTGAAGCACCTCAAGTTCCATCTCCATCAATTGAGATTGAAGAGGAAAAAATTTCACAAGAATCTAAAGTGATTGAAGAGGTACATGCATCAGAGGATCTTGAATCCTTAACCATAATGTCAGGACATGAAGAGATTCATGAAAGTTTTGAAGAAGAGGATGTTAAGAGAGACTTCAAAGACATGCAAATAATGGTTAAAATCATTTTTGAAGCATTCATTGTAGAAAGAGAAGGAGAAGGTTCAAAGCCTCCACATGGACAAGGATATTCAGATGGTAAGAAGGATGAAGAGAAGAGTTTGAAAGGTAGTGGAGGAAATCCACCTCCATCTCCACCATCATCATCCTCCTCATCTTCATCAACATCTTCATCTTCCACATCCACCACAAAAACTCATACCCACACTCATTCCAATATCCCAAAAGGAAACACTCCATTACTCAAGTTGGACATTAAGTTTGAACTTCCCATGTACAATGGAGAGGTTAACGCAAAGAAGTTAGAAAATTGGATTTGTCAATTGGAATTATACTGCAGAATTCAGAATCTACAAGAGGACGACATAAAGATCCGGTTGGCTTCATTAAGTCTAGAAGGAGTAGCACTAGATTGGTGGGAGACAAAGACTCAAGAGGAAATGCGAATTCATGGTAAGATATCCATTTCTTGGGTTGAATTCATTTCTTCCATTAAAAGACAATTTTATCCATTAGCCTATATGCAAAAAGCAATAATGAGTTGGTAAAATTTTAGGCAACTCATAGGCCAAATTGTTCAAGAGTACACTTCGGAGTTTATAAATAGGGCTTTGTTGTTAGGAGTAAACTTGAATTCACAAGACACACTGTTGAAATATATTGAAGGATTACATTCCTACTTGAAACATACTATCCTTATGTTTAACCCAAACAACTTACATGAAGTATGTGTGCAAGCCACACATCTTGAAGTAAGGGGAAAGAAAATTCAAGAAGAGGGTAGTAAGAAGAAGCCATTGAAGCGTAAGGGAAAATAGAAGGGATGAAAATGGAAGGGAAAGAAGAATGCAAGCATCAAGAAATAAGGGGGGAAAAATACATGCAAAAATTGTTCCAAAGAGGGGAATGATGAAGCCCACTGTTGGAAACTACATCCCGAATTAAGGCCAAAGAAACCAAATAGCAAAGGGAAAAAAAAGACGACTGCCACTACACAACAAGATCTTGGATCTGATTCATGAGATGAGACCAAGATAATCACCATGGTTAACAAATGAAAGGAAGCCACAACAAGTTCTAGTTCCTCAAATAGTCACAAAAACACTCCAAATGAAGACACAAGGATAAAATTGTTCCATGTTAGAGTGATTTCAAATGATACAAAGATTGATGCATTATTTGATATAGGGTCACAAGTAAACCTAATTTTAGAAGACTTAGTAAAAAATATTAAACTTGAAACTGTGCCACATAATAAACCATACCCTTTGGGTTGGATAGTTAAAAATTCCAATTTACAGGTTTCAAGGAAATGCATATTTAGATTTTCTATTACTGCAAACTTTGTTGATGAAGTCGAGTTAGATGTGGTTCCACTTGACATTTCTGGGATTATCTTGGGAAGCCCATATTTGTATGACATGAAAGTAGTGTTTTAACGCCATGAGAACACATATCATTTTCTTAAGGATCGGGTGGAGTATATTAAGGATGTGATGACAAATTGAAATCTAATTTGTTTTATGTGGTAAGTCATCATGGCGAGATGTTTCGAGAACTAAAGGGGTTATCACCCTAGAGGGGAATTTAGCATGAGATTCAGTTGTAGCAAGATGTTCCACTCCCAAAAATTGGTATGTATCGCATGTCAATTATGGAGAGTTTGGAAATCAAGAAACAAATTCAAGAATTTCTGAACAAAGGTATCATACGCCCATCTACTTCATCATGTGGTTCACCAATTGTTTTGGTTCCAAAGAAGGATGGGACTTGGCGCATGTGTATCGATTTCCGTGCATTGAATAAAATCATGGTAAAGAATCACTATCCACTCCCACACATTGATGATTTTCTAGATCATTTAAAGTATGAAAATTATTTCACTAAGTTAGACTTGCGAAGTGGTTATCATCGAGTTAGAATAGCTGAAGAGGACATTTGGAAAACTATTTTCAAAACTAGACAAGGATTGTTTGAGTGGTTAGTTATTCCATTTGGTTTAACAAATGCACCAGCTACTTTCATGAGAGTCATGAATGATGTACTTAGACCATTTCTAGATTACTTCATTATTGTTTACTTAGATGACATACTCATATTCAACAAATCAAGAGAAGAACATGTCATGGATGTGAACAAGGTACTTGATGTCTTGATAAAAACGAAATTGTTTTTAAAGATTTCAAAGTGCGAGTTTGGTAAGAATTCATTAGTGTATTTGGGACACATTGTTGGAAGAGGTGAGTTAAAGATCAATCTTTCCAAAGTAGAGGTCATTCTGAATTGGCCCAAGCCCAACACAGTTACATAGGGAAGGAGATTTTTAGGGGCAACACAGTATTGGAGGAAATTCATTGCTAATTTTTCTTTCATTGCAACTCCGTTACATGCATTGACAAGTGTGAGGAAAGTATTCCATTGGGGAGATTTGCAGCAAAAATAAAATGATGCTTTGAAACAAAATATAAGTTCAACACCGGTTTTAGCACTTCCAGATCTTAGACATCCATTTGAGATCCAAACAGATGCAAGCGATTATGAGATGGGAGCAGTTCTCAGGCATCATGGTAAGCCTATTTCGTTTCATTCTGAAATTTTTAATGGAGTTGTAACTAATTATCCCACCTATGATGAATATTTATATGCATTGGTACAAAGTGTAAAGAAATGGAAGCACTATTTAACGGGGAAAGAGAATATTATCCATACAGACGATAAACCATTGCAGTACTTTCAATCACAATCAAAGTTGCAACAATCAAGAAATTTCAGATGGATGGGTTTTCTACAATAATTTCATTTGGTTATCAGGTACAAAAAGGGAATCTAAAATAAGGTAGTTGATAGGCACTCTAGGCCTATTGTAAATTCAGTTATTATACTCAAGCACAATTCAATTATGCATGAAAGTTACATTGAAAAATATGCAAATGATAGTGAATTTCAAGATGTGTATGAAAGCTTGAGTCAAGGAAACCAAAATGAAGAGTTATATTATCATGTGCATAAAAATTTGTTGTATCACTTGGGGAAAGTTATGTATACCACAGGGAGAAAGAAACAATATCATAAGGTAGGTGCACACATCATTGATTGCAAGACATTTCGGTGTAGGAAAGAGAATAGCGAATCTCCAAAGATATTGTTATTGGCCACGCATGATTGATAATGTTTCTTGTTTTATTAGAGGATGTTCTTTATGTGCAACAAGTAAGCCTAGAAATAGGAAACTTGGATTGTACACTCCACTTTTGGTTCCTTCACATCCTTGGGAGAGTATCTCAATGGATTTTGTAGGTGGTCTTCCTATGTCAAGAAAAGGTCATGATTATTTGTATGCTGTGGTAGATAGGTTCAAAAAAATCATTTGATGCCATGTAAAAAAATAATTATAGCTGAACAAACAACTCATGTTTTCTTTCAAAATGTTTGGGTTCATTTTGGTCTTCCTACTTCTATTGTAAGTGATCGGTATTCTCGATTTTTGGGGAATTTTTGGTCAAAATTATGGGACATGATGGACACAAATTTGAAGAAGATTACAACATTTCATCTGCAAATAGATGTTCAAACCGAGGTGGTGAATGTTGGGCCGAGAATAAGGTACGTTTCACCCTATATTTACCATGAATTATTATGTACTTCTACGAATTTTCCCCTCATATTAGCAATAAAGGAAAGGGAATTAATGTAAAGTCAAGACAAAGCAGCTGAACCGCTGATAGCCGAAAGACAGCTGACAAGAGAGGCAAACATGATCATGATGACTCCCATGGGCCGACGGAAGATGGAAAGGCACATCCACACTTGGAGGACTCAAACGACAGTCACGAGCAGCAAGATCCCGTATGGAAAGGACCCATTACCATTGTTGAATTCGCCTTTAAAAGACCGAAGACGAACAAGATAGAGATATATCTGCATAGAGATTTTCCTCTGTAATAGACGTATCAGGACAAAATTGTCCAGTTGTCTTAATGTATTAATCTCCAGCTTAATAAATATTTTGGATTTTTTAAATAGTCAATCTATGAGTTTTCCTTAGTGGTAGACTTCTGGTGGCTTTGGGCCCAAACCTAGGAGTTTCTCCGCTACTTCTGTGATGTACATTTAATTACAGAACTTGCATTTCCAGTCAATTAATGCATTTCGGGAGATATCATTTAATTGGTTGAATTGTGAACATAAGATGCTACGATTTTCGCTTTCATTAGAATAGTTCATCATTCATACTTTCTTTCTTACCATCAATGTTTTCATAATCATTTGGATGCTTTCATCATTTCCTAATGCTTTTATAATTGTTTGATTAGTTTTAGCATGACTATTGTTCAATTCTATATATAGTTAGAGTTGGATATTTTCATTATCATTACAAGGTGTCTGGTTGCTATTTGATTCAGAGAGATGTTATATATTAATTTAAAAGAGAATTCCATTGCAAAATTTAGATAAACAATTGTTGTTCAATTTATTAGAGTTGATGTTCAATTTATTAGGATTGTTGTTCAATTCATCGCAGTATGTTGTTCAATCGTAGTTTTCTATTTTTAGCTGGAATAGTCATTTCTGCATGCCTAGAACAGAGTAGTCAAAAGCATTCTATAATTCCCTTCAAATTTGATTTGATTCAACTTCGAGAATTAGATAGTATTCCTTATGATAATTTATAGTAGTTGACCTTTGATGTCACTTGCATATATTGTTCTTACACTCTTGAAATAACAGGACTTGCCCTGGGTTGATAATTAAATGAGAAGCATTAAAGTTGCCTGTAACAGTCATCTTTATGACCCAACATTTTTGGCGCCGTTGCCGGGGAGAGTGTTTAAGAGTGATGTCCTTTATTTATTTTCCCTTTTGCTGTGAATAATTGGCTATTGAAAACTAGAGGTAAGAACCTGCGCACCAGCAAGCAAAACACTTGCTCTCCAGCCTGCTTTCCAGCAATTGTGCAGAGGTTAGTAGGATAGGTTCTCTTGTTTTATGACTAGGAAGAAAAATATAGGAACAAATCAAAATCCCACACTTAAATCCACAAAACCCAAAGGACTGGTGATCCTTGGTAGAACAACATATATAGATGAAATCATTAAGAAGGCTAAATTCCAGGCATCCATAGGACACAGAACTATTCCTACTCAAAGTCCTACTGCACTCCCTCAGGCAGCAACCTCACCATCTACAACCCACGCCGAGATTCACAATGAAACAGAAGGGTCTGAAAAAAGCCTTAAGACTACTGATCACATAAGTCCTGACCCTCCGAGAGAGGGAGGTTCTTATAATTTATAGGAAGGAGAAGGAGAAACCAAGAGTGCACTACAGGTAAAAACTCCAGAACCTGGATCCCCTGAGAGAGTGGATGAAACAGAGACACCCAACATCCTAGATCGAGGAAGTGCTGTAAGGCTTCCTCCACATCCACTCCCTAATTCCATTGAGATTATTTCTCTAGAACAAGAAATCCCTGAAGATTATTGGCATATATTTGATCAAATGGAAAACAACCAGAACCAGAACCAGAGGCAGACATCAAGATTAGAATATCCCATTGTTGATCCAGCTGAAAATGCCCCTATGAAAGCCATTCCATTACAAAACATTCCCACCTTCCATGGATTGACTTCGGAAGATCCTGATGCATTTCTATTTGAATTCGATGTCTTATGTATGGGATATGACTATACCACTGACCCTCAAAAACTGAAACTATTTCCCTCTACCTTGAAGGGAACAACATTACGCTGGTTCATGGGGCTTGGTGGAGGAACCATTAATAACTGGGACCAGATGAAGAACACTTTACTTAAAAAATATCAAGAATATTGTCGGACTCGAGAATTAAAAGATGAAATATTCAATATATCTGCAAAGGAAAATGAGACATTAGAATAATACGTTGAAAGATTTCAATATAACTTACAAAGATCTCCATATACTACACTGTCTAAAGATATCTTAAAAGAAACAATGATTAAGGGAGTGAAAGAATAATGGGTTGAAACACTTAACATAATGGGGAAAGGGGACATCTATCAAGAAGAATATGATGATATTATTTCGCTATTTATCAGGTGTTCTCAAGGTAGTACGCGAGGTAGGCCAACCGGGCCAGACTCAGCGACAAGGAACCCTAAGCAGTCCGGTGGCAATGTGACCAGAGCAGAATTTGGTAATATTTTAGAAGATTTAAAAATTGATATCTTGGGCACCCTGAAAACACAGCTAGATGTCCTACAAGCCAAGTAGAAGCAAGCTATAGCAGAACAAAACTTGGCCATCTTTTTCCCACACTGTCGGAAGAAGCATAACCAACGGGAATGTCCATTAGACATGGTCCAGACATGTGCTATTTGTACCAAGGACCATGCCACTGACCATTTCCCTTCGCTTTTGGGTTGAAAGTAGTTTTGCAGAAGAAGACACAGAACCCATCTATCTAATGAACCAACGTCGACAATGGAAAGCACGACTAGGTATGCCACAAGACCTGCCTCATTTTTTTTCTTCTCCATAGTTTAACCAGTAGAACCCTGCAACAACTTGGCAGAACCAATCACCTTTCTCTACTTTTCCATCTCAATCATTTCCTATGCCTCCTTTTCCAACACAACCCTCTTCAGGTAATAATTGGCCAATTTTTCCTTGTTCTCCCCCTTACTGGAAAAACAATCCCTATCAACCCCAGTGGCTGGCCTACCCTTCACATGACACAAATTGGCCTCAAAACTGGTAGCGACCTTTGGGAATGACCAACCTACCAATGGGGACAGAATCAACCTACATTACCAGCTCCATACCCAGTCCAACACAACCCTCAACCTATCATACGACCTCAACTTTCGACTCAACCCAATCTGAATCCTAACAACAGGCCGGTCCAGCTAATTTAGATTGTTGAAAACCCAAATCCTGAAACTGAACAGAAGTAATGCAATGAGCTGAGGCTGAGATCATGACATGTTATTTCGCTAAAAGAAGATACAACCCTGCCACAACTTGAATCTGGAACTTCGACAAAGCCTAGAAAAACAACGATGACTAAAATAGAGGTAGAGCAAGGGAAGGAAACGGTTGACCAAGGGAAACTTGAAAACCTTATGATTTCTCCCCCTCCATTCCTTGAAATATTATCACTTCCTAGACCAATAGTTTCCCTAGATTTCAATATCCTAGGGGAATTAAAGAACCTTTTCATTAAAATTCCTCTTTTGCAGGCTATACAAGACATTCTTATCCATGCCAAGACAATTAAAGATCTGTGCGGGAAGAAATAGTTGAGAAAATAAAAAACTATACCCAATTTTCATGTGGTAGGGGCACTATTAGACTTACTGTTTGGTAAGGTAACACCCGTGAAATATGAGGATCCAGGGAACCCCATAGTAAATGTGAAAATATCTAGCCATTCCTTTCCAAATACATTGGTTGACTTAGGGGTGACCATTAACATATTAACTAGAGAGACCTGCGAGAAGTTAGGCATAACAGTGTTAGAACCCACAACTACCTTGTTGGAATTTGCTGACAGATCTATTATCAGACTAGAAGGAATATTACAAGACATCCTGGTTTTTATGGACTCATGGGAATATCTAGCTGACTTTTTAGTTATTAACCCAAAAATTAGGATGGACGGACACCCCCTGATACTTAGTCGACCTTGGTTAGCAACAGTCAATGCTTACATAGGATACCAGACAGGCAGCATGACCATTGGTAGAGGTGATTCCATAAAAAACATTATCATTTACCCACCTGCCAAACCAAGTCTACCCACGGTAAATATTCACGAGCAGCCACATACATGCTGGGAACAAAATATCCGTTCACCAGTGACAATAGTTGAAGCTCTTGAAGTCAAAGATCAAACTGAAGATGATGTAATCAATAACTTCATGAATTAGTCATCTGCACCCAAAAACTTAAAATGCCAAATGTTAAAAACAGTTCTTGATGATGAAACACAAGAAGACCCCTTGGAAGAAATTGATAATCAACACATACCCACGACAGCTGTTCGCAACAGCAAACCAATTGAAATTGAACCAGGGAAATTTTTAAATATTAATGGCAGTCTGGATAGTGACCAAAAACAAAATATCGTAAAGGTTTTACATAAGTATTAAGGAGCATTTTCTTGGGACTACCCAGACATGAAGGGTATAGAACCTTAGCCATGCACACATCACATCTATACTGACAAAGAGGCTCAACCTATTTGGCAACCTCAATGGAGGCTAAAACCGCACCTAAAAGACATTGTAAAAGATGAATTGCAAAAGCTGTTGGACGTAAACTTCATTTATCCTATCTCAGACAGTATATGGGACTCTCCTTTAGTAGTCGTTCCTAAGAAGAATGGGAAGTGGATAATATTTTTGGATTACAGAGAAATGAATAAAGCAACACAAAAGGACCACTTCCCCCTTCCTTTTATTAACCAAGTCCTTGATACATTGGCAGGAAAATGGTTCTTTTCCTTCCTTGATGGGTTCAGTGGTTACAATCAAATCTAGATAGCCCCTGAAGACCAAGATAAAACAACCTTTACCTGCTCATGGGGTACATTTTCCTACAGGGTATTACCATTTGGACTATGCAATGCCCCAACAACCTTGCAAAGAGGCATACTCAGCATTTTTTCTGATTTAATAAATGAAGGACTTGAAATTTACATGGACGACTTTACCCCGTATGGAGATGATTTTGATCAAGCACTAGAAACACTAGAAAAGGTATTGGAACAATGTATTGCTACCAGATTATGTTTAAGCAATGAAAAATGCCACATGAAGATGACCGAAGGAGTAATCCTAGGACACTACATCTCTGCAGCTGGAATACAAGTAGACCTGGCAAAAATAGAAGTAATCCTTTTATTAGTCACACCTTGTATGCAAACAAAGGTACACATTTTTCTTGGATATGCAGGGTACTATCGCAGGTTTATAAATAATTAGGCTCACAAATTGTTGCACCCTTGTATGCATTAACTGGAAATGTTGAATTCCATTGGTCTGATAAATGTGACACTGCTTTTACAGATTTAAAGAAACTGGTCTCGACAACACCGATCTTACGTAGTCCCAACTGGAAGCTGCCCTTTCACGTTTCTTCAGATGCATCTGACACATCAATAGGGGCAGTTATCGGTCAATAAGAAGACAAAAATCCCTATGCTATTTATTATATCAGAATGAATCTCACATCTACTGAATTAAACTATACAGTGACTGAAAAATAGTTCTTGGCTGTCATTTATGCTATGAATAAATTTAGACATTATATAACTGGCTATCAAGTACTCTTGTATACTGATCACTCTACCATTAGATATCTAGCCAATAAACCAATCACAAATGGGAGAGTAACTCGTTGGTTGTTGCTTTTGCAGGAGTTTGACATAAATATCAAAGGCTGTCCAGGGAAGGAGAACGTGGTTGTAGACTTCCTATCCAGAGTTCCCAAATGAGATGACACACTAGCGGTGGACGATCAGTTTCCCGATGAACATTTGTTTGCTATAGTAGTAAAAACACCATGGTATGCAGATGTAGCAAACTACCTGGCAGTAGGGAAGCTACCCAGAAATTTGACATCAAGGAAACGAAAGATGAATGTTCAACGCAGTGCTAGGTTCTCCTGGATTGGTGGATACCTATTTCATACAAGCGCTGATATGCATATACGTAGATGCATCCGAGAAGATGAGATTTATGACATTCTACGAGCCTGTCATGATGAACCTTGTGGTGGCCATTTTGCAAATCACAGAACGGGGCATAAAGTGTTGCAAATGGGTTATTATTGGCCTATGATTTTTAAAGATGCCAAGAAATATTTCCAAGCCTATGATAGTTGACAAATAATAGGTCGACTGGGCCAAGCTGATGAAATGCCATTACAACCACAATTGGTAGTAGAACCATTCAAACGGTGGGCCCTGGAATTCGTTGGACCATTCAACCCGCCATCAAACCAGAATATCTACATACTGGTTGCCATAGATTACGTAACAAAGTGGGTGGAAACAATGGCCTTATCAAGAGCTACAGAAGAATCTGTGATTAATTTTCTTTTTGAGCTGTTTGTGCGATATGGCTTACCACGAGAAGTGATAAATGATGGAGGGGCACAGTTTATGGGAAATCAAATTATGGCCACCCTGAAAAACCACCATATCATCCATAGAGTCACATCTCCTTACCACCTGCAGGAAAACGGGTAGGTTGAAAGTACCAACAAAGTCCTTGAGGCAATTCTCACTAAAACAGTATCAACACATCGTCGAGATTGGGCTACTAGACTACCAGAGGCCTTGTGGGCTTACCGCACAAAATGGAAAAACACCACTAGATATTCTCTGTATCATCTGGTATTTGGAAGAGAGCCTATTTTTCCTATCGAATTATATATAAAGACTCTAAGGACAAACTAGGAGGTAGGGCTGGACTTGACGAAGGCCCAGATTAGAAGAGTCTAGCAAATAAATGAATTATATGAAATATGGCTAATGGCTCTACAACGCACCACAATCATCCAACAACAACGAACTAAGTGGCATGAAAACCTCATGAAAAAGAAGACATTCCAGAAAGGAGATTGGGCGCTTCTCTACAACTCCAGATTCCAAGACTTTCCGGGCAAGTTACAAACAAGGGGGATCGGTCCATACAAAATTTAGGAAGTACACAAGAATGGTATCCTCACCTTGACCACCATAGACAGATTTGGTTCTATATTCCGAGTCAACGGGCACAAAGTGCGCCTCTATCAAAAATTTCTTGTAAGGGAGTCTTTCTGCCAGTAGGTACGCAGCGATCCCACCATTCATATTTTAGCAGCAGGGGGTGCTAGCCCCACAACTTTAAATACAGACAAGCTTGCTACTTCCTTTTGTAAATATTGTATATAATTTTCCTGTAATTTATAGTTTTCTTATTTTGTTGTACATTCTTCATACTCATATTTCTATCCTTTTGCTTCGTCATCCTTTTGCATGTTTATTTTTGCTGTTCAAATATTTGAACGACTACTGTTCAATCCAATTGAACAGCTGCTGTTCAATCAGATTGAACAGCTGCTGTTCAATCAGATTGAACAACCATGTCCTTTTATGTGTTTATTTTTGCTGTTCAAATATTTGAATGACTGTTGTTCAAACCGATTGAACAACTGTCGGATTGAACAACCGTGTCCTTTTGCGTATTTATTTTTGTTGTTCAAATATTTGAATGGTTGCTGTTCAATCCAATTGAACAGCTACTATTCAATCGGATTGAACAATCGTGTCCTTTTGCATGTTTATTTTTGCTATTCAAATCTTTGAATAGCTACTGTTCAAATCTTTGAACAACTACTGTT
Source organism: Pinus albicaulis (assembly GCA_034641835.2). Lineage (NCBI taxonomy): Eukaryota > Viridiplantae > Streptophyta > Pinopsida > Pinales > Pinaceae > Pinus > Pinus albicaulis. Next base: position 1,153,875,749 of record CM076580.1, on the reverse strand, counting down.
CAATCCAATTGAACAACTGCTGTTCAATCGAATTGAACAGCCGTGTCCTTTTGCGTGTTTATTTGTTGTTGTTTAAATCTTTGAACGATTGTTGTTCAATCCAATTGAACAGCTGTTTTTCAATCGGATTGAACAACCGTGTGTTTTTTTTGCTGTTCAATTAGATTGAACAGTTAATTCTTTTTTTCCCTTTCTAAGCATGATACTTCTTCCTTTTTTATGATCTCTTCTCGAAAACCCACTCCTCATTCCACACCCTGGCTATAAAAGACCTTTATGAGCAAGATTTGGCACCTGAAAAGGAGAAAAATAGTAATATTACTAATATGATGATCCTTTGGAACTTTGATGGAAATCTCTAATCCAGAAGCTTACATGGTATATCTATGCAATGAAGGGCTAGACATCCCCTGCTCAAACATGTTATCACACAATTCATATTCTTATAATGATATATCTTTCTACACTCTTGAGTAGTATTCCCTTTTAACATAAGGATATAGGAATAAGGAGTATTAATTGTATTGGCATTCTCTTTTTACTTCTCACACCATCCCTAACTTTTAAGGAGTTAATGAGCCTCCCTTCATGTATAAAGAGTAAATATTATGTTTACATGCAATTTTTTTTAAAAAGAGAATAGGGGGTCTCATCACGAGCCAACCTACCATGATCATACGGATTTAACAGGTGACATGCCCACAATGGCCAACACACCGAGGTAATGACCTTCTCGACAAATCCAACTGATTGAAGGACAGGAGGTCTCATCACGAGCCGACTTGATCACTCTGTTACAATCCCAGTGAATGGCACTGTGACTATCTGGCCACCACACCAGCACAGTGGTCTCTTCATAAACAAAAGTGAAATGCCTACTTTTCGAAAAAGAAATATTGTTTCTATACACAAATTTTTAAGAGAGAATAGAGGGTCTCATCACGAGCCAGCCTACCACGATCATAAGGGTTTAGCAGGTGACATACCTACAATGCCCAACACACCAGGGTAGTGACCTTATCGATAGCTCCAACTACTTGAAGGACAAGAGGTCTCATCACGAGCCGACCTGAGCACTCTATTATAACTCTAGTGAGTGGCACCTTGACTATCTGACCACCACACCAAAATGGTGATCTCTCCATAAAATTGGCAAAATATCTAATTTTACACAAAGGATTATAGCTCATTCTTCGGGTTAAAATAGAAACCCTGTCGAGGCTATGAATTCTTGCTGGCAGCAGTGGCTCTGCTTGTGGTATGAGAGTACTTTTCTAACAATATCCAACTAATTTTATATATGCCTTATTTCCTATTTTCATCCCTTTCTGAGAAAAAGGCACTACTCAAATAAGTGATAATACTATTTACCCGCATAATTAACTATGAATTATCCTTTCATGTTTGAATTAAGGGATGACGACACCAATCATTATCCATCACTGTCATGCTTCCGTCATGCTATACCATTAAATGAGGACATCCTATCATAATAATTGCTATACCACTTTCTCCCCTTCTTTGGTCATTTCCACCTGATATACACTTATGATAAATTCCAATTCTGACCTTTGCTCCACACACATTCATGATTATTGCACTCTCTCCTCTTTTCTTGAGCTCCAAAGCCACAGACGTCGTTCTCTCATACAAACTGTGATTACTAATTTCTGACCTTTTCCCCCATGTGCATTCATGATTTCTCCAATCCCTCTTGTAATTAAGGACATCGACGCTCTTATTTCGAGAGAGGGGGTGTAAATATCCATAAATAATAAGCATGCAAATTCCCTGCACAACTTCTTTTGGATACACTGATGGGACCAAAATATCATTTCATTTATGATATGAAGTTACATACATTTACGGCATAAGGCTGCAATTTCTTTTTTCTCTCGCATGCAATGTTTATTCTAACAAACAGGGCCAGAAGAAACACAGACAGAAGGAGAAATTAGTTCAGATAACACATCAACCATGGGAGGAAACTTTCTCCGAAATGAACCCACAACCTTCCCAATCTCAGACGTAGCTCGCACCATTCTTCAAAAAGTTGGCTGGTTGCCATACCTACACAAATTGAAAGGGTTTGAAAAATAAATAGCAGTTGAATTCCTGCAAAAGCTACATGAGGGACATACCAGACTCATAGGAAGGATTATACTGGTCATAGAGGACATCATTGTGGAGGTCTCCGGAATACCAGCAGAGGGAGAAAGATGGACATAAAAACACCTTCTTCTATAAGAAGCAATCTCAGCATACTAGGACCTAGGAGAACCATTGGAATAGAAAGGAAAGGGGATTAACCCTACATCCCTACAACAACCTTGGCAAGAATTGGCAGTGTTCATTCAAAGATACATCACATGCGATGGATGCCAGGACATGGTAAAACCCCGCCAACTAAAATTTTTAGCTATTCTTAAACAAAAAATTTAGTCAATTTGCCTTCTTTCTTGAATTTTGTATTACACAACACTGTTGTTCGAATTAGAAAGGCCAAAAATTCCCAAGCAGTCGTCATCCACCATGGCTTAATCAAGTTAATTATCATTCATAAGCTAGGCAAACAACAAACATTTTGGGACAACTTTTTTAACCCTGCCCTGCATGCCCCTGAGGAAAAACCTGTCGGAACAGAAATTGAGCTTCCTAGAATGAACATACCTAGGAGAGCAAGAGGGAAAAGGGCCCATGCTTCAACTTCAGAACCAGGGAAGCGAAGACTGTCTGAAATATTGCAATTACGGCAAGACACCTCAGAATTTCCAGATGAGGCAGGACCATCCCATACACCACCTTCAAGCCCTCAAAACATGCCCTTACAAGACTATGAAGAAGAAATGGCTCGAGTCCTAGAGAAAATGAGGGTATCCCATGAAATTAGAAGCCCATCTGGACAAGCTAAGGAGCAAGAGGAACCGTTGAATCAATCTGCCACCACCAATAGCGCTGGCCGCACTAAAATATTACCCCACCAAGATCAATCGTAGGCTTTTAGGGCCTTATCTCCTCCCGAGAGTGATTGGGTGAATAGGGAAGACCGGGAAGAAGGGATAACCGAATTTGAAAATCAGTCAGGAGACACCATCCCCTTAGAACAAAATTCAAGCATGGAAACAGTCCCCCTAACATCTGAAGGGAACATTATCTCACCCAGTTGGGACATTAATGCAGAAGTAAACTCCGGAGAATAGGAAGGAAATATCATCACTGATAACCTTAGAACTATCACTATTGTTCCTGAAAATGAAGTTGTTGCTCCTCCATCCCCTGCCAAAACCGTGCTGGAATAGAAATCAGCTGAAAATAAGTTAAGTAAAATGAGCAGGACCTGCAAGAGGTTAAGAAAAATGATAAAACATCTGAAGAAACAGTTGAAGGAAGTAAGCAAGTCTCGGAAGCCTAAGAAATAATTGGCTACCATAGAAACCCAAATAGAGTTTGTCACCTAATTGATAGACACTGCTAAGATTGAGGTACATACAGACGTAGTCAACACTGCTAAAGCTTCTGTGTAGACTAGGCTAGAACTTACAGAAGAAAAGGAAACTCAAATGGAGGAGACACTTGCCTACACTCCCCTAGTAGAAAAGGCTGCCAATAAAAAATTTCATAATGAATTAATTCAAACTTAGCATGAATTGGCACAATGCAGAAAGGAAGTAATACTTGCACAAGAACATCAGGCACTATTGAAGAAATTCAAAGACCTTTCTGCAACCGAGGATGAGACATTTTCCCAACTCAGATAAGAAAAGGCGAAGGTAAATAAAACAAAAGATCAGGTGGAACAAGCGAAGAAGAAAACCAGTATGGTTTGATCTCTTTACTCCGATGTACTAACATGCAGGGCACTAGCCACCAACTATGCTCTATTCTTAGTAGAACGATATCTGCTACTGAAAATCAAGGCTGTCAGGGCAAGGAAGGCCACAAATTTTAAAACCATTGAGGAATTCGTCCAATGTTGCAATGAGCAGAATGAGCAGGTCCAATATATTTTGTGTGGATTATACTTACAAAATTTCTTTCTAGAGGAGGACAGGGATAGTAATCCCAACCCCTTTATAAGGGACATTCAGTTCTAGGCTTTCTTATCTTTTGCCAAGAACCAGAATCGGTGGGCTAAAGCCTACAACACCTTTTAGAAGAGGGAGCATGGCCTAGACCTATGGGTTAGGGGGGAGCCTACGAAACCCTTGTACTTTTTCACCCAACATAAGAATTTCATGCAGAGGAAAGGAGTAAGGACTAAACTAGGACCAATCCACAAGGATATCATACAACATGAGCGGGAGTAATTCAAGGACATTCAGGAAGAAGCTTTGGTAGTAGCCAAACAAAGGTGGCTAGCCTCCACGAACAATGTGAAAAACAGAGAGCCATTTGGTTACAGAAACTTCAAAGCAACTGCTTCTGGATTCCTTTTATACAATAATCTAATCTTCAACATGGGCCCTACATGGATAGGGAGAAGATATAGGTTCCCTCTCATCTGTTACCCCCCTAAGGATTATCATCACGATTATGAGCTGCCAGAGGGGCACACAAACTCTGCCTTTGCAAAGATCAGGCAGAAACATGGCTTCAGACTCTATAAAGAAGAAATCAACCCTGTATATTCTCTAACCCAATTACACCTAAACCATTTGTTTGCACGAGGACCTGCAAATAGGTAAGCAAGGGAGTATGTTGGGCCAAGAATAAGGTACGTTTCACCTTATCTTTACCATGAATTATTATTTACTTCTACGAATTTTCCCCTCATCTTAGAAATAAAGGAAAGGGAATTAATGTAAGGTCAAGATAAAATGAACTGATGATAAACGAAATGTTTAACAACGGAAAATTGACTTTTTTAATCTTTATTAACAGGGAAACAGAGTAGCTGAACCGTTGATGGCTGAAAGATAGCTGACAAGAGAGGAAAACGGTATCATGATGACTCCCATGGGCTGACAAAAGATGGAAAGGCACATCCACACTTGGAGGACTGAAACGACAACCACAAGAAGCAAGATCCCGTATGGAAAGGACCCGTTACCACTGTTGAATTCACCTTTAAAAGACCAAATATGAACAAGATAGAGAGAGATCTGCATAAATATTGTCCTCTGTAATAGACGTATCGGGATAGAATTGTCCAATTGTCTTAATGTATTAATATCCAACTTAATAAAGATTTTGGTGTTTTTGACTAGTCAATCTTTGAGTTTTCCTTAGAGGTAGACTTCTAGTGGCTTTGGGCCCAACCCTAGGAGTTTCTCTGCTACTTCTGTGTTGTACTTTTAATTACAGAACTTATGTTTCCAGTCAATTAATGCATTTCGGGAGATATCATTTAATTGGTTGAATTTTGAAAACAAGATTCTATGGCTTTCGATTTCATTAGAATAGTTCATCATTCATGATTTCTTCCTTACCATCAATGTTTTCATAATAGTTTGGTTGTTTTCATCATTTCCCAATGCTTTTATAATTGTTTGATTAGTTTTAGCATGAATGTTGTTCAATTCTGTATATAGTTAGAGTTGGATCTTTTCATTATCATTATGAGGTGTCTAGTTGCTATTTGATTCAAAGAGATGTTATCTATTAATTTAAAAGATAATTCCATTGAAAAATTTAGATAAACAATTGTTGTTCAATTTATTAGGATTTTTGTTCAATTTATCGCAGTATGTTTTTCAATCGTAGTTTGCTCTTCTTAGCCAGAATAGTCATTTCTGCATATGCCTAGAACATAGTAGTCAAAATTATTCTATAATTCCCTTCCAATTTGATTTGATTGAACTTCGAGAATTAGATAGTCTTCCTTATGATAATTTAGAGTAGTTGTCCTTTGATGTCACTTGCATATAATGTGCTTACACTCTTGAAATAACAGGACTTTCCCTGGGTTGATAATTAAATGAGAAGAATTAAAGTTGCCTGTAACAGTCATATTTATGACCCAATAGTGAACAAGAAGACTATTCATCTTCTTAGAGGCTATTGCATCAAGCATCCCAAGTTGTGGGATGAACAATTGCATTACATTCAACATGAATACAACAGGGCAAAACATTCTTCCACAAATACATCCCCATTTGAGGCATATTTTGGTTATTTGCCAAGATCACCTTTGGAATTCATCTTTGATAAATATGTCACTATAGATGGTCATAGTGACATAGATAAGGTAATAAATTTCATTGAGAAAATTAAGTTGATACATCACACAGTGCAAGAGCAACTTGAAAAGAGTCAAAGCAGTTACAAGGAAAGGCATGAAAAACACTGGATTGATCACAAATTCCAAGTTGGTGATGAAGTTTGGTTGTACATAAGCAAAGAAAGATTGCAAGGGGAAGGTAAAAAGCTCAAACCAATATGTTATGGTCCATTTAAAATTCTGGAAAAGATTGGTGCAAATGCATTCAAGCTAGATTTTCCTCCTTATATGCAAATATATTCTATCGTTAATGTTGAGAATTTGAGATTGTTTGAGCCTCCTTTGATTGATGATCAAGGAGAAAATGTTCAGCTGCCATCAATAGATGATTTCTCGCCATAATATCTTGATGAACTTCAGAAAGATCTCATACTTGATAGAAGAATCATAATTTCAAGAAGAGGGAATGGAGAATACCTTATAGTGGGACTCAAGGGACACAATCCTTCAAAGCCCAAATGGATGGAGAGTGAAAGGGTGAGGGAGTTGTACCCTCACTTGCTAAACAATTGATAGTATATTTTGGGGTCCAAAATGCTTCTAGTGGGGAGGAATGATCCTTGGCTCAGTATTTAGCTCAAAATTGAAATTTCTCAGAAATGCTTCAGACTTGAATGCCTAGATAGATCTCGTTTCCAAGTTTCCAATGTAACTCGTTTCGTCAAATTACGAGTTCGTATGAGTGAGTTATGGCATGTTGTTCATTTTCCCAAACAGGAAAAAAAATGAGCAGAACAGGTACATGGATGATGTGCAAGTTTAGTTAGATTCTCAGAGAATATTCTCCAAATTCAGCCAATGACAGTATGCCAAGTGTCCAAACAAGATTCGTCGATGATGACTAGGAAGTGAATTTTTTTGTCCTAATTCTAAGGACACATACACGACACATGCATGAAGAAGTGTGAGCTTGAGGAGCTTCTGATTATTAATGAAAGGTTCCAAGTACATTGTTACATAGGTGAAACACTAAATCTAGTAGTGGAACATGAAGCCACAACTTGCTTCTCCAAATAATGATTTACCTCCTATGCAATACAAGAGAAGCCAAGGAAAAAATCTAAGAATATAAGCCGTTTACTTGAGGTATGAGGAGCTATTTGTAAAAAGTGACAATGAATTTTGAGTTTCCTCATGAATTTTCAACTTCTATGACCTATTGGATTCCATATAACCTTTCACATTCCATATATGACCTTTTAAATTCCACATGTGACTTTTCACATCCCACATGTGTCTCTTGGACTCCATTAAATTAAAATTATTACAAAAGAAAAAAATACATATAGGACAATGGCTATATAAGAAAAAACTCCTAATAAGACAAAATAATTTTCAAATAGATAAAGTTTTTTCTTCTTCATGGAGTTTATTAGTGATGTATGAATTCCATACTTTGAACTTTGTTTCTATGACTTTGAATTTTATAGGAAACTCGACCGCAAACTACATCTTAACCTCCAATTCTTTTGTCAAAATATATCTGGAGTCGGATTGTACAATATTCCACAACCACGATAATTTCATGTTAAATTTTGTTTGTGCAATTGCATGTTGTATAATAACACTTTTAGTAATATCCAAAACTTGTTTTTCTATTTCTTGCTTGATCTACTCGAAAAACTGCTTAACTTACCACCTGATCTTGTCCTTGTCTCTTGTCTCTCCAAGTGGACCCATTGAAGGCAACCCATGTTTTTGTGCTAGGGACTCCAAACCACTATGTAGTTGACTATAAGCAACTAAATATTTAGTTTCTTATTATCTAAGACAAGTGTAATTATGGATATGGATTTGCAACTGTACTATGTCCATCTAAATAGAAACCTTGTCCTTCCTAACCAACATATCTGGAACATCAGTGTATTTAACGACCTACTCCTATATCAGATCAAGAACTTTGTTTGTAACTTTTAGGAGCTTTAATATTTCTTGTGATTTATTTTTTATATCAGGCATGGATGATACTGCTTGATGCAATAGAATAATTTCATCATACAACTTCTTCATGGTATCCTCCATTGGTCCCAACTCATCCTGTGTAGATGACTTCCATTCTGTTGTGTTGATACTGTTGGAAGATAATCACCAATTTCCTGTAGTGATATGCTCCACTTGTTTCTTTGTTGTATCCAATTCTTTCCACAGTCATGCATTCTCATTTAAAAGGTACTCTGAGTTGTCCTGTGTTGTTGTGGAAAAAGTAACATCAGCTGCCTTGACTTCCCAGGGGTTCCTCCTAGAATTTTCAATTATCACCTTCTCAATGGATACAAAGATTGTATTTTGTGGATCATTTGGGAATAATATTTGTCTTTCTGGCATGATAATTTTCTTTATTTGATCAAAAGTGATATTTCACACATCCATGACCTTATATGCTGGTGGAGGGATGATTCCCGTCTCATTGAACAGAAGATGACCACTGGAAAGAGAAGGTTCTGATGGGGAATCTGGCTCATCATCCATGGGCTCAATGGAACCTTCTTCCTCCATCTCTTCTTCTATCTCCTGGGTCAGTTGTTCTTCTTCTAGCTTTTGTGCGGCTTCCTCCTCCTATGAGTGTATTTGCTACTCTTCTTCTATTCTTCTTATTTATTCCCCTTCCTCGTTTTTTTGTCTAAGTAGGTCATCTTGCTTCCAATTTTCCTCCTATTCTCATTGATTCTTTTCTTGTTCAACATCAATAACACTTTTTCTTAATGGAGCAAATTTCCACTTTCTGCTACTCTCTATTATTGGATCATGCATTATCTTTTTCCTAGGATTTGTTGTGTTGGGTTGTGTAATTTTTAATTGTGGTTCCTCCTGCATCTACACATTTGAAATTTGTGGAAATGTGGACGTGCCTTCCTCATCTCTTAATCCATTGTACCGGTTTTTCACTGTTTCATCCTCTACATTAGTCATTAATACATATCCCCAAGCATACCCTATCCTGTCACAATGTTGCTTGCACACCTTCCTGGGGTTATACCTATGAAATATCCTATCTCCAAAGTGCAGGTGATTAAATTATTATATCATGGCATCTGTTGCCTTGAGGATATTCAACTCATACATTCAAAATATCAAAGGGAAAGTGGTCCAAGTGTCCTTCTTCCTCCTATGGGGTACTCCTGATAATCTATTATTTAACTGATAAGAAAGTTCTTGCAGAACTACCTTGTTAGTCACATATAGTAACATAACATGGTGTGAATTTTTCCATCCAAAGCATCTAATATATGTGCCATTTGGTGCAAAAAACCAATTTTCTATGTCCTGTAGTGCCTCCTTAACTTGGTCGGTCATGTAAGGAGGATAAATATAATATATCATCTACAAAAGGACTATAAATAAATGTTATGCTATCTTGTCATATACCTTTGTGAAACTTACTTGTAAAGAATATCGATGAGGAGCTCCTTGATTTAGAAAAGTGTTCTCAAACAAATTGAGAATGATTGTGTGAAAGAAGTGATTAATTGAGTTGATTATAAAGAGATTACATACAAAACCGGGCCATGCATTTTCGCCACTTGTCAAAGAATGAGTGAGTTAGTTAAACAAAGTGAAGTGGGCTCCTATTTTCTAGGAGCACGCCCATATGCAACAAGGAAAGCACACGCAAGAGGATGAAGAGTGCGCAGTTCTTGAGCTTAAGGATTGCACTTGAATGGAGGGCGCAGTTCTTGAGCTTAAGGATTGCGCTTGACTGGAGGGCGCATTCACTGAGCCAAACGAGTGCACTCCATTAGGGAAAAATTACTCAGCTTGAAGGCGTGCGCTCAACTAAAGCATAGTGCATGTCATCTTGGAGTCTCTTTTACCTGAGGAGGGCACAGTTTCATCCAATAATGCCTCTTATAATTTTTGTGTGAAAAAAGAGTTTTTTTCTTCTTATAAAATGTGTGTTTTTTCCTACTTTTGTATGTGAAATGCATGTCGAACAAATATAGTTACTAAGTCGAGAAAAACTATGCCTTCTCCTATCTTTGGGTAAGATAACACAAGTTCTCTTAAAGATAAGGCGAGGACAATTAGAAAATATCGAATTAGGAGGAAAAAACACTTAGGGAAAAACCTAGGATAGTCAGGAAAACAACGTGATGACACTAGGTTGTTTGGAATGACAGTTCACATAGACTCCAAAATTGAATTTGGCATAAATTTTGGAGGGTTGTTTTCGCAACAACAACACTTGCGCCACACTAGGAGATCCCGTGCTTCTATGATTTGGTTTCATTTTAGGCATGGATTCCCAATTTCCAGGAAGTATTGATTCAATTAACAAGTCACCTTAGCTTCCCATTCCACCTGGTTAAAGATATGGTCTCCTTCATTTCATTACTTAGCATAACACATCATAAAACTAGCCATATCATAATCATTTTGATGAGAATAAGGGTAATATAAAATCATGAGTTAAATATAATCAGAGTATGATTTTTTCATCTCCAGTGTTGCTATGATGCTACCAGGTCTGAAAAATACCTTGAAAAATTCACTTCAAGGACACAAGTGTTGCTTTGTTGACAACGGGCCTAGACAGTACCCCGACAAAGTCACTTGCTTCACCTCTATGTGCATGAAGTATTTCTCTTATTTCACCCTTTATTTATTTTTATTTTTCATGTATAAAACAAATATGCATTAAGTGCCTTTTATATTACTAGGGTGGAAGAAGGATCCTGACTTATTGAGAGAAGGAGAGGTTTCTCCTTTAGAGACATGTTTATAAAAATATAATGATGCTTTTCTCACTAAATTTTTTCCCCATATTTCTCTACTCAAAAAAATAGGAAAGAAAACACCAAAACACAATAGAGTAAAGGATCTATAATCCTAAATAAATATGGGCATAATGTTTTTTCTTATGGTTTCTCTGTTGAAAGGATCATATTTTCCATCCAAATTCATTGAATTTAAAGACATATAAAAACCAAATCAAAGAAGAGGGTAACAAATTAGCCAAGGGTTGCTTGTTATCACAAATTTCCTTTCAGAAAATATTAGCCACATCATCTTGAAGCTCAGAACCAGATCTCATGCAAATTTTATTATAACCAAAAAAGAAATAGCATGGAAAATTGAAAATACAAAGGAAATAATGCAATGTATCTAACTGAGTACAACCTATCCTAACCTAAAGTAACAATTATTTGGTTAGGTTAAATAAAATTAAACTTCCAATGCAACCATAAAAGTTGCTTCCGACTTTTGAGTTTAAAGATGTGTTCATGTAACCTCAATGTGAGATATAGTTAGAGAAAAAGATAAACAAAAAAAACATCTGCACTGACACATAACAACATAAAGTGAAAGAACAATAGTGTGACACACTTGACTACTCTATAGAATAAATAACTCCACAAAAACAACATTTCCTAGGTCCACAACCATACAAAACTTGATTGAAAGCATGAAGAAACAAAATGTGAGACATGGGATTTGATTGATAGGATACTTCAAGCCAATTTGCAATAGGATCATGGAAAAAATCATTTGGAAACCTATGATAAGAAATATTAAGCAAATAGATATCTATATTATAAGAAAAATTGGCAGATGATAAAGATTGACAAAAATCCATCAATGGACGATGAAGAAGAGATGTCAAATCAAATTATTTTACAATTGTTAAGGTCACTTTTTGTTTCCATATCATAGATCATATATTTGCATGAAGAGGGACGTGATAATTGAAAGATAAATGTATGATTAAACTTTCTATCTTGAGGTTTTAAAAATTGAACAATGCAAAAAGCGAGATTCTCTCAATAAAGAATCCACATCCCCTGATATGATATTGATATAAGGTTTTGCGAGAAAATTTTAAACTGAAAAAATTCACAAGTACTATCAAGATAGAAGGAACTTGACATAACCATCAACATGGGCTAAAGTGTCTTGTTTACCCAACTTGACTCTGAATTCTGAAAATATTGAGAGTTAAACTAAGAAAGCATGGTCGATTTCTCATCTGAACAACATTCATTATTCAAATCACAAGATTCATAGAGAAATTGAGATTTTCCATATATATTTTCTATATTGCAACAAAAATCTTCAATAATAAGCATGTCATCCTCTTGAATAAAATAAGGTATACACGAAAGGAAATATTCAATGATCATATCGATTCTGTTTGAAACCTATAAAAATATGAATCTTCATGAAGGAAAAAAGGTTCATCCATAAGACTTGAAAAATCACTATCATTAAATTTAGAAGAAACGAGATGATCAAAATAATGGTTGTCCAAGGATTCAACTTGATTAATGGGTTCAAAATCGGCAAGGTTATTAACAATATTAAAAGATGTTTGACTAATAGGATCAGGAAAATCATCATCTGGGGAAAGATGTGAAATAAAATTTAATCCCTCATCAACAAATTGATCCTCCGACTTTCTGATTAGAATAGGTTCAACACACGTAACATCAAAAGGAGGGGGACAAGGAATAAAATGGATACTAGATTCTTATTTAGGACTAAAATTATTTTTGAAAGGGAGTATATGATGAATTTGATTCAAAATATTTTCTTGAAATCTTGAAAAAGAAACAAATATTTTCATCCAAAAATTTCCAATCCACATCCTCGTCTGGAAATTCATAACAAAGATGAATAAACCTATCAACAAACTGCTTACTTGATTCATTCGATTCCATTATAATCTGATTGATTTCATTAAGACCATATTGATATTCATACTAGTCAAAAACACAACAAATATCATTAACCAATTGCTTAAAAGAGGAGATAGTAGCAAGAGGTAAAGAATAACACCATTGCTTAGCATGACCACCCAATGTAAGGGTAAACAACCTTGCGAGGATATCTTCATAATTGAACAAACTAAATCACGTAACTAGGGATGGTTATTGTACCCTTGCCATCAAATTTTATATGTGATAAGTTATGTAAAAATTTTGCGGGGATTGAAAGTTCTAAAGCTTCAAAAACACACCTCGAGATTATGATCTGGGATTAAGCCATCTATGGTAAGAGATTCAAACAAACTTCACAAGCTCAAATTATCATCTGGCCCTCCTCGCACCAAAATGTTGATGGTGATGTATGCTGCCAACATGAAGGGGATCTCCCTGATATGAGCTGCCAACGAGACCTCACACTATTTTGTGTAGGAGTTCCAAATGGATGTATGGTCTGACCACCATTGAAATTTTTTAGAGATGCACCTTGGTTACAACACATACACAAGATATCAAAAACACCTCTTTAGGATAGCAATTATGTAAGATTTGTGTGACAACGAGTGTAGAATGTACATGAAACTTCCATGACTGGTAAATAGAAATGAGCCTCTGGTTAGGGAACTTATAATAATATCCTAAGAGAGACCCACAAGTGGAATAGAAAGACTTGTTGGTTAACCTACAAATTAGTTCACAAAACAAAAAACAATCATAAAATCATAACAACACTTATCCAACAATATCTTGTTGCCGATTATGGACCCGCCAACATTCAGGGGATCTCGCTGATATGAAGTACCAACTAGGCCTCACATCGTTGGAGTAGGAGTCCCAACAATGGGGTGTTAATGATCAACCTTGATTTGCAAAAGACATAGAGTGGTGCACGATTTCTTTAGTGAGAACAAGTGTGTGACCCTAGGGAGAGTCAACACACTAAGGGGAAAGGAAGTGCACCCCTTAGAAGCCTATAATAGTACCCATCTTGGAAGGAACACATGAGCAAAATGACATCACATGAACTAACATGCAAAATAGTCCACAATTTAAGGTGATAGATTAATACATCAACACACATCCAACAAGATTTATAAAAATGCAAAAATAATAGTTCATAATCATATGTGTAAGTTAAATAACATATATTGAAAATATAACAAGAATAGTCCTACTATATCCACAACATATGCATGAAAGTGTGTCAGCTCTGAGTTTTATTAAAAGTGATAGTTACAATGTTACATATATGATTGAAAAACCACTTGCCCCAATAGTGGAATGTGAAGTATAAAACACCTACTCCTCCAAATAAGTATACTCCCTCTACTCTACGAAGAAGCCAAGGATCTAAAAAAAATCCCAAGCTCTTCCTAAGCCTAATCCTAACCAAAAGCTTGCCTCCCAAAATCCTGTTACATGAGTTATGAGGAAATATTTGTAACAAAAGGGGGGTGATTCTTCACATGCACCTTTGTGACTCTTGAAATCCCCTCATGACTCTTCAAATTATTTATAAAATGACACATTACATTAAATTATGACTCTTCACATTCCAATATGGACTCTTGGAATTTCATTTTTACAAACAATTACAAATAATATTACATTTTCTACTCATATCCATATGAGACAAAATAGGGTAGAGACAACTTGAGAGCCTAATAAGACAAAACACTATGATGCTTGAGTTTGGGTGTACGTCTGAACTCTCACTTTCTCTAGATCTTCCTACGGCTTCAATTTATTCACCAAGGTAAGTGGTTCCCCCTTGTATCGCATTATCCATTCGTGCACGACGACGATGGAAACTTGTAAATTATTAAGGGTCTTGAAAAATTATTTTCTTTGTTGCTGCAAGCCATGTAAGTAGAAAAATACCTTATGTATGGTCATGCGCTCCTCATAGAGGTCCCACATAGTGTCTCCAAGTGTGGATACTTCAACAAGTATTTATGTTGTCATCTCCTCCAAGTAGACCTCTGCGGAAATTGCATTATGCACTACTCTGCAGAGTTGTTCTCTCTCTTTTTGGGTAGCCTGTAGATTTTGTACCAACAACTTATTCTCAATCGTCAAATGCTGAGTGTTATATCTTGCTGCATGTGCAAAGTCCAATTTGGCTTCAAAAATAACATTTGGATTCCTACTAGTGTTTGCCACTATCACCCTATCTCTAAAAAATTCGGGTGATGCATAATCATCTATAAAATTATTTCTCCATGCTTGTACAATCCTCTTCTAGAGTACATCATATGACAGATTGTACACATCCATTATTAGATCATCATCAAGAGGCACTACGTCCCCTTCCTCGCTCGAGGTTAACTTTGCGGATGAAGGTGGTGGAGTCTGAATGGTGACCTGCGGTGTGTTAGGCATCACATCCACATCTTCATCGTGTGGCTCTGGTTCCAACTCCATGTCTGCAATTTCAATCAAGTCTTCAATCTGTTGAGCAAGCTCCCAATCCTACATTTGTTTTTTGTCTCCCTCTACTACTGGTTGGTTATGTTCCTGCTCTTCAACCTTTAATGGTGTTGTTTCTTTTGCTATGGAACATTACCTTCCTTATTCTTCCTGCTTCTACTTCTCATCCTGTTATTTCCTCCTTTTCTCTCATTCTTCCCTGAGTTCTTTTTCTTCTTTCCACGCACTCAATTATGCTTCTTGCAAGCTCTACTTTTCTCTCTTCCTCTGCTCTACTCTCTATTGCCTCTACTTCCTCTTTTCTTCTACTGCCAAATATTTTTTTTCTGAGAATGGGATTTTCTTTCATCTTCTAGCTTTATTCTTCCTCTGTTATGCTAGCAACCTTTCTATTTCTCTTGTCTTCTACTGAGTTGTTTCCTTTTAATGTTATTTCTTCTAGATATGCTGTCAATTGTGGAGTGGCATGTGAAGTCCCATCTATACTCATCGGTCGCAGGGTTCGGAGGAATTTTATAAATTATTCTATGGATCCTCCTTCATCCAATGAAATTCCATGCTGACCAAATTGTATCATATTCTCTCACAATGGTCCTTGAAAATTCCCCTTGGATCATAAAAATTGAATTCTTTTGTACTGAACTCAAACTTTACTATGACTTTTGATTCGGTATCTGCAACTTTGAGATTATTAATCTTGTATAATTAGATATGTAAAGGAAAAGTGGGTCACTATACTTTCTTCTTCCTGTGTAGTGCTGCTGACAACCCTGTGGCAACATGATATGACACTTATTACATGACAAGCTTATCGGTGGCATACCTTGGAAAACGATGTGGTGGCTTCTGTCCGCAAAACACTCTAATAAGTGTGTCATCTAGTAAGGCAAACCAATATTCGATCTCTGATATTGCTTGCATTCCTTCTCGTGACATGCAAGGTGGGTCCTCCTCAAAGATAAAATTTTATAGTGGAATGATGAAGCGATCAGTTAGTTATTTCATAACTCATCTATGGCTGCAATCCAAAAGTAGATTACAATATATATGCATGACCGTTTCTCGTGGATTCCATGTCCAGTTCATGCCAAGGAAAATGATTATGTGCACATATTGCATCCATTAAGTATGTCGACATATAAAAACTTACTATCTTGCCCTTGGGAGGAACCTGGGCTTGTGCTACACGGGATCTCAACTGATGATCCAGCACACCTGACCAATTGAACGACTTCCCCTTGTTCACCACCTAGTTAAAAAATATTTTCCACCCTTATGGAAAGTTCTTTGTGCTCTGCTAACTGTATATTCTGCAAGCCAATATGACTAAGAGATGGTAGGCCTTCTTGAGTGACTTTGTCTTGTATGAATGGGTGGGTGTTTATTGAATATTTGATGGATCCTTCACCCAGCCTCTGACAATATATTTTGTTCTCACATGGATGTGAGTGGCATGGAAGAGTGAGTCCATGAGCTTTACTGGCTTGAGAAGATGATACATGCGTTGATAATCTCCTGCCAAAAAGGTAGAAAGCTCCTGTATGCTCGAGCTTATAAATGTTATAGTCTTCTCTTCAATGTGCGAGACAAGCCAAATAGCGACATATTCACATGGAAATTTTGGATATCTACATGAAACCTTGTATAATAGAGACCGTTGGATACTGAGATATACCTGCCGATCTTCCAGATCTGTCTCAAAGTCCTTTGCAAAATAATATTTAACCATATTCCATGTAAGTGTGGAATCCTTTTCTATGAACAATTGAGTGTATGCATATATTGGAAATTTAACTGGAACTTTCTCAAATTCTTCCCCAGTACTACTTTTAGTGGTGTCTTTTGAAGCAACTTTCTTTGGTGCCATGGTAAAAATGCCTGCTAGAGAAAAGTGATCAACAACTGTGGTACCTGTGGGACAGAAAATAAGGATTTCACAAATTTTATCAACAAGAGGGACTGGTTGCTTGTGGGAAATTCACACTGTGCAGTATTAACATTCAGGGATAAAGCTTGTGGCTTGATATTTCATAATGCGTAATTAAGCTTGGACGGTGGAATGGGAGAGAGTACACATTGCATAGTCTTAGTGGGCAGGGAAGCAGGCCAAACCCTGGAACTGCACAATGCATAACTGGGCTAGCCTATATTGTGCACTATGCAGTTCTAAAGGCCAAGCTCTTGGCTTGAGGCTTAGTATTATGCAGTGCCCAACTGAGCAAAGTGAAAACTGTCTAAGGAAAGTGTAGATCTATTGGGGCTCGTGTTTTGAAATCAAACAGTTTTGAGTTGCAGATAGTACGTGGTGGAACACAACCACGGTAGGCAGGGAGCTGTCAAGGTTGTGAAGGAATGAAGAACAGGTGGCATGGTTGTGGCAGGAGCAAGCATAGATGGTAGAAGAACGTGGCAGGAGACAAGCAGTAGAACACCCGATGAACAGAGAGAAGTAGAAGACAACTGAGTGAGAAGAAAGGAAGAACTGTCAGTTGCACTGGCAGCAGAACAAACAGGCAGCCGGCCAAGTAGAGAGGGGAGGTTGGCACAAGAGGAATGAGAGAACAGGAGCTGTAGGAGAGCTTTGTTCATGTTGTTCCATTCTCTTTCAGTATCTCTGTGCTCCAATCCACTAGATGGGACTTCTTTGTAATCTGTTAGGTTAAAGCTCATGTTAAGAAGATTTGTAATGGTCTGTTGCTGATAAGTGAATTATAATATGATCAGAGTTTGAAGTTCCCAATATATGTTGTAATCCAGTTTGATTGATATGGTAGTATTTAAAAATTTTATGGACTGTCTTTCTGAATGCGCTTCTGAAGAATATCATCCAGTTAGTGTTGCTTTTGCTTAATCTCTGAGATAGTTCTGGTTTATATACATATTTAATCCACTATATTGATATCAATTTGCTCCCAACCTTAGTAAGGTCGCGGCACGTCTTGAGTGAGACTCTCTGCTCCTAGGAGCAGGGTGAAAATGCCAGCGTGGTGCTAGAATACATCAGAAATCCTTGTTGGTCTCTAAGCCAAACCTAGGTCTTGCTTAAGAGACCTTTTTCCTCGCCAACAAATGGTTCTGTTGCTGGGACCCGAAATTTCATTTGGGAGCTAGATCATGGTATCTCGAATCTTCGAAAGAGAAATACGAAGCTGGTGGGATAACCACTTAGATCAGTTCATCACTGAGCAAGCCGAGCTGAGACAATAGAGGGAGAAAACGGTCAAATATCTGGTTCTATTTTCTGAATCCACCAGCGATGTTTATGTGATCTTTTGGGGAAAGTTCCCAGAAGAACTCTACAACTGGTTGCGAAGGCTCCAAACCAAAGTAAACAAAATAAAGTCGCGGGAAGTTGGTCGCAAGTGGGTGCATGGAGATCTGGTGGCCCTTCATCAGTTAAACACCGAGTTGACCCAAGCTGTAGATTATTGGGTGGAATCTACCTTGGATGGATACATAATGGAGCTTACAACGGAGTGCTGCTAGTCCTTTTCGAGGGTAGAGGATATATTCAGATCCGGGTTACGGGGGAAACTGCTAAAGGAGATTCCGTTGTGGGTTAAAGCCTTGATGGTAGATGAAGGACTAATGGGGTTTCAAAAATCTAAGATGGAAGCGTAAAACTCCTGTGCTGGGGGAAGGGACTGGGGGAGAGATGCCACAAGAACAGTGAAAAAGGGGAGTAGGGGTATGGATGTCGAGACCTCTAATAGGCTAAGGGAGCGATGAGCACATCGGAGGGCATAAATTGCTGAGAAGTGGCGAGAAAGGGTAATAAAGGAGTTGAAGAGATAGGAAAGTAGTTGAAAGGACAAAGAGGAGGTGCCTCAGATGACGAAGGAAGTGGAAAGTTAGGTGGGTCCCCAGGATATAGGAGGGATAGCTAAAGAAGTTCGGCAGGTGTGTAAGAACCTAGCCCAAAAGGAGGAAGGAAAGAAGTCTGGTGGAGAAGATGCAGACACGCGCCCTGAGGAGATGTTCGATGTGGAGTTTCACGTTGCAATGGAGAAAATATTCCAAGAAAGGTCAGCGTTCATATCTCAAGATACTCCTATTCCCCAAGGTTCAAGTAGCTCTAGTCCTAACCTTCCCCTGGTGCTTTACCGACCACTATGTGAAATTTTTGTTAAGTTGCGTGAATGAATTAAGTTACACAATATTCAGTCTCCAGCAGTAATACACACTGGTAGTAGAATTTCTAGTGGTACCATCTCACAACTAGGAACCAACGGCTTCATTTTAGTAACGCCTACTCAAGTGAACATGGCGGGATCACTTACCTGGTACCCAGAGTTCTCCGGGAGGGGTAACGACGATGTTGAATAGCACTGGTACCTCTGCGAAGCCATATGGAGGGCACGACAGACACTAGATGCAGGGAAGTTGATATAATTTCAAACCACCGTTAGGGAGAGAGCTTTACACTGGTTTATGAAGTGGTCTGAAGCTCATCAGAATCCAGCGATGGCATATGTGAAGAGGGACTTCGTTAAGGAGTTCAAACTGCCCCAAATAGACCAACAGGGTATATCAGAAATGTGGGAAATCAAGCAGCGGGAAGGAGAGACTGCTTGGGATTTGATGCAAATATTCAAGGACGCGATTGGAAAACTCAGCTATCCAATTGATTCGAACCATTAGAGGGATTGGTTCATCAAAGCTCTACTACCCTTGACCAGAACTCCATTAACTCAACAGAGGATCGAGATGTTGCAAGACGCACTGGAGAAAGCAATGAAGATAGAAGCTATGGTGGGTTACCCGCAAGAGTTTAAGGGAGGAGAAACAGTATAGGACCCCCCTATAATGGGGTTGCAACATCAAATAGCGAGCTTGACAAAGAAACTCAATGAAATTAAACCAATGCGGCCAGCAAGACCGAATGTATGGTGCACACACTGTCTAATGGAAGGACATGTGGTAACCGAATGTCCTCGGTTGCGGGGTTAGAATGAGGGGACATCGGCTGCAGGGGCACAGGGGGATCCACCAATGGGAGGAGTGCCGTAGATAAACACCCAGGGAATATATCCACTGCAACAACAATACACGGGGTTCCCTGCGCAACAAAGTCCAACCAATACTGAATATTGTGAAAGATGAAAGAACATGGGTCATCCACCTCGCCTATGCCCTATTTTGAAAAATTATTCCACCATTCCAAATAACACATACTGTGAGTTCTGTACTTCAACAACACACAACACAGAGCAATGTAGAGCTCTGGACGCATTGGCAGAACGATTGGACCGACCTTCATACCGAGTGAATGAGACTCCCTGAGGAAGAGGAGGAGGCATGAGAGGAGGCCGAGCAGGGGGTAGAGGTCCAGTAAGATGTTACAACTGTGACCAATAAGGACACGTAGCGAGGGAATTTCCATTTCCTAGAAGACCTTGGTGTTCCCAGTGCCAGGTTAACACGCACGCAACCGAAGATTACCCTGAGCTCATTAAAAGATGGGAGGAAAGAACTAGAAAAAGAGGAACAAATCTAGTAAATCTAGAGCCTGGGATAATGGAGACTCAGACAATGCATAACGTGGCAATAGTGACACGAGGAGGCAAGAGAACAGGGGAAGATGCATGTACAGTGGACTCGATAAAATTGATCAGGCCAACATCCCCAAAACCGTTGTTCAAACCGGAAAGACAGAAGTAATTTTTCTAAGAGGCAATAAAAACATTTGCCCAACTGGGAGGAAAAAAAGGTATTGAGTTATAGAAAACACAGGAAAACAATGAAAACCAAACCGATTCAAGTATTATCATTCAAGAATGGTTCCATCTATTCCTGAAGATTGTTAACAACGCACCAATGTTGGAGCAGCTAAAGCAGAACCTGGAAGGAGTGGTGCACAGGAACACGGGATCAAGAGAATCATCTAACGCAACCTAGAAGTATGTACAGAGGGTGAAAAGAAATAAAAGAACGATATGAAAAGAGTTCCGAGTAAACACCCAACTTGCTGGTTACCGAATTAAAGACACCATGCTTGATTTGGGATCCGATGTCAATATTTTACCAAGAAAAACCTAGGAAGCATTAGGAAAGCCAAGGTTAACATACTCACCAATCCAACTTCGGATGGCGAACCAGTACTGCATTGTGCCCATAGGTATACTGGAGGAAGTTGAGGTTGAAATTGCGGGAGTAAAAACATATACGGACTTTGAGGTCATCGACATCATGGGGGATAAATATCCTTATCCTGCATTGTTGGGAATTGACCGGGCCTTTGAAAATTATGCAATAATAGATCTAAATAAGGAACTGATGATCTTTGAGAATGGGGAGGTCAGAGTTACTCAGCCACTTGACCCATATCAAGGTCCAAGATACACAGAGACTGTAGACAACAGAGAATATGTTCAGCTGATGGACCATATTTATCAAATGATTGCAGGGAAAAGGGAGGATTACATCAACCCAATAGCAGGCGGCTTTGTAAGCTGGAGAAGTATCCAAAGCTTAGAATTAGGCTCAGAATTAGCCTGGGATGATTGGCATCAATGAGGGTATGAGAGCAATACAAGGAGATGCGCCAACATTGGAAGAATCAATTGGATCGGGACTGAGGTAAGGGATTACCAAACTTTATCCAATAGGAACGATGTAGATATTTTCATAACAGAAATAGAAGATAGGGTACTAGAAGGACATAGGGTACCACTAATGGACATGGTGTTACAGTCCACATCGACAAGATGGTGGAGTAACCACCGTAACTCACTATCGCAATGGGGTAGAGTTGTGAAAGCATTGAAAGCGAGATTTAAGGAAGAGGAAGGACCTCGGGTAAAAGAGAAATACCAAGGGGACTCAAACCCCGTAAACCATATAAAGGGATGTGAGGATCAATGGAGAGCTGTAGGATATCTAGAAGAGATATGGGTACATAGATTTATCCACTCTCTGGACTTGATTCCACAGGCCTGGTACCTGACAAAAGAAAAGAAAAGAGGGACCAGCACATGGTGGGAAGTTGCGGATAACTTCACACAATTCTTCTTGTTTGAAGGAAAAATGGAACTGGTCACACAAGATTTGCAAGCTATAAAGAAGGTACTATTCTTCCCAGAAAGTATAAAGGAGGATGAGCAGCCACTTCCTAACCTTGGCGTCAGAAAAAAGGTAGCATGCCAAAAGATAAACAACGAAATGGATGATGATAATCTAGAAGTTCTTAGGCATTTGTATTTTGAAGAAACGGAAGGGGAGAGGGATATTAAAGAAGAACAAACAATAGAAGGGATTCACTTGCTACCTTTAAAAACCAAGAAACTAAATATTGGAACAAAAGATAAGCCAAAACTAGCGACAATTGGAGATTATTGGGATGAACAGACAACTAGGGAGATATACAGTCTGCTGCAGGAATGTGAGGACTTGTTCCCTTCATCGGTAGTAGATCTAAAGGGAATAAAAGGGGATATGGGGGAGATGCGGATAATATTGAAGCTTGATGCAAGGCCTGTGAAACATAGACCATATCGTCTGAAGCCACATGTGAAGGAAAAAGTTAAAGCAAAGATCGACACGATGTTAAAGGCAGGATTAATATTCCCAGTAGAGGAAGCAGAATGGGTAAGTCCTATAGTTATACAGAACAAAAATGGAGAAGTTTGAGATCCGAGTCTATGTTGATTATAGGAGCTTAAACAATGCCTGTATCCATGATCCATTTCCCACTTCGTTTAGTGATGAGGTCCTAGATAATGTTGCAGAAAATGAGGCGTATTCGTTCACTGATAGATTCTCAGGATACCATCAGGTATGGATAGCAGAGGAAGATAAGAAAAAGACAACATTCACCACCGAATGGGGCTCTTTCGTATATAATGTGATCCCATTCGGATTGAAAAATGCACCTGCAATTTTTTCTCGTATCGTGATAGCTTCTTTCTGAGAGTACATCCACAAGTTCTTAGAAGTCTACATGGATGACTGGACAGTCTACAACTTATTAAAAGACCATGCAACGTTATTGAGAATAATGTTTGATAGGTGTAGGCAACTTCAGATCTCGTTGAACCTAAAGAAGTGTATCTTTGCAGTACTATTTGGAACACTCCTAGGACACATGGTATGTACCCAAGGAGTTTGCATAGACCTAGCCAAGGTAGCAATGATAGTCAACATGGAGGCACCAGAAACGGTAAAACAGTTGAGATCATTGCTAGGCCACACAGGTTACTACCGGTGATTTATCCGCAACTATGCAAAGATAACAACCCCTTTAGAGAAGCTATTGCGAAAGTCTAAGCAATTTCACTAGACAGAGAATTGCAGAACAACCCTGAATACCCTAAAATAAAAACTCGCAAGTGCGCTAATATTATTTCACCCAAATCGGGACAAACAATTTCATGTGCACATCAATGCTTCCAGCATTGCACTTGGAGCAGTCTAGGTGCAACCAGGGGACACTTCAGTTGACCACCCGGTATATTTTGCAAGTAGAAAATTGTCCACAGTAGAAAAAAACTACACCACAACAGAGCAAAAGTCATTGGAAATGGTGTATTCCCTTCAGAAGTTCTGCCACTACCTGTTGGGAGGTACGCTTAAATTTTTCATAGACCACTCAGCTTTGAAATATTTGGTAAACAAACCGGTCTTAGAAGGAAGAATCTGCAGATGGCTCCTACTCTTCCAGGAGTTCACATTCAAGGTGATCGTAAAGCCTGGAAAATTGAACGTAGGGCCCGATCACCTGTCTCGAATAGAGAATGGAGAAAATGGAGGATCTCTAGATGATCAGTTACCAGACATTGATATTTTCAAAGTAGAAGACATCCTAGAATATTTGGACCAAATAGCAACCTATCTCACAACAGGGCAGTGTCCACAAGAATATACATCAGTCCAAAAAAGACACTTGGTAGTTCATGCTGTAGAATGCCAACTCATAGCATGACATCTATATAAGATGGGACTGGACCATATTCTTCGGAGATGTGTCATGGACCAAGAAAGGGAAGATGTACTATGGGAATGCCACAGTGGGGTTGCAGGAGGACATGTGGGAGCGAAACCAACGACTAGAAAGGTACTACAAGAAGGATTGTGGTGGTCGACGGTACATATGGACAGCAAAGCATTTGTTAAGAAATGTGATATATGTTAGTGGATGGGACAACCATCGCACAGAGATGAACTTCCACTTCATCCGATAAAAGTACTGCAGCCATTTGAAAAATGGGCAGTCGATTTTGTAGGACCAATTACACCAGCTGCAAGACACTCGCAGGTAAGGTAAATCATAACGGTGACAGACTACTTAACAAGGTGGGTAGAAGAAATGCCAGTAAAAAATTGCACAGCAACGACTGCTGCCAGGTTTATCTTTGAAAACATAATCAACCGATTCGGTTGTCCAAAGAGCCTAACCAGCGACCAAGGTACACACTTCATCAACGACACCATTATATCCCTACTAGAAAGCTTCATGATACAACATCATAAAAGCAGTCTGTATCACCCGCAAGCCAACGGTATGGTAGAAGCATTCAACAAAATACTGGAGAAAGGCCTAACAAAAATATGAAACGCTCAACGGGATGACTGGGATGAGCGGATACCAGCAACTTTATGGGCATACCGAACAACGATAAAGCGACTGAATAACCAAACACCATTCCAGCTAGTATATGGGAGAGAAGCAGTAGTCCCATCGGAATTCATCATACCCAGCCTCCTAGTCGCAACGTCACTCCAACTATTAGAGGAGGACTTGCTAAAGGAATGACTGCATGAATTACAAGGCCTTGAAGAAGAACGATTTTTGGCAGAATTTCACCAAACAGTACAGAAGGATAGACAAAAAGCTTGGAATGACTGACACATAAAGTGCAATACTTTTTAGGTTGGGGGAAAAGTTGTACTCTATGACAGTAGGTACCAGAAGTTCCTAGGGAAACTGCAGATGCGTTGGCTAGGGCCATTCTACGTGATAGAAATCAAAGATTCAAGCGTAGTTTGGTTGGCACAACTGAATGGCCAAGTTCTACAAGGATGGGTGAACGACGCACGCCTAAAGCCCTACCAAGAGTAAGTCACTCATTTCCAATTCCAATAACTCTCGCAATTGAGAGGAGTCAGTAGGGTAGAATAGTATCAATAGCTCTCTCACACCTGAGATGAGCATAGATAGGATTTCCACTTTAGCAAAACCAAAAAAATAAAGAGCTACAGTTGTGTTGCGGGGATTGGAATGTAACCAATTGTGGTCGGGGAAGGGTAGTGTCCAATGTGTCATCCATGTCAGATAGAAAAGTGTGTCGAACATCAGGCCATCATCATTACGCGTAGTACCCGTGTCAGTCCGTAGGATTACCAAGATTTGGAAATAATTGCCATAATTAGCATCACCCATATCGTAATAAATTTTCCATAATAAGGCATAACCACCAACCGTCGCGTCTGCCCAAATCCCGAAGCCACAGTCAGCATTGTTAGAACCCACCTTAGCCAGTAACTAATCACATGATCGTAACCACGGATGAGGCCAGGGGGAAATTGATTAGTTATGGGGTCTCATCAACCTCACCTGTGCCAGTTAATTACATAACTCGCATGCAAAGATGTGCGAGAATGGTGGAAAAATACGAGATAGAACCAGAAACATCCAAGGGAGTAAGATAAGTAGTGCGAGGAGAAGAGCAGAGAAGGCACACAGAGGAAGGAATTCAGAAGAAAAGAGAAGGAGTTGTTCCATAGGTGTATCAGAGACGAGCCAGAATGACAAGAGTAACACCAACAGTTGTAGAGCAAGAGCTCAATAACGGAGTGCAACAGATGGAACCCTTAGTGGGGAAATATGACAGTGCCTCACTGATTGACACTGACCTCACGGACTCTTTCGAGTTCCCAGCAACAAAGATACAAGTATATATGGATAATTATGCCACCGAAGTAGGGTAGCAAGTAGCAAGAGTCCTATTAGAGTTCCGGGGCATTCAAAATTCTACCATACTGAACTTAAGAGATCTCCTGGTGTTCGGTGTTACAGGCACTGCAATGCAGTGCACCAAGTTATTTTTGAGCCAAATTCATAATGGTTCGCTATGGCTAGGGAAAGAAATCGTGATTCATGTGGAGGACATCCACAGGCTAACTGGACTGTCAATGGAAGGGAGGGATGTTTCATCAGCATTCTAGACTGTATCCAAAAAGGCGAAGAAGACCAGAGATAACGACTACTACACATAGTACGACACTAAGAGGGGGGAGGGGGAAGGAGCCAAAATCAAATTGATCAACAAGCCAGAGGTCAGGTTCGCTTGTTACCTAATTGCAAGTAAAACGATGAGGCACTATACAAAATGAGAATGCACGCTGGATACGATTTCGGTTGCGGAGCATTGTGTCCAGGGGGCACCATTGAACTGGTGCTCATTTTTGCTGAACTAGTTGTTCGAAGCTTGCGAGGAAAAATACAAGAGGGCAACTAGATTCATCTATGGATATCTAATTATGGCACTAGCAATGTGGAAATGGACTTTTCCAGGCATTCGAGTACCTGTGGAGATAGCAACAAGACAACCATTGGTAATGAAATTCGTGCCTTGGAAGGTATCTGGGGATCCTAGCACGAAGGAGGTAAACACAGAAGCTTTCAGGGCATGGTACAGCCAAATGCTTGATGTTGTGATGAGTCAACAAAGAATCCCAAGGAGTCTGCTGGATGGTTATAGCACGCAGATATGGTTCGGAGTTACCCATAAGCAAACCTTTATTAGGCCAACGTGTGTACCAAAATCTACTTTCAAAATGAGGCCATTAAAGTTCCAAATTGATGAAACAACCTTCCACACAGAATTCTGCTCGTGGCCAGGAGTAGCGATAGAGGTTAGAAGCAGAGTCTACACTTATATCTTATGGGATGTTTCCAAACCCACTGACGGGGGAGACTTCAGAGTAGACGATGACTAGGATGGCGCAGTTGCAGCTATCCCCGATCATTGAGCAGTTAAACACAAAGGTACAAAATTTTAATAAAGTAGTTCGAGTGTTAACAAGTGATTCCACGACATTTCCTACATTTTCAGAATTTCAGGCATCTCACTCCAGACCATCTTCCACCACGGCCTCCCTAATAGCAACAATACCCAACATTCTATTTAGCCCACCGGCCACAACAACTACAGCGCTGGTTTGGAAGACTAAAGCTGGGAAAACCCTAATAGCGGCACCAAAAGAAAAAAGGGCCAAGATCGCAGTATCTAGTACAGTGGTTGATCTCACCGGGGATGATCAACCGCGACCTTTGAGTATAGGAGTGCCGATCAGGGAAGAGCCTGTTGTGGAGCCCCAGGTGACAAGGGGGCTATCACCCTTCAACCCCCTCGATTTCTTAAATATTCACATATCCCCACCTCAAATGCACCAAACATCGGGCCCCTCTTCATCCACCATTCAGGAACCACCCATTACCACGCCCTCCACTTCATCAACCACCGTATCAGACCCAATTGTCAGAGGAAGACCAAATGAGGACCCCGAGGTGGAAGTTAACTCGGGTACACCAGAAGTACCCCTCATTAGCCAAACCCTGGTTCAACAAGCTACGTTCACAGAGCTTTTAAATCAAATAGAACAGTCTATGGAAGAAGCAGGTGCTTCGCCCGTCGAGCAGAATCCACTCTAGCAAGCTAATCTAACAGCCCAAGAAACGATGCCTGATCTAAACATGGCTGACTCTAGTAACAAGATGCCACAAAAAACACCACCTCAGTCACCGTAGGCACAATCAACAAAATCTATCGCCAGCGGACAACCACTTCAAGCACGACGGCCAGATCAGGGAAACTTGGATGCTGAGAGTGTAGAGACATGGGGAACAACCCATCTCTACAAATTAATTCAGAGAGTAGCACAACAAGTAGAAGGGCTTCACGCGGAGCTCTAGAAAAGATGTGAACAACAACAATTACAAATCAGCACGCTTACTGAAGAGCGTGAACAACTGAGGACATAAAATGGGAACTTACAAGAACAACTAGAGACAATGACAATAATATTATGGGATGTTTGGCCCATAGTAATGGCCAACAACAACCGAATACCAGAAGGGATATAGGAGAATGATATAGTCGGATGCACGGTCCACATCAGGGTGGCATGTTTGAACCTCCATCAGGAAAACGAGGAACTCAAAGCAGCATTGGCAGCCTAGGCTGTGTTGCCAGACCCAGCAGTTGTATACACAGAGTAGATATTAGAGAGACAGAGCTAGGTGACAAAAATGTAGGAAGTTTTGAGTACTGCAGCTAAAGAAGCGTATGACCTACTGAAGGGTCTACAAGAATGTTCGACCTCACTTGCACTGAAGTCTCAACCGATTTCATTATAGCTACAAAAAGTATCAAGGGAGATCCAGGAGGCCATAAACCATACTAGAATCGACCAACTATACGCTTAAGCGGATGCTTTGGAGGTCCAGATACAGCAGATTGAAGAAAACTCAACTGTTGCAAAGCAATCTCTCCGGGAACTGAGACAGCCGATAAAAACCAGCACCCAAATGATGCAACGACTGGTCTCCAAGGCCGATACGAAAATCCAAAACGTTTTCGGTAGCTTGCCAGCTATTTCAGGGGAGGAAGCGGTTGCGCAGGTCATAGCGCAAACTGACTCGCTCATGCAAGGATGGCATCACACCCTGACAACCTTTTAGGAGCTCAAAGCAATAACTCTAACACAAGTCCCAGAATTGGGGCCCTTGTTTGGATAGTCAGGAGAAAGGGGACAAGCAGGGCAGAACACAGGGCCGAGTAGACCAATGGAAATAGAGACAGTGAAGAGCAATTGACTCGGGGCAAGTCAATAGATTGTGGTCGGGGCCTGTTGGGGCCCTTGTTTTGAAATCAAATAGTTTTGAGTTGCGGATAGTACATGGCGGGACGCAACCATGATAGGAAGGGAGCTGTCAAGGTTGCGAAGGAATGAAGAATAGGTGGCACGGCTGTTGCGGGAGCAAGCAAAGATGGTAGAAGAACGTGGCAGGAGACAAGCAGTAGAACTCCTGATGAAAAGAGAGAAGTAGAAGATAGCTGAGTGAGAAGAAAGGAAGAACTGTCAGTTGCGCTGGCAGCAGAACAAATAGGCAGCCCAACAAGTGGAGAGGGGAGGTTGGCATAGGAGGAATGAGAGAACATGAGCTGTAGGAGAGCTCTGTTCATGTTGTTCCATTCTCTTTCGGTATCTCTGTGTTCCAATCCACTGGATAGGACTTCTTTGTAATCTGTTCGGTTAAAGCTCATGTTAAGGAGCATTGTAATGGTCTGTTGCTGATAAGTGAATTATAATATGATCAGAGTTTGAAGTTCCCAATATATGTTTTAATCTAGTTTGATTGATATGGTAGTATTTAAAATTTTTATGGATTGTCTTTCTGAATGCGCTTCTGAAGAATATCATCCAGTTAGTGTTGCGTTTGCTTAAGCTCTGAGATAGTTCTGGTTCATATACATATTTAATCGGCTATATTGATATCAATATTCTCCCAACCTTAGTAAGGTCGCGGCACGTCTCGGGTGAGACTCTCTGCTCCTCGGAGCAGGGTGAAAATGCCGACGTGGTGCTAAACTACAGCGGAAATCCTTGTTGGCCTCTAAGCCAAACCTGGGTCTTGCTTAAGAGACCTTTTTCCTTGCCAACAAGATCTACCTAATGGAAGTGTTAAAAACTAGAATATATAAGTGCTTGTAAGAGATTGAGTTCAAATATGAAGAAGTGTGATTGACTCAATGTAAATCAAGTGTAGTAATTGAATAGGCAGGAAGAAAACCAAATCAGTGAGGAGAGTCACCGAAACGACGACTATCAGTGCAAAAACAAAGAAACCGATGTGACACTTGTGAAAGCCAAACAAAAACATGAAAGAACACTTATACAAGTTAAAAACACCATCATGCATGAAGAGAAATAAGCAAAACAACACTCACATAAGAAAAACGACAAAAAACGATAAAAAAATGGCAAAAGGTGATAAAAACAAAACTCACCCGGAAAACAACAACAACCACATTGAAGGTTCCTTAATCTCCTTGGGAATGCTATAGCTCCAAGATTGAATTTTCAAATGAGATCTACAGGCGCCGATTAAATAGTTTTCCGCAAATTAGGGTTGATGACGCACATGCCTAAAATCAAGGAAAAAGTGACACATGGTGGAAGTTTATAAAAATAGAAAGTTTGCCTCCTTAGGGATACTAAAAATATATCCCTATATTTTAGGGATGATTTTTATTTTTTTCTCTTTTTCTTTTTATCTTTTCCAGAAAAAATTTCCATGCGCATTACCGGGAAATATTGTGCAATTCTAGGGAACTTGAAAACTTTCTGGTTCAATGCACTGCGTAGTTTTTGGGGTCAGTGAGGGATTACATAGTTTCTGGGCTTAGTGCTTAGATGAATTCCATGACTGCACAATTTCTAAGCTCAAGGCTGACTGCCAGTCTGCACTGCGCAATTGCAATCATCAAGGTTGCACTTGCCCTCATGGATTGTGCAGTTTCTGGAGGCAAGCCCAGAACTGCTGTGCGACTAAGTCAGGAGGTTAGCTTGTGACTTGTAAATGTTAGCTAAGTGTGAAAAAAGTGATCACAAGCATAAATGGGAAGGATTTCTCAATCACAACATGAATACTTGATATCAATGCAAGATAAGCTTTTGTGAGTAGAAGGTTAGGCTCCAAAATCTAAGCTTGAGAAAAATTTTGGAGGGTGGTTGTAGCCGCTACAACACTGGAAACACACAGGTAGAACTCCAGCTCTCTGAATGAATCTTGTCTCATGAAACAAATTTCTAACCGTTCCAGAAGTATTTTTCAATTCATTGATAACCACAACTTCCTCACTTAGTTTGAGTTAAAGGTGTAGTTTTCAAACTAAGTTGTTTTGATTGGAGACGAGGAGTATATAAATGCACAAGTAAAATAAATTGTCAGTGTCTTATTTTTAATCTCTGGTGTTGATCCACTTCTAGCAGGACATGATAATACCTTGATGGAGTCACTTCAGGAACAAAAACATTGCTCCACTTCCTGCAAGCCTGGACAATACCCTGGTGTAGTTTCTTTCTTCACCTTTCTGCGTAGGAATCCTTTCTCTTATTTTTCCCTTTATTTTTTTTTTTCATTTTGTTTTTTTTTGTTCATAGAACTGTGCATAGGCACTTATTTACTTCATGGGGCGAAAGAGGGATCACGACTTATTGAGAGCAGGATAGGTTGTTCCTTCAGAGAAGGATGTTTATATACACCTCTGATATACTTGCTAAGGTTTTCCTCCCCTCCTTACTCTACTCGACTAGGTTGAAAAGGATTAACTGAAAAGATAAAACCAATTAGAGTAGGAGGTACTAGTTAAAATTCACACATCGCGATTTCACTGCAATTTTCTTCGACAAGGAATGTATTTTCCATCAGAGCATCATCAACTAAAATAATGCAAAATTTACATAAAGAGAGGGAATAAACATAAAACCAAGTGTTTATAATAACACAATTTCCTCTTGGATTTCACTATGTTTTCTTTAGAAGCCAAACACACTCTCATGAGAAATCTATCCTATAACTGAAAATAAAGCAAACAAAAGGAAGGAAATGGATTAGAAATCAAATCGAAGTAAAGTGATTAAAGCAACCAACTAATAAAAGAAAAAAACTACTCCTACTCATAACCTAAACAAAGCATAGGCCAAACTCACATGAAGTGATACTTCCAATGCAACCATCGATGCATTGGATGGCCTATGTAGGCGAGGGAATGCAAGTCAAGAAAGATATTCAAGCATAAAACTACATAAGAAATATAGGATAATGCAAACTAGAATGTTATAATTTTGAATGAACACAAAGAAAAGTAAAAATGAAAAGTTCATGAAAGGCGCTCTGTGGATGTACCATGGTGTTTAGTCACACTGTGAGTCAAAGTCATGTAGGGACAAACTTTCGAACTACGAAGATGGGTGAACAAAAATAAAGAAAAAAATTATTGTTTTACAATAATTTTCAACAAGTATGAATCCTCTAATGGATGAGTGATAGGATCATGCAATATAGGTGGAGGATGTGAAACTTGTATAAAAAATTGATTTTCAATAGGTGTGATGGAGTGATGAGGAGTCTCGAAAGATTCAACACTATTTTGACCAGAAGAAGAATTGACCTCAAGATTATGAGAACTTGGCATAACCATCAACTTGGGTTGAAGTGCCTCAACAACTTGGGGAAGTTCCAACTCATTAGAAGGTAGATCTTCAAATATTGGTGGCTTAGAAATATCAACAACAGAAAAATCAAAATTGTGACCAAATGAATCAATTAAAAGGTCACGATAGCCATGATCATAAAGTTCAAGATAAAAAAACAAATGCATCCTCATGATTTGATGAATCATAAAGAGGGGAAGATGAAAAATGAAAAATTTCACCCTCTGTGTTTTCAGAAAGATGAGATGATAGATTTGGAAGATCAAGAGTAGAAGATACATCCTCTCCACATTTGGATGAAAAACTAACATCCCACGTGTTCTGTGAATGATCAAAAGTAGTAACATCACCAGAAACTAATTTTTTAGATGACTCAATAGGAATTCCAAAATCATAGAAAATGTTAGGATAATGAAGGAGAGGTGTGGAAGGAAGAAAATCACCCTTCATTGCAGTTTCTTGTTCAAATATGGGCTCCCACACATAATCATCATAAACGATATCACAAGTTGGTTTCTCAAAACCAAATCCATCGAACACTTGATCCTCATGAACATCACAAGGGAGATTTGAAATAGGTGAACACAAAAAATCACAATTTGGAGGATCAATGGGACCAAATTATGGAGGACAAGGAGATAACACTTCATCG
Source organism: Pinus albicaulis (assembly GCA_034641835.2). Lineage (NCBI taxonomy): Eukaryota > Viridiplantae > Streptophyta > Pinopsida > Pinales > Pinaceae > Pinus > Pinus albicaulis. Next base: position 1,153,842,526 of record CM076580.1, on the reverse strand, counting down.
CAATCATCAGAATCACAATCCAAACCTGCGCTAAAATCCTGAGCATGTGGGGTGGGAGAAGATTGTGATATATCAATGGATGAATTATTAATCTCTCCCACCTCAACCTACAGAACTAGAATTGTTTGATGAGAAGGGGACGAAGGCTCACTTGGAACAACAACCTTGTTTTTTTCTTAGAATCTCTAACGCCGAGGTATGTTGGGATCAGTTCAAAAGATTCAAGCTCGTGCAGATTTTATGAAATGTGAACAATATATTGAAATATCCCTAACAATAAATTCCAATCAACTTCATCTTTAGGAAATTCATAACAAAAATTCATAAAATGATTGTGAAAATGATGTAATGATTCATTAGGTGATTTTCACAATTCCAACTTTTTCTTGCATAGACATTTACGATCATACCTATCAAAAGTGCGAAACAATTTTGTGACAATATGTTTGAAAGAGTGCATGGAGGCATCATAAAATGTGTGACACCATTGATTTACGCTCCTTTCGAACATGAGAATGAACAACTTACATCCAACATCATCACAATGGATGTTGTGTTCTGTGCAGAATTCAAGGAAACAAACAATATGCTCAAATAAGGTTGTTTTACCCTCTCCATAAAATATGAGAGTTGACAAGTAATATGATACCAGACGTCACTTGTAGTCTTTAATTTCTATTAAAACATGTCGGGGTTATGATTTTGGAAGAATTCATCTGATGAGATCGGAAAAACAAAACATACTTCAAGGTATCAACTTGTCATCTGACCCTCCTTCTAGCGCCATAAATGTTGATGGTGTTGGACCCCACAACATTAAGGGTATCTCCCCGATATGAAGTCCCAACTAGAACTCACACCGCTTGGAGTATATGTCCCAAAAATCGGGTGTTAATGATCAACCTTGATTTACAAAACGCATAGACTGCTGCACAATGTCTTTGGTGAAAACAAGTGTGTGACCCTTCAGAGAGTCGAGTGCGATGCATGACGGTTCCAACACATGAAGGGGAACGGAAGAGTGCCCCTTAGAAGCCTGTAATATTTTGTAGCTTGGAAGGGACACATGAGAAAAATGACACCACACGAACTAATATGCGAAATATTCCATAAGTCAAGGTGATAGATTAGTACATCAACACACATCCAATAGAGTCTTACAAATGAAAATGAAATATTTCATAATCATATGCGTAAGTTAAATAGCATATATTTAAAATAAAATAAGAATAGTCCTACTATATCCACAACATATGCATGGAAGCGTGTCGGCTTTGAGTTTTATTAAAAGTGATAGTTCCAATCATACATACATCATTGATAAACCACTTTCCCCAATAATGGAACGGGAAGTATACAACACCTACTCCTCAAAGAAGTATACTCCCTCTATGCTAAGGAGAAGTCAAGGCTCTCACAAAACTCCCAAGATCTTCCTAAGCCTAAGCCTAACCAAAATCTTGCTCCCAAAATCCTGTTACATGAGTTATGAGGACATATTTATAACAGAAGGGGGGTGACTCTTCACATGCCCCTTTGTGACTCTTGAACTCCCCTCATGAATCTTCATCTTATTTACAAAATGACACATTACATTAAATTATGACTTCCGAATTCCAATATGGACACTTGGAATTTCACTTTTACAAACAATTACAAATAATATATCATTTTCCACTCATACCCATATCAGACAAAATAGGGTAGATACAACTTGACAACCTAACAAGACATAATGCTATGATGCTTTAGTTTGGGTAAAATCTAGCTAAACATCTTATACTTACTGCTTCTTGGTCACATATTGATGCCAAGCTTGGTACTCTGCGATGACATACCCAAACTGTGTGATGCTTGGAAGTGAACTATAGCCTCCATAGTATCTGGGTACAATGATTTGGAACCAGTCTCAAATTTATCAAGCAGGCACAACATTGTTCTGATCTGGACTAGACCACTGATTTAGTTCTACATGTTCTATCGATTCATCTCCAAGTCCTCCTGGGTGGAAATATATTTTAGCTGCTCCAAGTACCCATCGATCTCCTGCCTGACTTGATGTTTGTGCTTAGCTTCAATCAGTGAAATTATTGATGGGATGTTGTAGGTTCTCACCATGAAATCAAAACTATTATATATCCGTACAAATGAGGCCTAAATACTTACAATGAAAGAGGAGAGATACTTGTTGTTCTGGACCAACATCCGAACTCTCACTTTCTCTAGTTGATCCTGTGGCTTCATTTTCTTCAGCAAGGTAAGCAGTGCCCCCTTGTATCTCATTGTCCATTCTTGCATGATGGTGATGGTATATTGCACATTATTAAGGGTGTTTACAAATTATTTGCTTTGGTGTTGCAAGCCATGTAAGTGGAAAGCTTCCTTATGTACAGTCAGGACCTCCTCATAGAGGTCTTGCATAGTGTATCCAAGTGTGGATACTTCAACAAGTATCATTTCTCTCATCTCATCCAAGTAGTCCTGTGCGGAAGATGCATTTTGCGTTGCTACATGGAGTTTTTCTATCTCTTGCCAAGAAACCTATAGATTCTATACCAACTTCTTATTCTCAACCATCAAATATTGAGTGTTAGATCTTGCCGCACCTGCGAAGGTAAAGTTTTCTTCAGAAATAGCATTTGGATTCCTACTGGTGTCTGCCATTATCAACCTCTCTCTAATGAATGCAAGTGATGCATGATCATCTGGAAAATGCTTTCTCTGTGCTTGTAAAATCCTCTTCTAGAGTTCATCATATGACAAATTATCCACATCCATTACTGGATCATCATCAAGAGGCACTACGTCCCCTTCCTCACTCGGCGATAAATATGAGGTTGGAGGTGGTCTAGTTTGAACGGTGACCTATGGTGTGATAGGCATTAGGTCCACATATTCATCCTAAGACTCTAGTGCCAAATCCATGTCCTCAAATTCAATCAAGTCTTCAATCTGCTGAGCAAGCTCCCAATCCTGCATTTGTTCACTCTCTCCCTCTGCTACTAGTTAGTTCTGTTCTTGCTCTTCAACCTGTATTGGTATCATTGATTCTACTATAATATCTTTCCTTCCTTCTTATTCTTGCTTAAGCTTCTTCTCCCATTCTTTCCTCCTTTGCTCTCATTATTCCCTAAATTAATGTTTTGCTTTCTACGCTCTCAATTCTACTTCCTGCAAGCTCTAATTTTCTCTCTTCCTCCACTCTCCTCTTTGTTGCCTATGCTTCCTCTTCTCTTCTGCTACCAAATATGATTTTATGAGAATGTGATCCACTTTCATCTTCCATATTTTTTCTTCCTCTGTTATGTCAGCAACCTTTCTCTTTCCCTTGTCTTATACTTGGATGTTGCCTTCGGTTTTTGTTTCTTATGGAGTTTCTATCATCTATGGTGTGGCCTGTGAAGTCCCAACTATACTAATAGGCTCGCAGGGTTTGGAGGGATTATAGAAATTATTCCATGGATCCTCCTTTAGCCAATGATATTCTCCGTTGACCCAATTGTAGTAGATTCTTGCACAGTTTTCCTTGCAATTCTGCTCGAATCATAGAGATTGAAGTCTTTTGTACCAAACTCAAACTTTACTCTAGATTTCGCTTCGGGACATGGTGGTTTCTTCTTTCTATGTAGTGCTGCTGAAAACCCTCTGGAAAGATGATATGACACTTATTACATGATAAGCTTGTCGATGGAATACCTTGGAAAATATGTGGTGGCTTCTGTCCATCGAACACTCTAACAAGTGTTCCATCTGGTAAGGCAAACCAATCTGCGATCTCTGATATTTCCTACATTGCTCCTATTGACATGTAAGGTGGGTCCTCATCAAAGATAAGATTGTATAGCGGAATGATGAAGTGATCATTTAGTTGTTCCATAACTCCTCTATGGCTGCAATCTGAAAACATTTTACAATAGATTTGCACGACATTATCTCATGGAGTCCATGTCCAGTCCATGTCAGGACTCTGGTTTTGTGCACAGATTTCATCTAGTATGTATGCACACATATAAAACCTTGCTTTCTTGCCCTTGGGAGGATACCATTTTTGTGCTACATGGGCTCTCAACTGATGAGCCAACAAATATGACCAGTTTAATGAATCCCCATCGTTCACCACCTGGTTCAATAATACTTTCCACCCTTCAAGAAAGGTCTCTGTTCTTTGATGACTGTATATTCTACAAGAAAATATGACCAAGAGCTGGTAGGCCTTCCTGAGTGACTTTGTCTTGTATGAATGGGTGGGTGTTTGTTGAATCTTCGATGGATCCATCACCCATCCTTTGACAATATATTTTGTGCTCACATAGATGTGGGTGGCATAGAAGAATGAGTCCATGAGCTTTATTGGCTTGGGAAGATGATACATGCGCTGATAATTTACTGCCATAAAGGTAACAAACTTATGTCTACTTGCACTACTTAATTTCATAGGCTTCTCATCAATGTGTGAGACAATATATCTAATGATATATGCACACGGGAAGATTGGATATCTGCTTGCAACCTTGTATAATTCTGACCGCTGGATTCTGAGATATACTTGTTGATCTTCCAGATCTGCCTCAAAGTACTTTGCAAAACCATCTTTAACCATCTTCCATGTAAGTGTTAAATCCTTTTCTATGAACAATTGAGTGTTCGCATATACTGGCAAGTTAACTGGTGCTTACTCAACTGCTTCCCTAGTACTGCTTTCAGTGGTCCCTTTTGAAGCAAATCTCTTTGGTGCCATGGTAGCAATGAGTTCTAGAGAGAATTTCTCAACAACTGTGGTACCCGTTAGGGTCCTATAATTTATAGGATCTCAAGGTGATTGAGTATTTTATCTCAACAATTCCATATTGTAAATAATTTTCAATCTGCAAATGATTTCTAAAAAAAAAAACCATATAAAATAAAATTAAAAGAGGGTATTTTAAAAAATGAATAAAGAGAAAAATAAAAGAAAGAAACATTGAAAACAAAAAGAATAAAAATGAAATCATAACCCAAAAAAATAAAAACAAAAGAAAGTAACACTGAAAGTGATGCAAATTTAAATGCCACTATTGATAGATAGTTTCTTTCTGTCAAATAAAGTAAAGTTACGTGTAGCTTGTTTAAAATGCCACAATGACTAGTTATTTTTTTAATCATACAACATAATCATGGTTAAACAAGTTTAAATTTCTGTAAATTAGATTAGAGAATAAATATTTTCCAAATAGTTTAAACTTGGTAAATCAACAGTTAGGTAGAAAATGACATTGATTCAATTGTTTAATCTGAATCAATAGGAGAAATAAGTGATAGGATTGAATAGATTTTTATTTTTCATAGAAAAAGGGAAATATGGGTTTTCTAGTAAAAATGCGCCCCTTGAAGAAGAAATAAAAATTTTTAGCTTAGAAAAAGTATTTGAGTTAAAAAGGGTAGGTATAAGAAGTTTGTTTGGAAAAATATCAAAATGTGCACTTATCCTAAGTTTTAATCATCATTGTATAATCAAGTGCAAAAGGGATATGCATGTTATATATATATATATATGTTTTATCCAAAATTTTTGATTGAAATGAAAAGACACATCCCAGAAAAATTGATTGTTGAATATGGTTAAATGGTTCACAAGTAGTCATCGTATGATCACCCCACTCATGAAACCAATGACGTACATTCACTTCACCCCCCCTCTCCATCCTCTCTTTATTGACGGGAAGGGGGGTCCGAAAAGATGGTATTCCCCGTCGGGTCCCACGACTATGTGGCCTCCCCTCCGCGTTTCGCAACCCCCCCAGATAAAATACTAACCACTCCCTAACCCCTCCAAAAAGCCACTTCCCCCTCACTTCATTACTGTTGTCCATACCTGATATTTCCGCCACTACCCGTCCGCCACATTTCATAACCATTTCCTAATTAAATTGTTTCCCCAGGTTTACTGTTGGGTATTTAATTCACCTCGATAATCGTTAATCCAATGGACCCAGACCAAATTGCAACAGAAACCATGAAATTTCTTTAAAAACCTTGAAACTAATCCCTTTTAGACCTTTTATGTCACAAATTCTCTGCAAATTTCTTTGATTTACAGGTTTTCCAGTGTGCCAATAGTTTAAGTAGTTAATTAACCTGCGATCGAGTGTCAATGCTTTGTCTCCCTCTCTTAATCAGTTATACACCTTCAATTTACTCCTGGTAAACATTTCTTCCTAATTCCTATTAATTATTCAGTGATAAAACATGCCTCCAAAGAAGAAGAATCAGGAGGACCCTCTGAATCCTTTAGTTCATCCTCCAATAGATTTAGATCACATCCCATTAGCTGATAGGGACTACAAGATCAGAAAAACACATTGTGAGTTTGAACTGTTCAAACTCTACTGTTGGCTCAAGGATAAATATGTTGATAAAACTGATGAAATTGGACTCTGGGAGTCCAATATCCCGCACTATATTTTCCCTCAGACCTTCCATGTCCCCGAATTCACTAGGAAATTTCAAGCATGTTATGTTCCCAATCAACGAGCCATTATAACCTCTACTAGTGAAATCCTCTTCATCATTACTACTCAATCTATAAACCAAATGATGCAAGTCCCCTCTGTCGAAAACAATACACCATTTTCCTTAGAAGCCCTTAGAGAACTTTACCAAAAACTTGATTTTTCCAAGAGAGCTAGGATTTTTGACATATTCTTACAGAAAATACCCAATTGCCAAAGAAAAATCTACCATACCCTTCCTCAATCTTCCCTGATTAGTGGGTAGATGAACCAATTCGAGGCTTCCTCTCCATTTTTCCACAGATAATAAACCTTCCATTATCTTTAATTTCAGTCAATTTCTGGCTGATAATATCCATGAGAAGTTTCTGAAATTTCAAACTGAAGAGGTGATCAAATACACTTCAATTTTGGTCTATACGTTTCTGTATTATCAAGCAAACATGTTTAAATTTTACATGCAGAAGTTAGATGAAGATGGAAACCGACAGTCAGTTATATTTTGGACTTCTCTAGTGATGAAGGAGTAACAAGAATTATCCTATAAGTAGTTCATTGAACATTTTTTCCTCCTAGCCATGAGTGTGCTAAATAGTTCAATAGAACCCAAGATCAGTGAAGACATCAAAATAATTTTGCATTTGACAGATTAGGAAAATACTGGAGACTGGTATTTGTACCAGAATTACACATAAATTAGAGTGTATGGATGCGATTTGGCACCATAGAAGCTCCCAAAAACCTCCCCATGAGGATTTTGGCAGTCGAGTACATTAGAGAAATTATAAATTCTGATGAAATACATTTTTTGTCAGCTAAAAATAAATCACAATTTATAATCAAAACACAAATTGGATCCTTCATCTGTAACATCAAGACAACAGGAGAAGAGGCAGATAAGATTCTTAAAGAGATGAAATTCATCCTGAGTTTCACATGGTCGTATGACCCTCCAGGTATCATTTCCAAATTGAGAGTAGAAAATAAAACTACTCCATACATTCATACCCAGAGGCTTGAAATATAGAGATGCGTGAACCAACCAGTATGGGAAGATAATACATTACATGAAGATGAGGAGAAGCATGTTTCAACATCTGCATCACAGACTCTTGTCACATAGGAGAAAGAAACCAAAATATAGAGGGAAGAAGAGTCACCTTCAATGACTGACAACGCCAGAAAAGAATTCAAAATTATGTACAGGAAAAGAACAAAGTTAGATCCAAAGGTAAATACATAGAATAATTCAGAGCAAGAGGTGGCCATGGTAATAAAGGAAAAACCATCTTCCTCTTAGGCAGGTGGTCAGTTTGCTGCATCTCCAAAAGCATCTTCAGTATCCCAAGGTCAACAAGAAACTGTCCAAACAACCAAATTTGTCCAAGGAGAGAAAGAGAAGACATTGTTTGACAGATTCAGGGAAATAAAGCTTAAGAATGAGATTCTTAATAACAATACCTATGCTCAATTTTGGAAGCAGACTTCTAGCTCCTGAATTAGGCTACTGTCAGTTTTTGAAAGAAGGGAAAGATGTAGATGGCCTTCCTTGAGGACCAAATTTAATAGCCTAAATCATCATAAGATTACAAGAAAACATCATTCGAGTTTGATACAAAGGATATTCGTCCCATTGACCAAATGGAGATGCATAAATAGACAGGTGAAATGATTTGCTCCACTTTAACTAACACTACTATCACTGTTTCTCAACTGAATGTTTCATTATCTAATACTCAGTCACAGTTGAAGATGGAGAAGATTTCTTCTTTTGCAAAGAACACCATGATTAAATCCTTAGAGGATTTAGTAGTCAAGATTGGGTATGATCCTGCAAACATGAAATCTGCATAGGAATTAATCAAGAAGAATAATGCTAACATTGCAGCATTGAGGAAGCAATTGAAATTACCAGCTACTAAAGATCCCCTCACAAAGGATATTGAAGAGACAGAGACTCAGAAAACTGACATGATGAAGCTGAGCATGGAACAAAATTCTCAGATAAGGCAAATGGAAGCCGAGCCGGAGAAAATGATAAAGGAAAAGGGTTAGAATACTAAATTAGCCATGATTCCTTTGGATACTATACCTCTTACAACCATTCCCACAAAAACATCTACAAGCGCCACTACAACTACGACACAATCTGCTGATGGTGTTGAAAAACTCACCAAAACTGTGGAAAATATATCAATTCAAATAGAAAAAATCAAAAAGTTGTAGGACCAAGTTAAAGCATTAGAGGACCACAATATCGGGAGTGAGGATTCACACTCCGCGGAAGCTCAGAGGGTTCAGAATCTGATTGAGAGGTTGAAAAAATATGAAAGGGAATCAACAATTGGACAGACCTTGGCCCAAGCTAGGGAAATTATTTGGATAGATATCATGAATTCAATTGGCTAAAATTTAGTCCTGTATTCAAATTATATTTGAGCACAAAGATTTGATCAAAAGAGAAACAGAGGCCATAACAGAGATTAAGGAATAGTTGGGAGAAATACCTGCCACACCAACAAATATCATTAAATTCCTAAATTCTAAGAAAAAATATGAATTAGATGATTTAGGAGTTGATGATAGAACAAAAAAAATTTTGGAGGTAAAGAAGATTCTCACCAAAAAGGATTTGGTTGTTTATTTAGAAGATAAATGTCATCGTTTGGAGATAGCAGTAAAAAGATTTTTCACCAGGATTGAAACTCTAACTCAGAAGGGGCTACCTAGTTTATTTGTAATTAATGACAAATTAATTACTCATGAATATTACATTAGAAAATTGAAGGAGGTAGTGAGACACAACTCAAAATTTTCAAATATCAAAGGAAACATGACAGACAAAGCTTTTTTGGAAGCCATGGGTAATGATTTTTTCATCCAGCATGAAGTAAATAATATTTTTGTGGTAAGGCCCACATTTTCCAAATATACTGAGGTTGATGAAATTTACTGGAAGGTAATAAATTTAACCATTCCAGATGAAGATAGGTGGGACAAAATGTGTGAGTTACAAGACTGAGCAATAATTTTGATGCCGTAAGAACACAGGCCAGCACATAAGACAACACATCAGCCAGCGCAACAAAGGAATAGACCCATTCAGCAACTAACTCCTCCAAAGAAGAGCCATCTCTCCACACAGTTGTCCACCTTGCCTATTACTCCGCAGAGAATGATTTTATTGTTTAGGATAGTGCTAATTATACGCTGTTGTTTGAGATAGCGATTTCGTAAATGATTTTGTAACTTATTGTATAAATACTTCACATTTTGAAGTATTCCAGGTTGATTATTGATTATACTTTTCTCTAAGTTATTATAATTTTATGGTTGCTGGATGCATCAATAATACAAGGACATTCTTCACAGGATTCATGTGGTGTACGGATTAGTGATGTTTTTATTCTGTTAATGTGTTTATTCATTGTTTCCTTTCTCTGTCATTTCTTAAAAGCTTAATTACATAACAAAAACTGTGACGAATATGATTTTTTCTAAAGAGTACCATATCCTAGTTGTTTGCAATTTATATGTTTTTCGCTGAATTCAAATTAAGGAATTCTTCATTGCTCCTTAGTTTCTACTGAAACTTACATTTCTTTTGTTTCATAATTCATTTAAAATTCTGAAAGATCCAACTAGTGCAACCTAGTTTTCCCTCTGAAACTCCTTCAAAGTTTGATGTAGATCCAATTAATATTTATACTCCATATCCCAATGGAATTATAGTAATTTAATTAACCAAACAGTCCAAATCAAATCATAAGCAAACAAAAAATCAACACAATAATAACTAGCCTAAAATTCACATAAAACATAGCTAAATTTTACAGAATGATCCCTCTATCCCAACTTCCAAAGTGGTTTTGATGTTTTCATCTGTGTTTACTCTCACAATCTCATAAATTACAGAACGATAACATAGTGGCAACCATACTGGGGACAAATTGAAAATATTGTAATTTTCTTCGAATTAATTACCCTGGTTACGAAACGTGTATGATAGGAATATTTTGAGATATTGTTTCCTTTTCATTTTTGTAAGTAATAAGTGTGTGTGTGCCTTAGATTTTAATTCTGGCTCCCAAAAAGCTTACACTATATCTCATCCTGACCCAAAACCTCCAGCTATTGTTGATGATCCTGAAAAATTACTGAGAAGAAAAAGTATAGCTGAGAGCCAAGGAAGGAGCAGTCCTCCCCATAGGGTAGATTCTCTTCCAAAGGATTTTGTTACCCTAAAATATATTGAATTTTATTTTCATTTTGAACATAGTTTTTTTAGAACTAAGTCAGCCAACTGGGTAGATCAAACTGTGGTAGATCAATCCACATTAAGACGTCATTATATTGAAGTACAATATGCCCAACCTGATCTCGACCTTCAAATACTTCAATATTTTGATAAATTACAAGGTTTAGTTTCAGGTCTTGACCTTTTTGTTCACGAGGCACACATCCAACAATCTGTTGAACTCTCTACCTTAACTTCTTTTGCAGTTTCATCTACCTCATCATAATTTGTTCATCCAAGATCATTCAACCCCACTCTTGTATTTTCCACTACTAATCCTCTAATTTCTCATCAAGCAACTCAAAATCCATATTCTCCCCAATATTCACCTACAATCCAACCTACATCTTCACCAAAACCTCAAAATTCATTTCAGCCTCCACCTCTAATTCAACCTCCACCTTTGATTCAACCCACACCTTTTATCCAACAACCACCTTTAATCAATCCACATATTTTCCATCCTCATATACCCATAATGGCAGCCATATATGCTCCACTTGTTCTTGAAGGTCCTTTGGTAAACATGCCACAGTACTATCAAACTAGGATTCCTCAGTTTGATGGAACTAGACCTATCACTTCTCAACAACATGTAGATAGGATGAATGATATTTTTGACCTTCCAGAACTAGATGAAGAAAATGTCAAAATGAGATTGTTTGCACAAAGTCTTACTAGAGAAGTTAGGAAATGGTTTAAAGCCTTGCCACCTGCTAGCATTAATGATATCCCTGCATTCCACTAGCCATTCCTTAATATATGGGAAGTAAAAAATAACCCTCTTCAGATTCTATCAGAATATGAAAGCATTAGGAGGGCACCCAGGGAAAGTGTCCAAGATTATTGCACTAGATTCAATAGTGTTTACAATGAAATTCTTGCAAAAATTAAACCACCACAAGGTCTAGCCTTAATTAAATTCCCTGACTGCTTTGAGGCAAACATGTCTTATCATATTAGAGAGCGAAACACTTCAACTCTAGAAGAAATGCAAAGATATGCAGTGAGTGTAGAAGCCAATTTAATAGCAAAAAGAGCTAGGATAAGAACTGAAAGAAGAGTGATCGTGAAAGAAGAACTGTCAACATCTTTTGCTAATGCCAAAATAGATTCTTTAGTCAGAAAAATAGAAAGAATGATGGAAAGGATTAATATAATAGATAGAGCTTCCCAAAGGGAAAACCAACCCACCCCTCAAAACTGTAATCAAAATGTTAGAAGAAATCCTCCCCAAATGAAACAAAGGGAACAAAGAGGACCAGATCACCAAATTAGACCTCCATTTCAGGAGAATTATGCTGATGATGAAGGGAAAATTGTAGAAGAGGTAGAAGATAACCAAATAAATTTGATGGGTATTAATGATGACGATTTTTTTTTTCTTACTCAATAAGAACAAGAGTTGTTTCAACTTTCTCAAACTGAGCTTGATTCAGAGGAATTAGATGATCACAAACAGGGATTTGAAAATTCTATTATGGAAGTCCATAGGGAATGTAACCTTTGGAGAAAGAATACTTCAGATACCCCCAACAAAAATAATTATGATATTTCTGTCAAGAAACCTCTGATAATGCTGTTAGGAAAATCACAGATAATACTACCAAGAAAACTGTTGAAAATTTAGGTAAAAAGACAGTAGAAAATCCTGCCAAAAATGTAGTTGATAGTGCTTCTAAAACTACTCAAACTGATATACCAACCACTAGTCAGAAAAAATAACCTATCTCAAAAACAATTGCTGAAAAATATGATTATCTAAACCTGAGTAAGATTCAAACATCATTCAACGTTTAGAATGAATTAGAAAAACTAAAAATTCCCATTCCTCTAACAGAGTTAATGAACAAAAATGTATACAAATATCAAGTAATGAAAGCTCTAAACATATGGGAAAACACTGTTATTGTTAATTTGAATGATGACCAAACTAAACTCTTACTCGGACCAAAAGTTGATGGAAAAATTCAGGAAGGAGGTGTCCCTCCATTCTATGTTAGCCTAAACATTCATGATAAAATTATCCATAATGTCATGTTAGATTGAGGTGCTTCACACAATTTAATGCCTAAAGCTATTATGGAAAAACTAGGACTTGACATTACCAGATCTTATAAATATTTATATTATTTTGATTCCAGCAAACTAATATGCCTAGGTCTCATCAAATATCTGTGTTACTTTAGCTCAAATCCTAGCCAAAAGTTTGGTAATGGATATAGTGGTTGCAGATATACCCCCTGGGTATGGCATGTTTTTGTCACGCTCATGGGGAGAAATGTTAGAAGGAACCCTACAAATGGATATGACTTTTTCTACCATACTAGTGTTTGGTCAACAAAGAATATTATATAGGGAAATTTTGATGAAATTCATGGTGAGTAGTCAGGATAAACTACAAAACTATCCCCTTTATTCTGTCCATTCAAATCTACACTCTTTCATTCTTTATAATGATGGAGATATCAACACTCAGGTTACCAATGCAGAAATTGATACTTATGAAACAGATGAAAACCATACACAAATATTAGAACAAAACACTCAGCTTGAACCTCTTTGGAACATGGACTTTGATGGTTCTTGTAGCAAATAGGGTTCTGGAGCAGGAGTGTGGGTTTCAAGCATAGGCAACAATCATGATGAAGGTCATTCATACAAGCTCAATTTTCAATGTACTAATAATATAGTTGAGTATGAAGCACTTATACTAGGATTACAATTGTTGAAAAAAATGGGTGCTAAAAGAATTTCCATTCATGGGGATTCTGAGCTAATCATAAAACAAATTAAGGGAGAATACTTTGCAAAACATTCTATATTAAGAGCATACAAAAATATTGTACTTGAATTTCTAAAGAGTTTTGTGGAATATGAACTTTTTACAATTCCTAGAAATCAAAATATCCTTGCAAATAGTATGTCTTTTTCAGCTAGCACCTGTAAAATGCCTCACCCTAATCGACAATAGACAGTGGAAGTGAAATATCGACCAACTGTACCAAACAATATGACGTATTGACAAGTGTTTGGAAATGATAAAAAAATTGAAATTTTTTTGCAATCTAAGGATGAATATGAAGAATATAGTATAGATTTAGAGTGTGATTTAGAAGATTATATAGTTGTATATTCGAATGTAGAAAAGCAGTTAGATAACACAGATGTAAATATAAATGTAGATAAATTTGTAAATAAAGTAGAATTTCTTGAAACAGATCTAGAGAAAGAAGAGTTTGAAATGCTTCAGTTAAAGGATAATGTTTTACCTAGAGGTTTGGTTCCATTAGAAGAATTATTTGATTTCAATGATGTAGCTAATAAGCCTAGTATTGAGCCCATAAGGGAAGATGTAGAAGGGTGCAACATAGGTAGTGAAAAAAATCCTAAAATGATAAAACTGTCCAAGTCACTGCCAACTACTGAAAAATAGAAATACATTTCTTTATTCAAAGAATTCATTGATGTCTTTTCCTGCAGCTATGAAGACCTCAAAGCTTATGATACTAGTATAATACAACATAAAATTATAATTAAAGAGGATCAAAAACCTTCTAAGTAAAAACTTCGAAGAATAAACCCAATACTAATGCCTCTAATTGAGAAAGAAATTAAGAAGATGTATGATGCTAAAATCATAGTTCCTCTTAGGTACTCTAAATGGGTTTCCAATATAGTACCAACAAGGAATAAAATATAAGAAATCAGATTATGCATAGATTTTAGAAATCTTAATAAGGTCTCCCTAAAAGACAACTACCCTTTGCCAAATATGGATCACATTTTATAGAAGGTAGTTGGATCTGATTTATTTATCACACATACAAATCGATACCTGCAAGTAATCCCGATGTAGCTGCTTGATCCTGCTCTTCCTTACTTGATATTTTCTTCCCTTTTCCTTCTATGTCCTTCCTCTGATTTTATTGATCCAATGCTAGAGTGCTCCAAGAATACTCTAAGTCTGCAAGAGTATGTGAGAGTAGAAAGAATAGAGAGAGAGAGCTCAAAACTGGATTGACAAAAGTTGTGAACTGATACTCATAAGCCTTTTTATCAGTGAGGTCTTTAATATCTCCATTTTTCCATTATTTTCCTTCATTTTCCTCCGCACATGTAACCGATGACTTTTCACCTTCCTTTTCTCCTAATTTTCTTTATTTTCATAAGTAAAATGTCAATTAATTCCTCTTTCCTTTCCAAATCCTTTGCCAATTTCCTTTAACCATAATAAACCAAATGAACACCCACACTAGGATGTTTTTCCCAACATTTTGTCTTGGAATACGTGTCCCATGACCATGTTATTTTTCCTTTATTAACTTTATTACATGAAGTTTTTTAAATGAACACCCACACTAGGATGTTTTTCCCAACATTTAGCTTGGAATACGTGTCCTGTGACCATAGTCTTATTTTTCCTTTATTAACTTTATTACATGAAGTTTTTTAACCGGAGGTTGCTACATATAAGAAATAATCATCAAATAATGATTTAATAATTATTTCTAGAGAATATTAAATAAATAATGATTCAAATTTGATTATTCTCATGGGGTTTTTGGATTTTAATGAGAAATTATTTAGGAAAATGGTTCACTAAATTATTACCTATGGTTAAAGTGGGTTTAACCATCATAAAACTCACCCTACTTGGTGTATTTTGATCAACCTAGTAAGAAATGGCTAGGTGAACATGTTTTGGGTGATAAAATTATTCCCAACGCATTAGCCCCCTTCTCCCAATCCCTACTAATGCAATTTCAATAATTTATAAGATTATTTACTTTTTTTTCTAACTTACATACTGTCACCTCTATATCCATGTGGAACATAACTTGAACATGATTTTTAAGTTTTATGTTGAGCTAGCGTTGCTTTGTATGCATTATGAATAACTAGTTTTTCCCTATTCAATCACTATGGTTATAATGATTTTCTTTCACATCTATTTCATCCATGTTAATTTTCTTCCTATGTGTATAATCATAAGAACACTCTATATCTTTCATTTGCAACTTGGTTCAACACTAAATTCTTTAAATTGTTGAACCATGCAATTTACCTCAATATCTGAGTGAATTTAAGTGTTTTTTGTGCACTCATATATTTAACTCCATGGATTAATATTAATTTGCTACACTTGTACATTGACACCTCGATCCACAAAAAATATATAGTTTGCACAATGACCTCCACTAGGTATATGTTGGAGTATTCCAAAGTGCCTCACATGGACACAAAAATTAATCATAAAGTAAATTAATAATAGGCTTGAACATGAACAGTATGGGTATCGTGGCCTTTCTTTTGAAAAGTATCAGAAGTGTTCCATGCATAAGACTTTTCCAAAAAGGCATATCATATAGAAGATATATACCAATGCATCTTACTTATCAACCACCTAAACTGTAATAGGATAGTATCAATCTAAAACTTTCTATTCCATGTTTCCTCTACCAACGTATTGTTAGATACAAGTCATACGTAGGTGACATTCATCACTAATTCTTATATATTCCATCTCTTATTAGATTTATTATGAATTTTCCATAACCAATATAATTATTCAATACATTTCAGTAGAATAACATAGGTGTAATTACACATATATTCAATCATTCCCAACAATTAATGATTCCCATATCAAAACTGAAAATAGAAATTCTCTTAGTCACAATCATCTACTTATTTGTTCAACAAGGCTTCTCTTAGAAATACTATAGGAGAAGGAGCATTTATCCCAACCAACGAATTGCACACTTCACAAATCCCCCTAAGCTCAGGCTTCTTTCCCTTCCTATATATTCTCTAAACCATGTCGAAACTATTTTCAATTTGTGGTATGTATTATTTTCCTTCCAAAGAATATTTTCTAGAAACGTCCTTCTTTTAAGTTCTGCCCACCTTTTTCTTTGCCTAGGATTTTTCACCATATTTGTAATCCTCATAAATTCATAAAAAACATGGTTGTATGATAAGGGTGAGGGTTCTATGGTAATTTAACTCCCAAAGATAAAATACTTATTTTGGGGTTTAGGTCGTTTTTCATATGTACATGGAAATTTTGATGTTTGGTGCTCTAGGCACCAATGTTGTCCAAACACATGGTTTTGACCCATGGTTTTTTGGTGTCCCACGATATTAGAACTAGAGGAAGATCATGTCTCTATGGTATGATTAGCCCCAGTTGAGCTAATAATTTTGAGTAAGTCAATATATAAATTGGTAAATGTTTGATTATGATATATTTATTGGATTAAACATAGAGAAAGGGAACCAAAATTTGTGAAGCAAAGTAAGAAGATATACAAGTGTGAAATAAAAATAATTATAGTGGGGGTAAAAACTAGAAGAGTGAACCTATAATAGAGGTCATGTCAATAAAAGGAGTCCTAGCATGACAATAGAGTGTGAAGGAACACAAACAGTGTGACAATATGTGTATCTACAACTATGATAGAAATTTTTAAGGTTGTGTGACAATAAGTATGAAAATGTAAGTAGGACAACAAGTGGCAATGAGAAAATAGTGAGAGGAGAAGTGTTTATTCCATGTATAATATCATCACTAAAATTAAGAGAGCATAAACTAGTTTGCAGAGTTAAGAAGATCAAAGTTAGTATTAATTGCAAAGTTGTAAAGTATAGAGAAGAGACTGGTATACAAAAAATGTGAAGGAAAGATAAATGTACAAGATTTGTGAAAAAAGTAGAATATAGCACATAATCATCAGAAATTAGGGGATAGTTCTCACCTTCATGTTAGAGCCTATAAATCAGGTTATAGGTATCTCCTTCATGTTAGGGCCTAGGTGCCTCCTTTAGGGTGGTTCCCATGAATCATGGGATGGGTGTCACCTCCTAGTTGGTGATAGTAAATTGTTGTAATAGTAAGGACATTACTTACAAGAATATTTTGATAAATAAATATTTCTCCCTTTAAGGGTTTCCACGAACATATGGTATTCTCATGTGTTGCTTATGTAATTGATGTTTATATGTGAGTTCAATTATTTTAATTTTATAAATTCGCCATTATAATTATTCATGCCCCTAACCACCCCCCCCCACAAATTTCAATATAATTATAATTCTAGCAAACATTTTCCAAAACTGCACGAGCTCTACGAAAAACAAAGGATAATACTAGTCTAAAAATGAGGAGATTTTGTTATAATAGCATAAGAATATAAGAAAGTATATGAAGGTGAGTTACCCAACCAAAAGCAAGTTATAGAAAAAATATCTCGTGCAAAGTGGAAACATGGTAATGAAAGGAATGGAAGCGAAGAGGAAGGATCATAAAAAATGGACCCTCATAGTGTTTTGGATACAAGGAGGAAAATATACTCTGAGATGGTCCCCAAAAACAAGATGGAAAAAAGAGGGTCTATCAACTGTAGGAAGCTACTACTATCAACAATGTACCAAGAAACATAGTTATAATCCACATTGATGTGATTAATTGACAAATACACAACTATGAATCCATGGTTGTTGTGGAAGATATACTTTCTCAACAACAAATTTATATTTTAATTAACCTAGAGCTAACCTTAGCTATATTGCACCCCAATTTGTTGATTTTTTTGCATTAAAAAAAGGTGCCTAAAATCATGGTTAGTCCAACTAGCCATAGAAACCAAAATAAAAGAAACAAAGTTACTGGAAGCATGCTCATTGAAATGCATGGGATGCACATAGGAAACATTGAAAATATTTCTTTTGGGTCCATATTATGTATTAATTAGCATGGATTAGTTAGAAGTGTAAAGTTTGAATCTAGATTTCTACAATAAGACTTTATATTGTGTAAACGACTATCAGATTCCTAGAGCTCTCAAGTATATTAAAGCTTGTGATAGCATGATCAATGTTTGCAATGAAAATAAAGAATTGCTACCTAAAAGGATGCTAGTTGTGCAACGACCATGTGTTGTAATTATTTGATAACAAGGAAATGTAGATTGAATATTACCCAATACTTTAATAGTTCTTATATGTATTTCTAGATGATATATTAGGAGTACCTCCTAAGTGATATGTCAACTTCTCAATATAACCCATCCTAGGAAGAGTGTTAGTACCATGACAACCTTACAACATTAGTACCCCTAAGTTGGTGGATCTTGAGCTACAACTAAAAGAGATTTTAGACAAAGGATATATTAATCCAAGGTTATATCCATATGGAACACTAGAATTATTTATAATGAAGAAATATGGAACTATCATATTATATGTAACTATCTATATATGAAAAAAATGACTATCAACAATGAACACCAAGTATCATGAACCAATGATCTATTCTATCAATTGAGAGGAATCATAGGTTTTTATAATATATAATTAAGTTTTGAATATTAAAAAGTGAGAATAAAAGATGAGGACATCCATAATTATAGGCTTAAAATGGGCACTACGAATTTGTGTTTGTGTTGTTTGGGATTACTAATGCATCAATTATGTTCATGTTCGTAATGAATAATATTCTTATCAACTATCTAGATAAATTTATATCATGATTCATTAATGACATACTCATTTACTCCAAGGCTAAGGAGAAGCATGGTGAATACTAAAGGATAGTGTTTCCTCTATTAAGATAGCATTGGTTGTTTGCTATATGTAGTAAGTAAATCTTCTACTGAAAGTAGATCCATTACTTGGGTCACGTGATATCAGATTAGGGAATTTAAATATATACTAACAAGAAAATGTCCTCATGGGTTTCCTTGCTCCAAGAAATGTCGCACATGTGTAACCATTCATGGAATTGGAAAGATATTATAAGATATTAATTCAAGGATTCTAAAATATTGGCCATCTAATCACTTCACTACACTAAAAAGGTGGAAGTTTTGTATGGTAAAAATAATGTGTGGAAATATTTCAACTAATAAAGTATATTCTTATCAATGTACTAGTATTGAAGATTGCATATTCAAACAAATATTCTATAGTGTGCATAGATGCATGCAAGGAAGGGTTTGATGGAGGATGTGATCAATTATGAATATAGTAAGCTCAGTAAGCATGAGAATAATTATATCATTCATGACTTGGAGATTGCAACCATAAGTCATGCCCTAAGAATGTGGCAAAATAATTTACTTAGCTACAAATGTATATAAATGATGGAACAAAGTGGAATAAAGTATCTATTAAATCAACGTCATATGAATCACATACAATCTAGGTGGTTGACACTCATTACTGAGTAATAATTTGATATTCGTCATATAAAATGTAAAGACAATCTTTTGGGCTATACATAAATTCAAAGAATGAAAGTGATTCATATGGAAACAATTAATTCATAGGAGGCTAACTTGAAACTATGATAGGGGATGCTTTGTATAGTGATCATTATTTCCTGCAACAAAATAATTAAGAAAAAAGTTACATACAACAATGATTGACTAAGGGAGGGTTACTGATATACCAAGGCAAGTTGTATATGCTATAATCCATAAAGTTAAATCAGCTTGTCATGGATGAAATTTTGTCGAAATCATTATTTAGGACACTTTGTCTAGTAGAATATTATTACAACCATCAATGATCTATATTACCAGTTTTGGATGAAGAAGTCAAAGAGTACATCACTAGATGTTTAGAATACTAGCAAGTTAAGGTTAAACACAATAAATGAGAAAGGTTTTTGTAGAAATTATATAGCTTATGTGTTATATGTCCAAGATTCTCCTGATCTCACACTATTTTAACTTCATGCAAAATACAAAATCTATTCCACCATTGATCATCTGCGGAAATTAAATCAAGATTGCAATGCACACATGAAACAATAAAAATTCACACACATTAACACAGTGATTTAACGGGAAAACCTGAAGCTAAAAAACCCAAATATCTGTATATAATATGTGTCATAGAGATCATGTAACAATCCTCATACAAATCTGATCATATCAAGCTCTCAGTACAATACAATCGCTACACACTAATCAGGCCCGATCTTGCAAATCCATGCTGCCAAGTCTTTGCCACACCACAATAGCCCTACTCTCTGCCCTTGATCTGTTGAAGAATGGCTCTAAATGAGTTCGAATTACTCCAGCATTTCTCCCGCAATCCTCATTGGCATCTCCACTGAGTGTTGGATGCAATCAATGCATCACTATAGTCACAATTGATAGTCTATCTTGCCCTTTCACCTATCTCTCCACTGGTCTCCACTGAAACTGCCATGCACTTTAGTTAACTGCTGTATTGTTCAGTTGATTAATGAGTTATTATTTGTGAATTAATTAACTAATTAATTAACTCCACTGTCACTAGTGTATCAATCAGTTATACTAGATACAACTAGCTCAACTGAGTCTAACTGAGTTAAACTAAATACAACTCCAGAACTACTTCTTCCAACTGTGTCATAACTCTGCCACTTGAGTTCTAACTGAGTCCTCCATGCAATAGCTCGAGTAAACCCTCAGGAATAGCGTAATTCCTTCTGTCAGCTGCTGTGCCACATCTGTGCACTGAACTGAAGTGCTCCAAAAGAATAAGATAATGTTTAGAGTCCAAATATTATTAAGAGCTAATAATATTCTACATATCTATTTTTAGACTGGCAGTCTAAAAATAGACTCCGCCCAAAATGTCTAAAAATAGAAGTCCATATATTTTTCCAACTTGACCAACCATCCACAAATAACATCCTGCAACTCATAGAATATGATCGACATATCTAAAAATAGACATAGTCTAAAAATAGACTTTGCACCAAAAATAGCCTATGGCCCACTTAGTGAAGGTGACTCTTTTCACTAAGCTCATCATCTTGTTGAATCTCAACAGTTTTTGCATCCTCTATCAATTCTATAATGGAAGTGAGAAACCATAAATATGGATTTCATCAAAAGGTTGCTAGAAACCCCAAGACAACATGCTATGACAATGCTACATATTTCATCTCAATAAAGTTCGCGCTCAAGGAAATTGATATTGTTGAGATATTTATAAAAGAGATCTTTAGTTTGCATGGTAAAAGGAACTTCAAGGAACTTTATGGTGAAACATGAAATATTTTGAGTATCTAAGATCATTTATTGGGCAACATTATAATTGGACCAAACATGTTGAAAGAAATGGAATATAGATTCATCTAGATCAAATGAATTTTGAAGGGATCACATGATTGATAGAAGAGTTGTGTGGAGAGGAAGATAACCCAAAAAGAGTTCAAAGTTTGGGATTATGTGTATATCTAGGTTAAACCTAAGAAAAGTTCTTTTTGGATGAGATCCTATGATGAATTGATATCTTTCTATTGTGGACCATCTGAAAGCACATGATGTATTCCATGCATCCTTTATTAAGAAGTATGTTCATAATTATAATAATGTACTTTATTGGATTGCGATTTATGTGGAGATGAAAGGATAATTATACCTCGAGTCATAGTGCATACTTAATAGGAAGGAGAAAATAATTTAGAACTAAGCCATTGAGTAGGTTTAGTACAAGAACTTTGGAGTAGATGAGGCCACAGGGGAGATACATGATGTTGTGGCATGCCCGTTTCTATTTACCATATAAAAATATTGTCTCAAATGGTAGAAAAAAAAATTGTGTTCCTTTAGGGGGGTGGGGAATGTAACACCATATTTATTCCCCATTATGTAATTATAATTATATCTCATTTTCATCACAAGTCATGGAAAATATATTGATTTTTTAAACTATGGGATATAAATTATAAATGATGTAAATATATTTCTATTATTAATGAGAAATTTGTTGAACAAGTAAAGGGTGGAGCACTAGTAATATCATTGTTATCACAAGAAAAATTTAGTGAGGGAGTTGTAGGATTACCTTTCCTACTAAGTAAATAAAACTTACCAAAAACTCATATTTAACAAATTCCCGTAAAAATGAAATTTGAAATTTCTTCCCTCTTTGTCCACTTTCCAATTTTTTTTTATTGAGAGAGATGGGTAATTAGGCAACACAATAGTCATAGTTGTGAATTTATGGGGTACGTGTCTACAATAGATAGAAATGTATGCTAATGGTACATATAGAAACCCCCCTCAATTTTCCTAGGATGACCCATGAAATCTTTTGCCACAAGAAATAAAACCATGATTGTATTTGGGCAAGGATATGATGATACATATAAGTGTGAGGGGAACCATTATTTAGTAGGGGAAGAGTGTGTACAACATGGAAGAAAAGATAAGGAAGAGTTTATACTAGTTCAAAAAGTTCTCACAAGAAAATGGGATCAAAATCATGAGTGAGTTGTTGTTGGTAATTTCATACAAAAAAAAATCATTAATGCTTCCAAAAATTGTTCCCAAGGGCATTGAATTGAGGTAGGTCATGCTGTTTCAGCCTACTAGAACTCAAATTTTACCAGTGAATTTGACTAGAAAAACATGTGCCTAGTTAGGAAAAGAGGGATATGGGTTTTGATAATTACTAGGAAAGGATCATGCACTAAGAGGGAAGGGCACTAAGGGATTTCATAAGAAACTAGGGGACTCTATTGTGCACTTGAATATAGTTGGTAAGGCATCTAAAGAATTGACATGGCTGTCCTTGGCTGAGTTGCTATATGGATCTCTGCTCTTCAATTATCTATGAAGTAGAGTGGCCTTCACAACCGTCAAATTCTAAGAGGAACTAAGTTTTCCACATGGTTTCATTTATTTGCTAGGGAGTGGCCCATGGTTGGGTGGAAAAGAGCTCAACTTTCTTGTTGTAGAAAATTGTTTTTAAATTAGTGTCTTCATCTATTTAAATTGTTATTATTAGACATAAACTTACATTATATTTACTATCTAAAATAATGTTATAAGTTGTGTTATATTATTTCTAATATTAGTCCGATGAAAGAGTATAATTTGTTAAAAGGAAAATCTTTCTAAGCATGTCACAAGAACTCAAGAAAACCTATTTTCTTATTTAGCATGAGTAATTGCAATAGTAGTGTTATTAAAGAATTGAGTCTATCTTAAACCCTACAAAATTTAAATCTAGTAAAATTGTAAGTAATGAAAGTCACTTATTAGATTACAACAATCATGGATTGCGGCACGCTTGTAATGCTTACTTATTAGGATACCTTCCATGATGGAAAACATTAAGCTTAGTTCATGACACTATTAGCATGCAAGCTCATACATGATGATTTATCTTCTAGCTAGTTCCATGTATCCAAATGGTGTGGGCTCCACCACTTAGTATTAATAAAATAGATTTTGTTTTTATAAGTGATTGTCATTCTATTCTCAACATTACTGAAATGATATGGTGTAATTAGCTAAAAATAATAATTAAAAAAACTCTCATCAATTTGGAACAGTTAGCGTGATATTGTTTATTATAGATGGTCTTAAACTTTGGAACAATGTAATTTTTAATATATATTTTGATATTGTTATATTTTGGTTTTCAAGCTCTTGTGGTTATTAGATATTGATGATCTTTCCAGATTATCCACATTGTTAAAGAACAATCCCAACTATGATCCATCTCCAAGACATGAACCATCTTCAAGACATGAAGAATTGAAAGAAGAGATACATTCTGATATTGTTATATTTTATTATTTTGAAGTTTAAATTGAATTTAGATAAAAAATTATATATAAAATGTTGTTATTAAAATAGTTCAAAATTTGATTAATAATTTTTAATTTTTAACATAATAAAATTTAATTTTCTATATATTTTAAAATTATAAATAAACCAAATTTAATCTCATAAATTAATTAAATTAAAATTTTATTTTATAATAAAATTTCTTTCTTAGCTTTTCCATACCTATTAAATTTATGAGATTAAATTTTATAACTTAACAAAAACAAAATTTAATCGCATAGATCTACTAAATTAAAATGAATTTTTAGAAAATGTTGTTTATATATAATTTTGTCAAATCTCATGAATCAACTAAATTAAAATGAATTTTTGGAAAATGCCATATATATAAGTTTTATGTTTTCAATATTTTTTTTACGATCCCAATTCTACCTTCGTTGTAATTTCCTTCGTCTCTGCTTCCTAGAGGCCGATGAGACTAAATTAAATACTTACCAAGGGCAGGGATATAAAATCTATTTAATTTTTTTAACCGTGAAGAAGAGCTCTCCCTCTAGTAACTTCTTGGACCTTTAAAGGCTGTTTCCCTCATTGAAGTGAAAAGTGGGCAACTTAACTTTTTTTGGACAACAGAATGTAAATCAAAATACATTGTATAATCTCATATATTTTACATTTTCTGTAAAATGAAACTAAACTAAATGTAAATCAAAATACATGGTATAATCTCATATATTAAGACATGCACTTTGCACAAGATGTAGCCACACTCCACCATTCATTACTCAGATCTATCTCTTACATGAAGGGAGATTACAATGGATTTCCATTTGAATCTCCACCATCAGGAGTGCCTGCAAGGCATTCATTACTCAGATCTATCTCTTACATGAAGGGAGATTACAATGGATTTCCATTTGAATTTCATTATTTTTAGAAAACTTTTTTAAATAATTGTAATAGTTCCTGTTATTTGATGCATATTTCATTAATCACCATTGATTCCGTAAGGGGATTTTTTCCATAGCTTAATGAACAAAGTTGTCTAGAATTTGGGATTTGTTATTCATTAGAAATTGTCACTATTTAACGGCACTACTAAAGTTTTATATTTATTAATATAAAAAAAATATTGTACTTACTATATTGCTTAGATGTATTTAACACAATTGCAAATTTCTATTGGAGTAGATTTAGCTGCAAAATGAGCTTATAGGAAAAAAATTGATCGATTTGAGTTCAGATTAAAAAACTAATAAAATTTTAAGTAATTCGGTTAAAGATAATTGTTGAAATGGAGCTATAGAATTTAAAGATGATTATATTATTATTTTTTTATTTGAAAATAATGAATTATAAGCCCATGGGAGACATCTCAATTGGCTTGGTCATGTCATGATTTAATAAGTAAACGATGACATTCGAGATTCAAATCCTCCTAATTAACTTGTTTCTACGTAAACGAAATGTGTAGGAACCTAGACTATAGTGGTAGTGGTTAGTATCAACCCCATGTCACACAAGTATTGGAAAAATAAAAGTATGGTTGCTAAAAGGGATTATTAGAGCTACTTACACAAACTTTTATAACATCATGTAAATGAATGAAATGTAGACAATAAAATTGTCTCCTAAATATATAACTTTTATTTATTGAATATTTTATGACTTAAAAAATGGCGTTTTTCTAAGATTGGTATGCTATTTTTTTATTATCTAAAACACAACGCATATCTTCACATTAGCACTGAGGTTTAGTATGTAAATGATGGAATTTCTTGAAACATATTTGTATGATTATATATACCAAATGGATCTTGTGCATGATTTTTTCTATAACTTTTAATCTTGATTAGATATATTTTTTCAAATTAATAAATGCAATGAATCCTTAAAATAATGAGGTTGAATGTTAGGCTCTATTATGAGGGTCTTAACGTATTTGTAATTTTTATTTATTTTTGGCCTTCATCTATTCTAGCATGGGTTGTTTTATGATTTGAAAATAAGTTAGCCAATCAAAATCTATAGTAGAAATAAAAGACCTATTTTATCTATAAATTTGATATATGCCAAAAAAATAAACAAAAAAATAATAATTAATTTTTGAATATATCTATTGAAAATCTGCACATATATCTCTATAAATGTGTTTCATTTCACTAGTAATGGGTGCATAGATCACAAAATTGTGGTTCATAGTCAAGAAGTTGTAAAATTGGATGTGATTTAAATTTATGTAGACCAAACCAAGAAGTTTGTCGATCCAAACCTAAAACCAAATCCACCTCATCGACCACATAATTGAAAAAGATGTTCTTGCAAAATAATTTCTCAATTAATAGTGTGTGAACATCAACAAATCATGTAACACACATGTGTTACATAATGTCCACACTCTCTTTTTGTCCATTTTCCACCATCTTTCCCAACTCTCTTTGGCTCCCATGTCGCTCTCCCTCTTTTCCTTAACCCTACCACCTCTCTCTCTCACACATACACACTCACACACTCACACACACATCCCATGCCCCCTCTACCCCTTCCTATCACTCCCCCATCTCCCTACTCCACCTTTTATGTCTTTCCCCTATTCCTTATTTTTTAATCCTTTGTATATTTTTCATTCCCCATCAGCCTCTTTGTTGCTTTCGATTTTTCTCTCTTTCCCAAAGCCTCTCTCTCCCTCCCTCTCTCTCTCTCTCCAAAATCCCCTCTTCATCATTTTATCTCTCTGACTTTATGTATCCCTCCTATATCCCTCTCTCTCTCATTTGATAATCCCATTTCTCTCTTTGTCTCTCCCTAAAAATCCCCCCACTCACTTTCCCTCTCTTTCCATTTCCATTTTTCCCTCTCACACTTCCTATGCTTACCTACTCTCTCTCTCTCTCTCCCCCCTCCCCCACTTCCTTTCCCTCTCTTCCCATTTCCATTTTTCCCTCTCACACTTCTTATGTTTACCTACTCTCTCTCTCTCTCTCTCTCTCTCATATTTCTATTTCCCCTTCTATTTATCACTCCTATATCCCTATATTTCTCTCCCCTTTATCTATTCCTCTCTCTCTTAGTTTCCGTAAATCCCCCTCTCTATCCATTCATCCCATTCCCCCATCTTCATCATTTTCTTTGTCCCTACCTCTTTTTCTATGTATATATCTTATCTTATATCTGTCTCTCTTCGTAAAAAGCCCCATATATCTGTCCTTTACTATCTCTCTCTCTAACTTTGTTTCTCTCTCCATATTTCCTTCCTATATATATATATATATATATATATATATATATATATATATATATATATATATATATATATATATATATATATATCCTACCTAAATCCATCTCTTTCCACCCACTCTCCTCCTTTCCCTATCTATCTCTCCCGCCTTCACTAATTCCATGTCTCTCCATCAATTTACATATCCCTTTCTATCTTTCTCCTTATCTCTCCTCTCCCCCCCCCTCTCTCTCTCTCTCATTCCACCTCTCTCCATTCATTTCCATGCCCCTTTATATCTTTTTCCTTATCTCACCCCCCACCTCTCTCTTACATTCCACCTCTTTCCACCCCTTCCCATATCCCTTTATATCTCTCTCCCACATTCCCTATCCCTTTATACTCTCTCTTTTTCCATGTATTTCTAATTCTCTCTCTCTAACCACCCCCATATCTCTCTATATATTCCTCCCCTCCATCCACTACAAGGAAAATACCCTCTAGCGTATGTTTTTTAGGAACCCCTTATAAAACTACCCCAGACATCCGTTTCTAGCGGAGTTTACTAGAGAAGGTTGGCGAGTGGAATTTTTTGCGGATGTTTTTCATCTGGTGCGCTTATCAACCTAAACTGAACTGGTGTGTTAAACAAGAGAATGCACCGGTGCGCACAAAACATTGGCACACCGGACACCATGTGCTGCGTACAAACCTACCCGGTGTGTCTTATTACTGTAGTGCACCAGTGCTTGACAACAATTCCGCACTGGTGATTCCTAAACCCCGCGCCAAAAAAAAAAACCACTTGATGTGGTCTTAAGAAATAGTGCACCAGAACATGGTTAAATAAATAAAAAAAAAATACGGCCAAAAAACCGCATTTTTCACTTTTCTCAGTTCTCCTGAGTTCTCAAGAATCAGTGCAATTTATCCTTGTTTGAGCCACCCTGACATCGGTGCTCCCATTACATCCATTGCACGCACTGCTGCTGTGCATTGTGCACCAATCTCTAGCTTGAATTTTGCAAAACTGTGAGAAAATTTTCTTTTGAAAATTCTACAGCCAATATGCCTCCTCAACGGCCAAATGTACAAGCATTTTTCTTGTTTTTCCATAATTAAGCCTTTTAGCGGATTATAATTTTAGATTACATTAAAATTAACCATTTAAAAGCAAAGGAAAAAAATTTGTTGCGCGGTGCGCTCGAGCCATTTGGCTTGCACCGGTTTGCGGTGTTGCCTGTAAATTTACATGTCACACTGCAACTGGTGCTAACAGTATCTGCACCGGTTCCAAGGCGGTACCGAAAGGTTCACCATGTTATTTTAAAATTCAAAAAAAAGTGCGGTGCGATCAGTGACTTGGCTGCACCATTGACCATGTGGAATAGTAGCAATGTGGTGTGTTGACTTAAATATCCACCCTGGGGCGAGTATTTTTGTCAGCGCACCGCATTCTGCATTTTGACAGGGTCAACGGTGCAGCTTGGTAAAATACCGCACCGTTGACTATGTAATGATGTGAGGAGGTAGGTGTGCTGACCAAACTATACGCCCCGGGGCATAGAGTTTAGTCAGCGCACTGCACTCTTGACACCATACATAGTCAATGGTGCGCTGAAAATTTTCAGGTGCACCATCGCCAGTGTGCTGAATATTTTCTAGTGCACTGCCGCTGGTGCACGACAAAAAAAAGATGCACTAGGACCCGTGCATGCCTATTTTTTGTGGTGCACCAACTGTTTTTTTTTTTCCAAAAAAATTTATATATTTATATTCCTAAATACATGTCTCATTTAATAAAAAAATTGTATTTAATATGTCAATCATTCAGAGACGTGAAAGGAGAGAAGACGGGGAACAATAACAACAACAAGCAGACCAGTATAACATGGTTCGCCTGTGGGAGGCATGAGAGAGGGAGAGAGATGCATACCCTCGCCCTATTACAGCAGCTACCCAGGGCTCCTAAGGTAGGTAGGCCTCCTCAAGTTCTATGAGGAGGCTACTTTCCCTAAAGGGCCATGGTTTGTTTTTGAGACATCTTATCCGCAGGTGGAATTCCCACTGACAGGCTTTCCGGGTTGATCCTAACCAGTGGTACGCGCCCACTGAGGAGGAAATATATTTCATTACAGGGCCATCGAGGAGAGGGGTGGATTTTCCTTCGTTCCCAGAGGTTCCAGTTGTCTATGCAGCAGGGAGTTAGTTGATGTAATCCCAGAGATACATTAGCACAGATACACAGTCTCATTCATATTTTCAGGTCTCTGGAGGTTAGTTATGTATTGGTGCATTTGGTAGTCAGGAGGTGAGGTGCCTCTCACTTCTGATTTCGACCATTTCACACAACACCAGTGACGGGCAACACATTAGTTGCTCGCTTCTATATTATGTTGATTCTTTAGTATAGGAGCCATGACTTGTCAGGTGGTCTGCCATTCTTTTGTGGCAATTCTGTAAAGCCTTAGATAGATGTCATGCTCATGTACAAGGGAGGGTCAACTTCCCTTTTGCTTCAGAGCTTTTTTGTTTATTTTTTGAGAGGTTTATAGAGACAAGGCCTACTTTTTTTCGGCAGCCTTGTAGGCCGATGTTCGAGGCACAGATGCACATGTGGGGACAGATGCCCAAGAGGGGCGAGACTGTGTTTTCCGCGAGGATATCACATGATGCACTGGAGTTGCTAGCCAGTGTTGATGAGCATCCCTTCATTATGGTCCCCTACACTTATGCTGGTTTGGATTGGTGAGGGTGTGCCAACATCCTCTTCACAGATGATGAGCTGTCAGATGATAGAGGTAATATTACTGTTTTATTTAAATTTATTTTGACTTGTTCTTTAACTTGTTTTTATTAAATTGTGTAATGAAATTGTCTAATTACTATTGTGTAATTTTATATATTTTGTAGACATTGGGTCTTTTGATGGTGAGGACATGCCAACACCACCACATGATCCAGGTTTCTATCCTGATGATGATCAGGGTATGCCGGATACCGAGGATCATCAAGAGGCCGATGCAGAGAGACCTACTCCTGCTGGTGCACCGATACCGCCTTTTGCTATGCGCGATAGGCTTGATAGCAGATACAAGATGGAGCCGAGCGACCAACTCACTGCATTTATTATTGAGGCGGGCATTACACCTGCTACCATGAGAGACATACAAGCCGATGGTACACTGTTACATATGTGGAGAGGCATGTCGCGTTACATGTACAGCCAGATGCGGCATGTCATAGGAGCTATGACCTTAGTTACGTGGCTGAGGAGGACTGTTGCATGTTATAGGCGTGGTCGAGATGCAACACGTGATCGACAGTCCACGAGCAGCGATGCATCATCTGATGATCGTTCACCTCGCGTCGCGCTAGATGGGAAACCTCCACTAGCATTGAGCAACAGTCATCATGGAGAATAGGCTGGACCATTGGCCACGTCCAGTTAGCAACTTGCAGCATCTAGCAATACTCATGATCATGAGCAGGCTGGACCATCGACCATGTCGAGTCATCACGATGAGAAACCGGCAGTTGATCCTGATCAGCATGAGGCACCAATACCAGATCAGCAGGCACGTGATGATCAACATGTATTTGAGCTTGTCGAGGCTGCACCATTGACTGAGCAGGCCTCAACTAGTACTTCTATTGATTATGTACCACCATCTGATCCATGAAATTTATATTACAGTTGTATATTTTTGACATTATTTAGTTATATATATATATGGTCCATGTATTTTATGTTCATGTTGCAGTTGTACTTAATTTACATGTTGGTGATCGTTATGATGTGTATATTTTTAGGTCATGTTAGATATGTTCATTTAATGTGCAGCTTGCAGATAGATGTGTATGTGATAACAATTATTTCGCATGCGATTTATATTTGATGTTTGTGTTGTGATGATGATGATGATGATGATGATGGTTAACGTCCACTGAGACCAATCTTTGGTCTATCGGACCTAAAGAAAAGAGTTATTTAATTTGATTTAAGATTTTATTCCTATGCTCATAAATCTTGGAGAGAAGCCTCCCAAGCTCACTATACTTTTGACATCTTAAAAGGCTAGGAAGGTCAGTATTGCAACAAATAATATGAAATTGAGCTCTAAAGTGGTTATACGTGAGGCACTCTAAGAGGAAGTGATTTTCATCCTCGATGTTCATATTCTCACAGAGATGGCAGATCCTTTCCATCCATGGTGTTTTAGGAACTGTCCAACAACTTGTTTCACTATGGAGCTCATGAGAGTTCGTTATAATCTTGGCTATATTAATTTTCTTCCTTGAGCTAGTTAAAACAGAGAGATACTTTTGATCTTCTAAGGTGGGGTTGATGACTTCCTTATAATATCTTAATTTTCTTTTAGTTGCTAGATCTTTCTCACACCACATTTTTTCTTTGAACTTAGAAGTAACAATTTTTTTAATGTTATTGATGTTTTGCAATGCAACATTCTCGTCGATCTCCCAATGGTTTAACCAGGCCCTGGTGTCTTTATACCAACCTCATTTAAGCCTTAGGTGGTTTTGGCTAGAATTTAAAGCTAGCTTAGGAAGTCTATGGTCTCCTATGCTATTGAGCTTGTGCTTGTACAACAGAAGCCTAGTCATAGCTAGGCTCTCGATAGGGGAAAGACCCACTTCTATAAGGAGAATAGGATAGGGTGTATTTCTTTTAATTTTAAGGTTATATGTTATAAAATGCTTCTGGATTTGCTCAATATTTCTCCAGGATTCTCTAGAGATGCTGCAACCCCAAACCTCACATCCATATAAGATAACAGGAGTGACTAAATTTTCAAAGAGGAACTTCTTTCTATCCCACATTACGAGGTTTGTCATTTTACAATTATTTTCAAGACCAAAATAAGCTTTCCACCCCCCATTAATCCTTTTATGAATGCTATAGTTCCAGTTGAGCTTGTGATGAATATCAATTCCTAGGTACTTGTAAGAAGACACTTCCTCCAAGTTACTATTGTCATACATAAAATTAGCGTAAGTGTCCTTCTTGGATTTGATAATCATAACTTTTGTTTTGTCAGTGTTAACAAACATATCCATGGCAAAGAAAAAATCCTTAAGAAGTCTAAGTGGCTTATCAAGATCAAATGGACACCTTGCGAGAAGAACAATATCGTCAGCATAGAGAAGAAGGATGATGACTATCCAAACTAAGATCGTGCCAACACATCTTGCTTCCTCTAAACAACCTTCTAGCTTGTCGATGTAAATGCCAAATAGGGTAAGAGAGAGGGGGAAGCCTTGTTTAACTCTGATATTACACTTAATATCTTACGACCACACCTTATTTCTTTTTAACTTGGCAATTACATTCTCGTATAACCTTATAGCAGTTGCCCTTATCTCGAAAGGAACATTTAGCTCTTCTAATCTATTCCATAGGTTATTTCTAGGAACCATATCAAAAGCCTTTCTAAATTCCACAAAGCAGTAGAAGAGATTGGATTTATCATTGTGGTGTTCCTCCACAATGATCCTAAGCGTAATGAAGTGGTCCGTTGTTGAGTGTTGCCTTCTAAAACTCGCTTGGCCTTTAGCCCGCTTACCTTCACTTTCAAGCCAAATGCTCAACTTATTTTCCAAAATAATACCATATAACTTGGCTAAGAGAGGGTTGATCATAATTGTTCGATAATTAGAGGGATTATTTGTATCCCCACTTTTAAAAATAGGGATAATGAGGCTCTGAGTCCAAGGTTTAGGGAACCCTTCCTTGACCACTTGGTTGAAAAGCTTGTGGATGTGGGGGGATGAGGACAGGACCTCTAATTTTTAAGATTTCCACCTGGTAACCTTCAATGTCTTTAGCTTTCCCATTTTCCAGGCATTTAACCCAAAAATCAATGTCTTCTAATGAGAAAACTTCTTTCATTGTGAGAAGGGTTTCAAAATCCCTGGCATTTGGATATTCATAAAGATTTTTAAGATAGGAATTCCATGCAATGGAACATTGTTGACACGTTTCGAACCAACTAGTGTGGTTCATCATCATCACCTAGTCCTGATGATGAACCACACTGGTTGGTTCGAAATGTGTCGACAATGTTCCATTGCATGTGATTATTACCGAAATATTTTTTACAATTTATATGATGGATCACAGAAGCATACATTCTGAAAATAGGACTTCTAGTTGTGTAAAGCAATTTTATTATTATCTTTAGTTTTCCTAGTTAGAATCTGCCTCCAGATTTTCTTAGGAGCCACCTTAGAGAGGTGTAAGAGATTCTCTTGTCTTTTACGAGCATATTTCCTTTTTTACCTTTTAGTTAGGGCTTTGTAGATTTTTGTCTTGTTATTTTGAGAGATTCATCAACAACTTCCTTAATTGCTCTCCTCACACTTTTACAATCTTTGTCATACCATGGGTTAGTTTTGCTATTTCTTTTATTACTTGAGACTTCAATTGAGCACTTGTTAATAGAATATGAGAGGGTTGTAGTAAAATTATGATAGAGGTCATCTACGTTGTCTATACTAGATAAATGAAGAAAATTAGTTTTTAATTCATTTAGAAAGAGATCATTTTTATTTCTATCAAAGATTAAGTTCTTTTGACTATAAGGATTATCTTCTATGGGATCTATATGCATGAAAAAATTGAGATTTATGAGTAAAGGCTTATGATCAGAGTCAGGCTCATGGTCGTCTAAGATGTCAAAATTTATTATTTCATTATATAAAGGGAGATCAGAAATAACATAGTCTACCACGCTCCTTCCAAGCCCATGGATGTAGGTCATATTGCTAGAATTGGGCCACTTCTTTAGACCGTTGCAAATTATGAGATCCTAAGCACTATAGAGCTTGGCTAGCTCCGATCCAAAAAAATTATCCCTGAGGTCTTCAGAGCTCCTTTTGTACCAGCTAGCCAGAGTAAGGTCTTCATCTAACCAAAGAGGATTGGGGTTGGAATGATTTCTTAGAAGAATAGCTTGGTTGCTTGAAGTTCGAGCATTAAAGTCACCCATTAAAAGGATATTACCTTTATTCCTTAGGCTAGAAATATCATTCTCTAAACCATTGTAAGGAATATTTTTATCTAGATTCTTTTTCTTATAGAAGCTAGAATTAATGGGGGGAAAATAACAGATTGCTATGTAGGTCTTTTTATAATTAATGTCAGTAATCTCAATCCAACTATATTGGTTGTAAGGGTTGTTTTTATAATCCTAGCATGGGGGGCGATGTTCTTCTTAATGTAGCAAGCTATGCCCCTATGCCTCTACTGGAGGATCGCTTGTTCCAGGTAGACCATAATGCACAGCCATCTATGTTAGGGACCTTAGATTCTTCATTCTCCCAAGTTTCAACAAGCAATATAATATCAACATCATTTGAGATCCAACTTATCTTGGGGCCTTTGTTCCATGGAAAGCCTTGACAGTTCCAAGAAAGAATTCAAATCATGTTGAATTGCTATTTATTACTATATTTTTGGTTTCTATCTCGAATAACTGCTTTTCTATTTCTGATTATTTCCCATTTTCCTTCCTTCCTAGCTTCTTTTACCTTTTGAAACTCCTTTCTTAATTCTGCTTGATCTTTTGGAATGAGATCTTCGTTTATAAATATTCCCGTTCCTTTTAGACTTGAGGTTTTACTAAGTATGTCATACTTATGGTCAGTAGAGCTCACCTTTATTCGGATCAGCCTTCCTTTATTCTCAGTTAATTTCCCTAACCTTGTTGCTTCTGTGAGACACGTGGTTTCAAATTGTAATCTATTAGGTAATTCTGTCTGGGTTATGGCTAAATTATCCTTCTCTACCTCCTCTTTCAAACTGAAGATTATAAGGTTCAAGGCCCTTTTATTACGTTCATGGTCTAATTCGCTCAATTTTTTCATTTCATCTTTAATTGGTTTGATATCTAATTTACCTGCCCCACTATTTAGGGTGATATTGTTGTTAAGTTTTTCTTCTATTTCTTTAATCATGTCCTTTATTTTAAGACTCTATATATTATCAGCATCTCCTTGCTGGGATGTTTGGTTCATATCTTGGTTTTGTTTTTCTATGACCTGCAACCTAATTTCCATTGCCTCCATTTATTCTTCAATAGTTCTATTTTATTTTCTATTTATTTTTGGATCTTGTCTTCAAGAGATGTAAATTTTTTTTCTAGCATGGCTTCTAACTCGGTTTGTAGCTTGACTTCTCTTTCTTCTCTACGTTTCTCTAAAGACTCTATATACTCATAAAGTCTCTGTAGAGTAACTGTGCTAGGTCTACCTTTGGTAAATTTTGGTAGTTGTGGTGAATTATTCATACTTGAGAATATATAAGCAGATATGTATTAGAAAAAGATAAGGAATGTGTGCACCAGAATATCAGCAAACCAGACAGCAGACCTCAAGTGCCCAGGTTCGAAAATTTATCTAGAAAAAATCACCGCAGACCCAAGTAGTAATGGAGAAAATTCACCTCAATTTTGTTTTGTTAGATGATCATGATCACGACGATGTTAGCGAATTTGAATGTGTTTTATAGTCAAATATGATGTTTGTACGATGGCTATCATGAACGTGATGTTTATTAACTAATTTAATATTAAATGATCATGATATTGTAAAATTGTAATATTTGTAATTCTAATTGTATATAAAATTCTAAAATTGTAATTGTATGTAAAATATTTGTAAAATTTTAATTGTATTAATGTGAAATGATTTTATTAAAATTTGTAAATTTGTAAATTTGTAAAATTTTAAATAATTGTAAAATAATACATCTAGAATAATATGAATTATTGTAACATAATAAAGTTTAGAAAATAATACAAATAAATTAATGTACTATAGAATTATCATTATCTTAAATACCAAAAAAGAAGAAATTTACAGAGTACATCATTGTTTTTTAGATCAACATAATTGCAAATTATCAATTGAAATATTGATTTTAACATTAACACAATGCAAATTACCAATTAATTCAAAATACATATTATAATGTTTTGAAAAACCCATCTTAAAAAGTATAAATATTGATGAAATAACACATGTACCATATCACTCTCGGTTCTCATGATCACCCTCATTATCTTCTAGCTCGAATGGCATGATAAAACTATTGTTCTAAAAAATATTTTTTGATCTAGGGTCATGTATCAATACGAACCACCAATTCCTATCCAACACATCTGGTTAAAAAAACACCTGGTTGCAGTGTTTGGGGAAAACATAGGGCTGCCTAGCTTCATCCCACATCTTTCTAGGGTTGACACATATCAGCCTACTATCGCGATCTTCCTTTACATTATTCCGATCAAAGGTGTCCCACCACTTGCACGTAAAAATACACATTGGAAAGAAGAGAAATACACTTCAATGATCTCTTGTATCTTTCTGATGTAACCTAATGTCCCTCGTACTAGGTTTTGATCACGGTGGCTAGATCGATTAGATTGATCGAACTCGACTTCCACTCCACAGTCTTGTGTGATGTTTCCAGCATCGGAATTTTCTATGCGAAAATAGTGTCCATATGCCCACATAGATGGGAACAAATGCACCTATTATAAAAAAGTTAAAAAAATCATAGTGTCATGTGTCTTATAATAACCCAATAGTTAAAATATGAAATATAGATGTCTTATAAGTTTCAAATTTACATATAAATTAAACAGATTATTACCGAGTTGTTGCACCCAATCCCTACGTTTAGCACATCCTCTTCAACATGTGGGTAACGACCGGTTGCACCGTATTACTCTCTGACTTGGTCAGCAACCCAAATGTTGGGGCATATTTTTGGAATATTTTCTTTTAAATGATCGGGATAAGGCACACTTATACCATTCAACCGTCTGAATTCTTTCCTGTCACTATCCCATTTCATCCTCTTTTGTTCATACAATGTGACCAACGGTTGTGTCGCTTCAGAATTGTAAAGAACGAATTTATTGATTGCTTCAATTTCTACATTCGATGATGAAATCAAACCGACATTATATATTACTTAGAGATCAAAATATACATTATATCGAAGTTCAACATGAAGATTTAATTTTTGTAAATTTGAAAAATTATAAGTCGCTTACTCTTTATCAAGCGCTTTTTTCCACTTGTTTGGAGCAACTCCCCTTCTCTTTTGTCTTCATCCCTTTCATCATCCCAAATCACCGCACCTGGTCTGTTGTTGATCTTCTTGATGTAATCACTGGAATAATAGAAAGACTCATACGATATGTACACCTCTACCATAGACCCCTTGAGTTTTGCCCTTTTTCGAACAAAACCTTTCAATTTCTTCATGTACCTCTCTAAGAAGAACATCCAACGACAAGAAACCACCCCAACTAATTCAACCTCATCTACTAGGTGGATTAGAAGATGAACCTGCAAGTCCATGAAACTCGTCGACAGTTCCTTCTCAAACATACAAACAATCTCAACTATCTCTTAACGCTACCATGGAATGCTAGCCAGATGAATATCCTTTGACATGATCCAACGTACAAATGTAGATAATTTAGATATGGCATGTCCTAGGTCTTGAGGGAATTCATGTTTCACACACCCACGCAAGAAAAAAGGATAATGACACTGCAAAGTTATAAACATGTTCAATAATATAAAAAGTTAGTTATGTTTTATGATCCCTGCATGGCATAAAATTTATTAATATAAAAAATAATAAAATCAATATTTTGACATTATACGTACTCTTAGAAGATTCAAATGGCCATGCAATTTCAACCCCGACAAATGGTCATCCATGGTAAAGCAGCGCTGTAGTGAAGACCCATATGAAGTTGGCACCCTCACACCCATTATAACTTCCTTTTCCAAAGAAATATCATATTTTTTTTAAATCCATGGGACATCACCTTCTTTGAAAAACCAAGAATTAGAGGGACCAACGCCTGCCTTTGATACCATACTTTCTAATCGTCTTGGCCAATGTTTCTTTTTAGTTTTTGAAGTAATAAGATCTTTCCTAATAGCCAATGTGTCACTTTGTTTCGATGATATGTGCCTCCATAAAGAAGATGAAACATTTTTAAATATATGAATTGGATGTAATAAGTGGGTAATCTTAAGATGCTCCCAATATGGGAGGTTATAAAAGATAGATTTCCTTTTCATCCCAATGGGAAATTTCTCAACATAGGTGTCGAAGAATTCTGGATCATCGAACATAGGATCCCCATTTGAATCGAACATTTCTATGAAATCCTTCTCCTTCTCTCTCTCATATGCTCTAATCCATTCAGTTGGTGTCATTATTGGAGGCCTTTGGGTTCTCTCTTGTTTATCATTGAAAGCGGATGCCGCTCTTTTGTAAGGGTGTTCTTCTGAGAGGAATACCCTAGAGCAATCTTACATTAGCTTTCATAGGTCCTTGGACCATCTAGATTTCATAGAAGGTCCACAACATTTACAAACAAAACACCCTTTTGTTACAAGACCCGCGAGATTATTGTATACAATTAATATGCATGGCACGTTAAATAATATCATGAAGATCAGAACAATTACAATGAATTAAATAACTGATATGTGAAAGAATTTTGTTATATATATAAAAAAATCAATAAATTAAACATGTAATTTACCAGAGAAAACTCCTAAGCCTGGATAATCATGTTTCATGTAAGCACATATTCCATACAACGTAAAACTCCTGTCTGCTGCGATGGGTCTTGATACATCGTATACATTTATCCCATCCCATAATTCCTTCAATTCATCTACCATTGGTTGTAAGTAGACATCCATATTCTTCACTTGACTTCTACCAGGGACTATGAGAGCCAACATAAGATGTTCATTCTTCACAGACAACCATGGGGGGGTATTGTTATTGATCACTACTATAGGCCAAACAAAATAGTTGGTGTTCTGGAGGGAATATGGGTTGACGCCATCCATGGCTATGTTGAGTTGTAGACTTCGTACTTCATCCTAGATTTTTTCAGGCCATGTATCCTCTATATGCTTCATGGCTATTGAATTAGTTGGGATTCACATAATTCCCAACTCACTTCTGTTTGAGGCATTCCATCCCTACAACATAGCTAATTATTTGCAACGAAAGAGCCTTTGAATCCTTGGGATTATAGGCATGTGCCTCAATATCTTAAAAGGAGGACCAATACGTGATTTACCCTTCTTTTTTTATTTATCATACCTATCATGCCCACATTTTAGACACATCCCTTTGTCTTCATATTCTCCTCTATATAGAATACAATCATTTGGACATGCATGATGTGATATGTACTCAACACCCAACATTTTCAACAATTTCTTTGCCTCTTCACAGCTACCAGGCAAGACATTATCACTTGGAAGAACCTTATTTTTGAATAAACTATTGTTGGTGATCATGGAAAAATATATTAATAAATGTACATTAATGCCAATATAATTATTAACGTTCATAAAATTTACCATTTGTAATGTTCAT
Organism: Pinus albicaulis; assembly: GCA_034641835.2. Taxonomy (NCBI): domain Eukaryota; kingdom Viridiplantae; phylum Streptophyta; class Pinopsida; order Pinales; family Pinaceae; genus Pinus; species Pinus albicaulis. The sequence continues at coordinate 1,153,802,484 of CM076580.1, read as the reverse complement.
TGTGTACTAATTATATTTCTCAAATTTATATAAGGGAGGATTTTATGGTAACTTACCTTAAAATTTTCGAGAAACATGCATTTGCCAAGCCAAACTTTGCTTTCAATTTGTACAGTAACATCATTGTCCCCAACTGGGTAGCCTATGACTGACCGCCAAGTCCAAAGAGAGGGGTGGAAGCAAATTTAAGGCTTTCGAAAAAGGTGTAAGTGATATGAGCATCATCCCCTAGTTGATCATAATTTTGGAATGCATCTAACAACATTCTCTCCATGGCAGTCATATCACTTAAGTAATCATCCACACCAACCTTAATTTGATTGCCTCCATTTCCATCTCGTGAAGAACTACTATTGTTGTAGTCATTCCTAATTGGTGAATATGGACGTAGCGGGAATTGAATCGGTGGTTGATTCAACCATTCTTGGTATCGTTCCTCTTCGATTTTTTCTCTTAATTCAGTCTTCCCTCGATTTGACATTGTCATGGGGTGCAACGGAAGATGGTAGGTAGGTCGCTCATTATCACTAGAATCCCAATAATTTAAAAAATATATATTTGACCATGATTAGTACAAAATATATGATATCAATTAGTAACCACGTTGATAATATTGCATGATTAATTGGTTTGACGTTGAAATAATTACATTAATCAATATACCAAACAATTATAATTATTTCCATCATTGTCCCAGGATTGTGGCTAGAAGATGCAATATTGTTACAATTGGCAGGGTGAAGCGACTATCCATTTTCATCTACCAAATGCGCCTTGTGGTATGCTGCTCTAGATAAGAGCTTCTGATGTTTTGGAGCTGTTTGAATATTTTGTGCATCTAAACTTGATGTTGAATCTGCATGAACCTGAAAATTTTTATACATTATAAATTTAATTAAGTTGTGCATGTTTGACATGGATAAAAAACATAAATTCAATTATATAATGAAAATATAAATAAAATGTGAAGTAAATATTACGTCTCGAGATGGATAGGGAGAACTCCATGATGGACTTTGAGAAATGTTATGGAACGAGCTGGATTTTGAAGAATTTTCCATTCGATATAATTATGATATTTCCTCCCTGCATTTGAGCAAAATCAATAATAAATTTTGGTGCACACACCTAAAAGTAATTTCTCTGCCTTAAAAATGGACTTCTTGTTATCAGTGCTAATGTAAAAATCACCGCACTGGTGCATTTTTGTTACTGTGCACCGATGCCATTTTATAAATGCACGCATCGGTGTGGTGCTATTAAGTGACGCACCGGTGACGAATAACCGCAAATAGAAAAGCGCAACCCTATTTTCTTTAAGTGAAAAAAAAGAGGTAAATTGAAAAATGGGCGGCAAAATATTTTTGAAAATCTAATTTCATAAAACAATTCTTTAAATACTAAACACTTTTCATTATTTCACTATTTTTGCAAAAAATTGCAGCCAGAGATTTGCAGGAGACATACCTGGAGCAACAGAGCATGAGAGCACTGTGGAGCAGCGAAATACGTTCGAACATAAGTATTCAAATAATCATAATTCCAAACCTCTGGTGATTCAACCCTGTAGCATAGAATTTCAAATGATCTCGTGATTAAAATTTATTGTTTTTTCTACTTTTTCTACAATTTTTTTTATGCAGTAAGAAAACAATTTCAATGTTTATTGTTTTTTTTACTTCTTTTCTGCAGTTTTTTTTTTATGTAGTAAGAGAAAAATTTCAATTTCTTTTTCATTTTCAGAAAAAAAAATTTAAAAAAATCCATTTTTAGCCTAAACCCTGCATTCTTTTTGTTTCTACCCTTTCTTCTTCCTCTTTCTGTGATTTCAGAATTAGGGCTTTTCATTTGAGATTTATAGGGTTTGTATTGCTATATATATGCCTAATACATCCAACCCACGGGATGACTTGCATAGTCGGATCCAAATCCATGTCGTCCCTTGCGTGAATTTGAAAAAAACAGAATTTTTTTTCGGTGCGCCCGGCGTAACCTAACGCACTGGTGCACTATATTATCCTAGTGCACCGCAAAAGTACTATGTGATAAAAATAAAAACAATTTTTTTTTAGTCAGTGCGCCATATGTAAAATAGGGCATTGGTGCGCTATTTCATTATGGCGCATCGCGAACATGTTGTTTCGCAAAAAATGTTTTATTATGTTAATCGTTGCACCATGTAACATATAATGCACCGCACCTAGTCTCCTAGTTGACAGAGAGCATCGTATGGTGGTCCCTTGTTTGTGCAGGGCGTTTATGCTACAAAAACTAACACTAGATGATTTTTATTATCTTCTCTGTGTAAATCGGTGCGGTGGTTAACATGTAACGCATCAGTGCTCCTTCTTGACATAGAGCACCATCAGTCTATTATAGTATTTTTTTGGTGTGTTTATAAGACACCAACGCACCAACGTCAGTGTATACACCATGAATGGTGCACCGGTTCTTGAGAATTTTTTTCTTTTACCTGAAAAGTTGACAAATTATTTATAAATATATTAATGAATGATATGGTACAGGTTTCATATTGATAAAGAAATGCCTAAGAAGAGATCAAGTAACAAAAATATTGATAACACATCAAGAAAAGCAAAAAAGGCAAGTTCTTTGTAAATTCTTTACAAAAAATATTATTTTTGAACTCTATATAAATTTCAATAATATGTATTGTTTACTGTGTATCATGCAGAGCCACAAAATGACAAAGCTCAATAAGATTATTTCTGATTTAGGACCAGAAGAGCATAAAAGCTTGATGGAAAAATTACAAAAGGATGAATCAGGTGAATGAAAAAATACTATCGATTCAATATGAGTTTCTTTTTTTAATTTGCATTAATAATATACTTAAAATTATTAGATAACATGTGTCAAAAAATCTATTAATTCACATATGTTGAATGTTCTACAAGGGCCAACAACTCAAAAAAGGAATGTTGTTCTAAGAAAAGAAAAAAAATAGAACATGTAAATGAAAATGAATTTCTCCTTAGCTCATCTGGAGTGGTGCTTGAGGTTAAAGAAAGGGGGTAAAACTTTTACAAAAGTTTGAGGGATCTAGTGGAATGAATGTATAGACATTCTTTCCACTTACAATACAAAATTCAATCCAATGATTCTAAGAACCAAATTTTATCTAAACTACAGGAAGAGTTTCCAAAGAATTGGTCAATGAGACATGTCAGAATTTTAATAGCAAAAACGTATAACAACAAAAAAGAAGCAATGAAAAAGTAATATTCCTTTAAATGTTTGTCTAGAATTATTTATAATTATCATTTTGTTATATTTAATTTTCATATATCAATATAAAAATTAAATAGTTTATTGTCATGTTACATTTTTAAGAAGATTACGAAAATCTCAAAATATGAACGAGCTGATATCAGAAATATGCTAATAGGAATTTCCAAAAAGGTGTACAAGGAGATGGTCAAAGAAATGGACAAAATTGCATCGCGGGAGGAGCCATCTCAACAACAACGTGCTTCAAATGTAATATGTAATCATTGAATTTTTCAATCATTAGGTACAATAAATAAACAATTTAGCTTTAAATATTAATTTTCAAGTATTTTCTTGCAGAAAAGAAAAGAAAATGGAACCCATTCCGCACATAAAACAGGATGACAAGGAAGAAAAGGGTTGATATCTAAGTTTGTGAGTAATTGTTACTTCCTTATAACAACTTAAATAGATTTCATTTTTTATTTTTTAAGTTGTTTTACAAAAATCATCATTGAATGTTTTCAAAAAGGTGCTAACATACAAAGAAGAAACATCAGACGAATTGATTGAAATTGGGTTAAATATGGGTTGTGAGTATATGTTGGCATATCAGAAATTAATTGTGGAATTTGTAAGCATCTATTGATCTTGTTTTACTTAGCTCCGTCTATAATTAATAAAACAAAAAAATCTTTTATATTAAATATATGATTTGTTATGGGGTATAAAACTTGTAGGAAACAAAGTATGGAACTGCGCTAACAAATGAAATCTTGAAAGATGGCATGGTACATGGTTTTGAAAGAATATGTATAGTTTAAGAGTCAATTGTTGCTATGGTACGCCATTTATTTTCAATTTACATTGATGTATATTATTTAATATTGTAATTTTCATTATTCTCACCAATGTATATACACTCATTACAATTTATTTTTATGTTTTTTGATGGAAGGTGAAGAAGAAGAAAACAATCAACACTGTGAATAAAACATTTCCGAAAATAACCCAAGTCATGGAAGTAGTTCTAGCAGTGACAATAGTTCAATTGAAGAATGATGATCACTATGTTTGGATATCAAAGCAAGTCGTATTTTTTGAAATATTTGTCTGTGAAATTAGACATTTTGTTTAATGTAATGGACATAATGTCCTAATTGAAAGACAAAGAGATACCAATAACTGTCCTGTTTTGTATGACAAAGACTATCTTATATATATATATATATATATAAAATTTATTCTATTGCGTTCTCCATTGTCGCTGTGAAATGTAACACCACAGTTTAAATTTATGGATGATAAAATATTATAATGAAGAGATGTGAAATTTGATGATATGATATAACAAATTAATCCAAACATCACATTCAAATGCACTAATAAAAATTAAATTCATATGAATATTGTTATAAGATATATATGTGTCAACTTTTGATGAATAATGAATTTTAAAAAATCACAATAATTATGATATGATATAACAAATTAATCCAAACATCACATTCAAATACATTAATAAAAATTTAATTAATATGAGTATTGTGATAATATGTGTTGACTTTTGATGAATAATGAATTTAAAAAAATCACAATAATTGCACTGTCACAGGTTGATATTTCTAAAAAATACAAAATGAACACCGGTGCGTGTCAGTTACTATACACCGGTGCATTTGTACGTTGCAGAGCACCGGTGTGTTTCTACGACCTATGGGCACCGCAAAAATACCAAAACCAATTAAAAATCTTGTGTATTTGTGCGGTACTGCGCACTAGTGCGTTTATGTGGGACTAAACACTGGTGCATTTGTATGACCTATGGGCACTGCATAAATACCAATACTAATTATAAATCTCGATGCGTTTTTCTGATATGGAGCACCGGTGCGTTTCTTTAAGTATACGTACCGGTGCGTTGAGACGACCTATGGACACCGCATAAATCCCAAGACCAATTAAAACAGCCCCGTGCGTTGTATCACCAACACTGCGCCTGGTGCTATTTTATACCTTGATGGCCCAGTGCATGCACCTTCGAATGCCCTGGGCCACCTTCTAGATGACATGCACTGGTGCGTTGAAACATTAGTAGCGCACCGATGAAAAAAACATCCGTAATAACCTCCGACTACCCAATTTTTTTAGTTGTGTTGAATTTTCGTTAAAAGCTCTGCCAAAACCTCCATAACCATAAACGTATGTTGTAGCAAATGTTTTTTTGATAATTTTGGCCAATTTTATAACACTAAAAAGCTCCTTTATAACCTTCGTTAGAGGGTGTTTTCCTTGTAGTGATATTTCTCTTCCTTCTTCGATGAGAATGGAGCAGGAAAATACATATGTTATTAAAGCATGAATGTTCCTCTCCTTTTCTATTTTCATCTTGTAGGAGACTATAAATTGGAGTAGGAATGCATGTGCACTATTAATTCATGCACATTCCTATTAATTCATGTGCATGAGATGCATGATCTCATGTATCTCTCATGAGATCATGGACGATTCTCCTATGTTCATTCAATGGAATGAACGCTTTTTGTAATGAAACTATCAAACCCATCCATTTTCTCAACTCTACAAATAAAAAAAAATGTATTTAAATTATCATAAATTTTGGGTCATATTGTCTCATATGTTGTTACGACAAGTTTTCGACAGATTCTATAAATCCTCAAAAATTTCAATCTCCTTTACATCTTCTAGTTGTATTGCCTCAGTTATTCGTTATTGTGTATTAGTAGCATTACTTGTGATCCAGGTGGATATTGGTGGCCACCTTCCTATTCCACTTGGACCCCCACCACTGTTTCTTTTAGTTTTTCTGGTTCGTTAATTGTAGCACGATTTACTATTTTTGGCATTTTTTTGGGTCTTGAACTTCTAGAGCCGTTTTGAGGCCCTAAGCGAGGTTTTTTTTATTATAGGAAAAACGGGAATAAAAATTTCTAATGACTATTTTTGTAACTTGAAAGTTGTAGTCCTCGGATAGATCTTTCTAACAAGGTATTGTGTGCGTCAAACGGAGATCGTATGCCAAAATTACGTCCCTGGGAAGTTGTACCAATTTACCTAAACGAGGCCCATAGTTTTGGTGCTTCATCTCCGAGGGTTAGGTTTTTAGTTGTTTAGGGTTTTCCATTATTTATCAATAATAAATAGGCATCTAAGCCTCATGTTAAAAAAATTTAGAGGCCTTACACAAACGGAGGACAAACTTACACATCCCCTCATACTAGGTTGTAGAATGAGCCTCTCATCAAGACTACCAACTTGATTTTTCATTATATTCCTTTTAGTGTTACAAAACATATATATAAATGTTGAAGCATTCATAAAATCCAATCCATTAACCCTAGATTAGAACATAACCGCAGTTCCCTTGACCGTATCTACAAAATACTAGGGGTCGAAAACCATCATGTCAAAAACCATGGGCGAGTTTGCCCACTGAAAAATAGGGTCCCAAAAAAAAAAAATCCCGGGGCGTTACCCCAGACCTTAAACACAAGGGGTTTCCGCCCCCCCTGTGACACCCCTGCTACACCCGATGCAATGTACAGGGGGGTCTATTGCCCCCCCTGTGACCCCCCCATGCATGCGGCTAATCATGGAAATAATATAACACATACCTAACATTCTCCCATTTGTTGTTTTCATTCCACAGGGGGCCATAGGAGAGCTTATTCATTTCCAATAAACAAAATATCATCCACATAAAAGACCAAATAAATAACACGAACACCAATTAATTAAAATACACACAATGATCCTCTTTGCTTCCGGTGACGCCAATTCCTCATATATAGTTATAAATTTCTGATACCACATCCTTGGTGACTATTTTAACCCATACAGAGAATTTTTTAACCTGCATACCAGTTCGTTCTTACCCTTCACCACAAAGACTTCAGGTTGCTTCATGTAGATCTCCTCTTCCAGATCCCCGTGAAGAAATGTTGTCTTCACATCCATCTTTTCTGCCTCAAAATCAAATGCAACAACAACGGATAAAATAGTCTAATAGAAGTAACCTTGGCAACATGAGAAAAAATATCACCAAAATCAATTCTTGACACCTGGGAATATCCTTTTGATACCAATTGATATTTTTATTTCTCCACCTTTCCTTCTACATTCATCTTCTTCTTAAAAACTCATTTTCTCTCGATGGGCTTCCTTCCAGCCGAAAACTCCACCAGATCCCATGCCTCATTTTTGTGCAAGGATGCCATTTCATCAACCATGGCATCCTTCCAGATTTTTCCATCCTTTGAATCCACTACCTCCTTGACAGTTTTTGGATCATCATCGGTTATAGTTAAAGCAAAATTTGAATAGAAAGTAGATGAACTATACCTTTCTGATTGCCTTCTTTCCCGAACTGATCTTCTCACAACTGCAGTTTGTGGCTCTTCCTCTTCTTCTATTGTAGAGTCTGATTCATCCTCCTTTAGATCAAACTCTATCTTCTTAGGTTCCTTTAGTAGGAATTCATGTTTAAAAACATCTTTCACATCTCTAAACACCACATCTCAGCTGTACACAACCTTCCTTGTTTCTGGGTTCCAAAGCTTGTAACCTTTTAAACCATCCTTATACCCAATAAAGATGCACCTTTCAGATTTATTATCCAACTTGGTCCTTTTCTCCTTTGGAACATGTGCATATGCATCACATCCAAATACGCTTAGATGTGAAAGAGAGGGTTTCTTACCAGTCCATACCTCATGTGGAGTCTTATCCTCCAATGCTGATGAAGGTGATTTGTTAACCAAGTAACATGCAGTCTCCACTGCTTTTGCCTAGAATTCCTATCCTAACCTGGTACCACTGAGCATGCTTCTTGCCTTTTCCATCAGCATTCCGTTCATTCTTTTTGCAACTCCATTTTGTTGAGGTGTGTGTGGATTAGTCTTCTGTTGTGCTATACCACACTTCTTACTAAATTATTCAAATTACTTTTTGCAAAACTCTCCATCATAATCTGTCCTCATCACCTTTATCTTCTTCTTTGTCTAGTTTTCCACCAGAGCCTTAAATTATTTAAATCTGTCAAAGACTTCAGATTTCTTCCTTAAGAAATATATCCTTGTATTCATTGAGAATTCATCTATGAATGAAACATAGTACACTAAATCTCCCAATGATGGAACTGACACAGGTCCAAACACATCACTGTGCAAAAGCTCTAATATCTTATTCGCCCTCTTAGCACCAGAAGGAAAACTCACCCGATTCTGCTTCCCATATACACAATGTTCACAAAAATCGAAATCCGGATATCAATTAGACATACCTTCTACCATACCATTTCCATGCAGTATCCGAAGACCCTTCTCTCCAATATGTCCAAGCCTTTGATGCCATAATATGTTATTTTCTCTAGAGACTGCTAGGCTTTCCGCTCCACTTTCAGGAACCACAGAAATGTTGCACCCATCAATAATAGTTCTACCCTCAAGCTTGTTAAGAGTTCCAATCCGAACTCCTCGCATTAATACCAGTGATCCCCGAACCATCTTGCAGGTATATTTATCGAACATTATTTTTAAACCTGCATCATCCATCTTGCTTACAGAAATCATATTTTTGGCCAATGTAGGAATATGCAGAACACCAGGAAGTGTTCTAATCCTTCCACCTTGCAGCTTCAGCTTGAATTTTCCACGTCCGACATTTTTGGCCTTCTTATCATCCCCTAATAAGACATCACCACCATCATACTTCTCATACTCACATAACCACTCCCTATGGGGAGTGAAGTGAAAGGATGCACCTGATTCAATCAACCATGCCTCATGATCTACATGTGTATTTGAAGAAGAATCCCAATACACATCCCCACCTTCATCCGAGGTGGTTTTTGCCTCTGCAGAAGGAGCATCATCAGATCCCTTTCCTTTGTCATAAGCTTAATATCTGTAGTCCTTTTTGTAGTGCCCTTCCTTTCTGCATTTCCAGCACACTTTTACAAAATTTCCTGGAGATTTAGATCTCCCTCTAGATTTAGATCTCCCACTCGAAACCTTATTCTTGTTTCTGTTTTGGGACCCTCCTCATACAAATAAGGCATCTCCATTATGGACCTCCATATTTCTCTGTCTCATTTCCTCCGACAACAAGGCTGAGACAATTTCATCAAAATTCAAGGTAGTTGTATTTCTACCTATTGCAATAACTAGACTGTCCCATGAATCTGGTAGAGAACACAACAAACTGATGCACTTATCTTCATTTGACATTTTAATATCAACAGTTGACAGCTGACTTACCACAGTATTGAAGGCGTTTAGATGCTTTGTCACTGAGTCTCCATCCTTCATCCTCAGGTTATACAGATTCTTCCACAGGAAAACTTTATTCACCAGAGACTTAGATTGGTACAAAGTCCCTAGCTTGTCCCACAAAGTCTTCGCAAAAGCTTCCTTAGATACATTTACAAATACTAAATCTGAGACACACAACAATATTGTGCTCTTTGCCTTCCGATCCAACTTCTTCCAGTCTTCATATAACATTGTCGTTGGTTTAGTACCTGGATCTACCACGATCCACTGATCTTTATCCACCAGCAGATCCTCCATCTTGAGCTTCCACAACTCAAAAATCTGACCATTAAATTCCTAAATCTCTATCTTTCCAATGCTCACCATATTCTTTCACCGCAAGAGTCGATCTCGCATATCTCCCATTGAATAGGGTCTACCATAGGGCTGAGAAAAAAACCCCTTAGCAGCAAAGGCATCCCCTTGAAGCCGAAAGAGCTTGAAACATCTTTGATACTAAATGTAGGTTTTAACCCTGTACACAAATTATCTCCAAACGAATCTTAAAAATAGAAAATAAACAATAGTGAGAGAATAAAACATATATACACAGAGATATTCCCCTGGATCCCAAATCGAGACTACTAGCTTGATTTTTCTTTATATTCCTTTTAGTGTTACAAAAAATTTATATACATGCCAAAGAATTCATAAACCCCAATCCATAAACGTTGGATTAGAACATAACTGCAGTTCCCTTGACCAGATCTAAAAAATACCAGGGGACGAAAACCGTCATGCCCCAAAACCATGTGCAAACCCATGCACAAAACCATGGACGGGTCCAAAAAGAAAAAATTCATGGGGCACTGCCCCGGACCTAGAACACGGGGAGTTTCCACCCCCCTGTGACACCCCTGCTACACCTGATACAATGTATAGGGGTGTCTATCACCCCCCTTTGACCCCCCCCGCACGCATGGCTAATCGTGGAAATAATATAACACATACTCAACTTTATCCCACTTGTTTTTTTTCTTTCCACAGGGGGCCACAAGAGAGCTAAGGCATTAATCCAGCTCTGCAACACCCATTGTTTCTCTAGACCAAGAGAAATTCTGAGTGCTCACATACTTCTTCAATGCATCTGCAACATTCTTCAAAGTGTCCACTTTTACCAGCAACACCATTTTATCCTTGTCCATAACTCTCACAAAGTGATATTGAACATCAATGTGCTTTATCTTTGAATGATAAGTAGGGTTCTTAGCCAAGAAAATTTCACTTTGGCTATCATAGTCTATTCTTTTAGCTTGCTGCACCAACCCCATACTTGAATACAATCTCTGCAACCAAATTTCTTCCTTGCTTGCATGAGTGGCTGCCATGTATTCTACCTCTGTAGTTGAAAGAGCCACTACATACTATCTTTTACTCATCCAACTGACTGCACCTCCAAATAGGCTAAACACATACCCACTTGTAGATCTTCCTTGGTCTAGATCTCTAGCCCAATTTGCATCAAAAAAACCACAGATGTCCAAAACTCTGTCCAATCCTGGTCTTCCCTAGTAGCACAAACCATAATCACTAGTGCCACACAAATATCTGAAAACCCACTTCACTGTTGTCCAATTCTCCTTCCTTGGTTTTGACATAAACCTACTCAATACTCCCACTGCATGTGCAATTTCTGGCCTAGTACAAACCATTTCATTAATCAGGCTACCCACTACACTTGCATATGGAACACGGGACATATCCTCCTCCTCTTCTTGTGTCTTGGGACACTGTTCAGCAGCTAGCTTTACACCTACATGAATAGGAACCTTCACCAGTTTACTATCCTTCATATTTAACCTCTGCAATATTGTCTCAACATACTTCCTATGGTTTAACCAAAGCTTCCTCTTTGCCTGATCTCTCTTAATTTCCATGCCCAAAATATAGTTTGCAGCACAAAGATCCTTCATGTCGAATTTGGAGAACAAAATCCTGGATAATTTCTTTGTCATTTCCAAACATATCATCCATATACAAGACCAAATAAATAACATGGTCACCATTTAATTTAAAATACACACAATGATCCTCTTTGCTTTTGGTGAAGCCAAGTCCTCATATATAGGTATCAAATTTCTGATACCACATCCTTGGTGACTGTTTTAACCCATATAGAGACTTTTTTAACCTCCATACTAGTTCTTTCTTACCCTTCACCAAAAAGCCTTCAGGTTGATTCATGTAGATATCGTCTTCCAGATCCCCATGAAGAAATGTTGTCTTCACATCAATTTGTTCCACCTCAAAATCAAATGCAGCAACAACAGACAAATGTAATCTAATTGAAGTAACCTTGGTAGCAGGAGAAAAAATATCACCAAAATCAATTCTCAGCACCTCGAAATAACCTTTTTCTACCAATCGAGCTTTATATTTCTCCACCTTGCCTTCTACATTCATATTCTTCATAAACACCCATTTTCTCCCGATGCGCTTCCTTCTAGCTGGAAACTCCACCAGATCCCATGCCTCATTTTTGTGCAAGGATGCCATTTCATCAACCATGGAATCCTTCTAGAGTTTTCCATCCTCCGAATCCACTCTTTCCCTAACAGTTTTGGGATCATCATCATTTATAGTTAAAGAAAAAATTGAATAGAAAGTAGATGGACTATACCTTTCTGGTTGCCTTCTTTCCTGAACTGATCTTCTCACAGCTGAAGTTTGTGGCTCTTCCTCTTCTGAATATTCTTCTGTTGTAGAGTCTGATTCATCCTCCTTTAGCTCAAACTCTATCTTTCCAGGTTCCTTTGGTAGGACTTCATGTTTAACAACATCTTTCACCTCTCTAAACACCACATCTTGGTTGTACACAACCTTCCTTGTTTCTGGGTTCCAAATCTTGTAACCTTTTAAACCATCCTTATAACCAATAAAGATACACTTTTCATATTTATTATCCAACTTGGTCCTTTTCTCCTTTGGAACATGTACATATGCATCACATCAAAATACCATCAGAAGTGAAAGAAAATGTTTCTTACCAGTCCATACCTAATGTGGAGTATTATCCTCCAACGTTGATGAAGGTGATCTGTTAACCAGGTAACATGCAATCTCCACTGCTTCTGCCTAGAATTCCTATCCTAACCCGATACCACTAAGCATGCTTCTTGATTTTTCCATCAACGTTCTGTTCATTCTTTCTACAACTCTGTTTTGCTGAGGTGTGTATGGATTAGTCTTATGTTGTGTTATACCACATTTTTTACATAATTCTTCAAATTCCTTCTTGCAAAACTCTCCACCATTATTTTTCTTCAACACCTTTATCTTCTTCTCTGTCTGGTTTTCCACCAGAGCCTTAAATTCTTTAAATTTGTCAGAGACTTCAAATTTCTTCCTCATGAAATATATCCATATATTCCTTGAGAAATCATCTATGAATGAAACATAATACACAAAATTTCCCAGTGATGGAACCGACATAGTTCCAAACACATCACTGTGCACAAGCTTTAATATCTTGTTCTCCCTCTTTGCATAAGAAGGAAAACTCACCCAATTCTGCTTCCCATATATACAATGTTCATAGAAATCGAAATCCAGAGAGAAATTAGACATACCTTCTACCATACCATTTCCATGAAGTATCTAAAGGCCCTTCTCTCCAATATGTCCAAGCCTTTGATGCCATAGCATGGTCTTTTCTCCAGAGATCGCTAGGCTTTCCTCTCCACTTTCAGGAACCACAGAACCGTTGCACCCATCAATAACAATGTTACCTTGAAGCATGTACAGAGTTCCAATCCGAACTCCCCGCATTAATACCAGTGGTTCCCGAACCATCGTGTAGGTATCTTTCTCGAACACTGTTTTTACACCTGCATCATCCATCTTGCTTACAAAAATCAGATTTCTAGCCAATGCAGCAATATGTAGAACACTAGGAAGTGTTCTAATCCTTCCACCTTGCAGCTTCAGCTTGAATTTTCCACGTCTGACAATTTTGGCTTTCCTATCATCCCCTAAGAAGACATCACCACCATCATACTTCTCATACTCGTAGAACCACTCCCTATGGGGAGTGAAGTGAAAGGATGCACCTGATTCAATCAACCATGCCTCATGATCTACATGTGTATTTTAAGAAGAAGACAAATACATGTCCCCACCTTCATCCGAGGTGGTTTTTTCCTCTGCAGAAAGAGCATCATCAGATCCCTTTACTTTGTCATGAGCTTTAGATCTATAGTCCTTTTTTTAGTGCCCTTAATTTCCACATTTCCAGCACACCTTTACAAACTTTCCTAGAGATTTAGATCTCCCACTCGAAGCCTTATTCTTGTTTCTGTTCTGGGACCTTCCTCGTACAGATAAGGCATCTCTATTCTGGCCCTCCATATTTCTCTGTCTCATTTCCTTCGATAGCAAGGCTAAGACAATTTCATCAAAATTCAAGGTAGTTGTATTGCTACATATTACAATAACTAGACTGTCCCACGAATCTGGTAGGGAACAAAAAAAACCGATGCACTTATCTTCATTTAAGATTTTAATATCAATAGATGACAGCTAACTTACCAAAGTATTGAAGGCGTTCAGATGCTCTGTCATCGAGTCTCCATCCTTCATCCTTAGGTTATACATATTTTCCGCAGGAACAATTTATTCTCCAGAGACTTAGATTGCTACAAATTCCCTAGCTTGTCCCACAAAGTCTGCACCATAACTTCCCCAGATACATTCAAAAATCCTGAATCTGAGACACACAACTGTATTGTGCTCTTTGCCTTCCAATCCAACTTCTTCCAGTCTTCATCTGACATTGTCATTTTTTTAGTACCTGGATCTACCACGATCCATTGATCTTTATCCACCAGCAGATCCTCCATCTTGAGCTTCCACAACTCCAAACTCAGACCATTAAATTTCTCGATCTCTATATTTCCACTACTCGCCATCTTCTTTCATCGCAAGAATCGATCCCTAAGATCTCCCAATGAATAGGGTCTACCACAGCCCTGAGAAAAAAACCCCTCAGTAGCAAAGGCGTCCTCTTGAAGCTGAAATTTGAAAGAACTCTGATACCAAATGTAGGTTTTAACCCTATACCGAAATTATCTGGAAACGAATCTTAAAAACATAAAATAAACAATAGCAAGAGAATAAAACATAAAACAAATATACACAAATATTTTCCCCTGGATCCCAAATCGAGACTACCAGCTTGATTTTTCATTATATTCCTTTTAGTGTTACAACACATATATATACATGTCAAAGCATTCATAAACCCCAATCCATTAACCCTGGATTAGAACATAATTTTAGCTCCCTTGACCAAACCTACAAAATACCAGGGGCCGAAAACTGTCATGCCCCAAAACCATGTGCAAACCCATGCACAAAACCAAAGGCGGGTCCACCCACCGAAAAAAAGGGTCTAAAAAAAATGAAAAATCTCGGGGTGCTGCCCCAAACCCTGAACAAAGGGGTTTTCGCCCCCCCTGTGACCCTCCTGCTGCACCCAGCACAACATACAGGTGGGGCTGTCGCCCCCCCTGTCACCCCTCGCCCACTTGTGTGACTAATCGTGGAAAGTATATAACACATACCCAACATGGCATCACGCGCTTCACTCACTTTTTGAGGATGCTTGTGGATAACAACATGCTCCCAGTCTTGAGTTATAGGCCTGCTTGGTCGCCTTGACATCCTTCATGCTCTTCAATCACTCGCACACTATTTCTCCTCTGCAACCAATGAAGTACACAACCAAAAATATCACCTCATATGGCACCGTAAAAAATGAGAACTTTGTTTTTTACAAAAAAAAACAGAAATATCGTCAGATCTGGAACAAACAAACACCCTCAGACTGCAAATACACTCCACCCTTGAACAACCGAAGAACCTGTGAAGGATTGATGCAAAAAAACTAAATCACAATGACTCTCTCTCTATTTAAATAGTGTGTTCACGAGTCTAATTATAACTTTCATTTCTTCCCTATATGTCTAAACCTTTTTAATTCGGCTCTAAACTCCCTCGATGATTATCTTGACACACACCATAAACTATGGTCACATTTATACAACTACTCTTGCTTCATGAGTTTTTTAGATACCATACATACATTATTGGGGTTTAAGCAGAGTTTGGTCTTCCCACTCAAGGTTCCAATTCTGAGCAAGTCTCAACGAGGGTCATGGTATCACCAATTAGATAAATGGATACATATCAATTTAATATCTTAAATGAAATTGAAATGAAATTAAATGTTTTAAAATTATACAAGGTAAAAATATTAGTCTCGAGGATATGGTAAGTAATGTCGTCAATTTCCCTAGATGGGATGACCATGCAAATAAAGGTCATCCCACCAACCCACATGGCAGCAAGACATAACAATACATCCCTCCAAGATTTTAATTAAGACATGCACATTGCATAAGATGTCACCACAGTCCACTACATCGACCGTATGTATGGCATTCATTACTCAATTCTATCTCTTACATGAAGGGAGATTATAGTGGATTTCCATTTGGATTTTGTAATTAGAAATACAACTCTCATGAATTCATCCAGGTTGAAAATTCCTATCACTCTTTTGGCATTCAATGATCAACATTCAATAGGCACTCAAATGGGATTCTGCACACTAGACAAGGATACACATAGAATCACCTAGTTCAAAGTGGATAAAAGATTTGTTTCCCTTGTCAAAAAACTTTGATTCCCAAGGTCTAGTCTGGGCTTTCTGAAGCATCCAACAAGCTCTAGCTATAAGGTACAGATTGAAATATGTGCCATATTCAATGGTTTCACAACTAAAGCTACCATTTTTTAATAATAAAATGGTTAAAGTAGTTTGGATCCCTTTAGTGTTTAAGGAGGATTAGAATAATACAAATGAATCACAAATCTACTCCTAGAGAAATGAGTGATATAATGGGTAGATTGTAACTAGGATGACATGTTGTACATGGTACCATTTTGTTATGATTGGTGATTTTCAACTTAAAATACTTTATGGTGATTTAAGCATTGCTTTATATGCACTTTCACTTTATTTTGAAATCTTCACACTTGTGAATCCTCATATCTTTTACATTTTCTACAAAATGAAACCAAATGTAAATACCATCAAGATCCTTCATCTTTTAAAAAATTATTAAGTACAAACAACTTTCACGTAATTTAATTCATTTCCATTCAAAACTACAATAAATATCATCATAATTTATAATTCCTTTTTAAAACTATTAAATACAAACAACTCCCATATATCATGTTTATTTAATTCATTTGCACAACCATAAAGAGAAATAGGTCCTCCTTTGAGACAAAATCAAGGAAGGCTCTCACCTTTGTTGCAAAAACAAACTATATGTAGTATTTTAAGATCAACAACCCTACATGTGCACATATACATATGTAGGGACTAAAGCAAAACATTGATTCCCATCATCTAACATACACTAATACACTAATAGAAATTAATACAAAACAATTTTTATTTTAAAATTCAAGGATGAAATTGTTATTATTATAATAATAAAAATAATTATTATCATAATTATTATCATAATAATTAAAATAATTATATACTTTAAACATATATACATTAAAAAAAATATTGGACAAGATTCTTAACCATGGAGGTTCCACCTACCCTTTACCACGCGGATTCTTATTTCATGAATAGTTTTTTTTTACAATATCATTGGCTAATACTATGTATTATCAGCACCAGATGCCAAAAAAAACCATAACTCACTCCATATGGCACTCGTTCAATATGAAATTATTTTAATTAATCAATTTAATAAAAGGAAAAAAATGACATAACTACTTTGGACATAAATATCCATCTTTGATTTGTGTATAATACTATTAATATTCCAGAATATTATGTGGTGTTGTACCATCCATTTAATGATTATTTATAATTAAATCAAAATTTATGGAAGCTCTATTCCTAAATAGGAAATTCTATCAGCATAATAATATTATAAAGAACCAACATAGATACATCATCATATTTATCAAAGGTCTAGAGAGATAAAATATTTCGATGTGCAAATATTTCTTCATGTTTGGCACTCAAAAATAGGCTTTTGTTTTTTGTATGTTAAAAAAATTTATTGAATCATAACCATTTCCTTACAAAAATTGAAGTCTTACCACCTCACCATGGTTGTTTGTTGCAAGGGAAACTAAATTGACAGTTGTGAGTGCTACAATCATAAAGATCCAACATCAAAACATTTTAAATCTAAATGCTAATCTAGATAGTTTCCTAAAAAAAATTTCTAATACGGTTGAAAAAATAACATGGGATCAATCAGTGATGTTGGTTAACTTCTAACTAGTAAAATGAAATATTGTAACCAAAATGTCAAACAAGATGCATGTGTCTGGGATTGGGGCCTACTTGAAAGTCTAAAACCTCCAAACCCCCATCAGGATCTCATCCTATGAAGCAAAATAAGTCATGAAGAGAAGGCCAATTGTAGAATTAAACAACCCCTTGATCAAGAAAACACTAGTGACGAAGAGAAGGTCGATTGTAGAAATAAACAACCCCTTCAGCAAAAAAACACCAATAACAGAAAGAAATTACCCAAGTGAAATCCAAGAATACAAAGAGAAGGAAGAGCCAAGGGTCAAACACAAAGGGAGGAGCCAGGTCTAGGTAGTGGGAATGAATAAAAGACCCAATAAATGAATGTATTCATAGATATTCTAGGGGTTGGAATCATCTTCTTGAATTCTTATTCATGGTTTTACCTTCCAAATGACTTTATTTATCTATATTAAGGGTGATTTGAGCTTCATTGTAGGCCAATGACTACTTTAGGGGTATTATTTGGGTATGATGTTGATTGAAATTTTATTTTGTTGTTGTTTCCTCTTATTCTCTCCATGAAATAAAATAAGGAATGAAATTAGAACATGGTAAGTGATGCTCCAATTTACATGACACTTAATAAATTTTCTACTCATATTTAATTAAAGAAATTTAAAATTCTATAGGGATAATGTAATAGATAACTCATGTTTGTATTTTACATGAAAAAAGTGGGAAAGGTGGGCATCCTGACCTTTTTTGGATGGAAAAATGTAATTTAAAATACATTGTGTAACCTCATATACTTTACATTTTCTACAAAATGAAACTACATGTAAATAACATTAATATCCATCATATTTTCTAAGATTGGTATGTTATTTTTTATCTAAAACACAAATGTAATATCTTCACATTAGGACCTAGGTTTAGTATGTAGATGATGCAATATTTTGAAATAGATGATTATATATACCAAATGGATCTTGTACATGAATTTTTTGTAACTTTAAATCTTGATTATGTGTATTTTTCAAATTAATAAATGCACTAAAGCCTTAAAATAATGAGGTCGAATGTTAGGCCATGTTATAAGGGTTTTAACCTATTCATAATTTTCCTTCTTAATTGTTTTGGTCTTCATCTATTCTAGTGTGGGTTATTTTCTGATTTGAAAATAAGTTAGCCAATCAAAACCTATAGCAGAAATAAAAGACCTCTTTTATCTATAAATTTGATATATGCCAAAAAAAATTAAACAAAATTATAATAATTAAATTTTGAATATATATATATATATATATATTGAAAATATGCACATAGATCTCTATAAATGTGTTTCATTTCACTAGTAATGAGTGCGTAAATCACAAAACCATGGTTTAGAATCAAGAATTTGTAAAATTGGATGTGCTTTAAGTTTATGTAGACCAAACCAGGAAGTTTGTCGATCCAAACCTAAAACCAAATCCACCTCATCAACTACATAATTGAAAAAGGTGTTCTTGCAAAATACTTTTGATATTAATAGTGTGTGAACATCAACAAATCATGTAACATGCATGTGTTATATAATGTGCATGTGTTAAATAATGTTCACACTCTCTTTTTTTTCCATTTTCCCCCATCTTTCCCAACTCTCTTTGCTCCCATGTCTCTCTACCTCTTTTCCTTAACCTTACCACCTCTCTCTCTCTCTCTCTCTCTCTCTCACACACACACACACACACACACACACACACACACACACACACACACACCCCTTAGGCCCCCATCTACCCCTTCCTATCACTGCCCCTCTCCCTACTCCACTTTTTATATATTTCTCCCATTCCTTATTTTTTACTCCTTTGTATATTTTTCATTACCCATCACTCTCTTTGTGACATTTCAATTTTTATCTCTTTACCAATGTGTGTGTCTCTCTCTCTCTATCTCTCTCTCAAATACCATCTTCATCATTTTCTATGTTTATTTCTCTCTCCATGTTTCCTCTATATGTGTGTGTGTGTATGTGTCACCCTCCTACATCCATCTCTCTCCACCCACTCTCCTCCTTTCCCTTTCTCTCTCTCTCTCTCTCCCCGCTTCACTAATTCCACCTCTCTCCATCCATTTCCATATCCCTTTATATATTTATCCTTATCTCTCCTTCCCCCCTATAGCACCCTCTTCCCATATCTACCTAAGTAACCGGCCAATCGGGGCAAACATGTGATGAGAGGCTACTATGATCTTACTCAACCTCCTAGGTGACCTTAAGAAAGTGGCCCATCGACAGAAAAACATCATGTTAAATCTAAGAATTTTGTAGAAACTTCCTCTAAACCATATATGTTGGAGTGCTTCTAAGATTACGAAAACCGTATTGATAAGAGAATTGATGATTTAATTTAAATCCTTAATTTGGACCAACATTTTTTGCGTTGTTTTCGGGGAAGCACATTTAGAGGGTAGAAATTTTAGTCAATTCATTTTCATTTTTTATAAAAAAAAACAAACAAAAACAAATTTAAGTTTATCATTTAGTTATGTTTCTTTATGCCTAGGGAAACAGATGAAAAAGGTAGATTTTCTAAACAAAACCCCCCAATAACTCAACCATTCATGGGAGCAGGACCATTAGAACTAACTACACCAGTTGCTGGAAAACCAAATTTAAAATAATTGGAGGAAAAACAATGTTCAGGACAAAGGTTAACTCTTGTTGAAAGAAAAACTATGTTGGCTTATAAAGTAAAAAGAAAACAAACACAAACAGAAACATCTTCCATAGGAAAAAAAAAGAGAGACAAGAAAACTAACTCTTGAACAATTAGATCAACCAATCCTCAAAAAAGAAGAGAAAGTTGAAGAAACACAAACTCATCTTCTTACTGAGACATTTAAAATAGTTGAGAAATAAATTACAGAGGAAGGACAAGGATCTAATATCCGAATATTAACTGCATTACCATCTATTTTGGGATAGATACACTGTTCATTCATTTACAAATCACATTTACTGCATTACCATCTATTTTGGGATAGATACATTGTTCATTCATTTACAAATCAAAACACGATGAGAGACATACATCATCTTCATCATAAAACAAATTCATAACCAACATATAAACAACATAAATCACTAGCACATAACAACCATATAAGGCACATAATAAAAATAATATTTACCCATCAATACAAGAGGAAAAAAGCTCTTATTTCCATAAGAAAAATGCAACCAAATCTCGGACTTCCATGTTCCACCTGACCATAAACATGGTTGAACCAAATCTCTCTTCATCCAGTCACCCTTGTGCCATATTCCAAGCATGAATGTGGGATCTCATAAAAATCATCAATCAAAACCAAACCAAAGCTTCCAGAGGCTAAACCACCTCAACCCTCAACCAATGATTCCACCTCATGATCAGACATCACAACCATCACCAAATTGGTCTCCACCCAAGCTGTCCAGGGCTCCAGAGCGTTTATTCCAGCCAGAGCTTCTAGGACTAGTAACTCAACCCACTGTTGTCTTCAGGCTTCTAGAGTTTTAGTCCAAACATTTATTCCAATATTAGTAACTCAACCCACCCAGGGCTTCCAAAGCATTTTTTCAACCAAGTCTTCCAGGACTAGTAACTCAACCCAAGCTGTTACAAGGATTCTAGAGAATTTTTCCAACCAAGGCTTTCAGGAACTAATAAATTAACCCACAACCAAGGGCACATGAGAACCAACCAAAAAAAACAAACAATGAAATGAACCCACAACACCATGGCTATCCAGGAAATAGAAAGGCTAGGAAAATCCACAGTCAATCCAGGAAATCCTCCATGCCATTTACATATCATGACTAAGAAACCACATGCTTATGCCACGCATTCCAAAACTAGTGAGGAAAAAATACATGCAAGTCGGTACCTGCAAACAAAACCCACTGTAGCTACTGATCTTGATTTCCTCTTGCGATTTCCTACTCTTCGTTTTCCTTCTTGCTCCAAACCTCCAATTATTCCACACTCTCCAAGAGTGCTCTAAGAAAACTCTAAGTATCCAAGAGTATGAGAGAGGGAGAGAAAAAAAAAATGAGAGCTCCAAAAATGCACTAATAAAAAATCCATGAAATGATCCTCTGAAGCCTTTTTATTAATGAGGCCTATATTTTCTTCATTTTTCATTATTTTCCTTCATTTCCTCTTCAGATGCAACCTGTGACCTTTCACCTCCCTTTTCTCCTATTTTCCATTATTTTCATAAATAATTGCCAAAAACTACCACTTTGCCTTTCCAAATCCTTAGCCATTTCCTTTGCCAATTTACATAGCCATAATAAACCATATGAACACCTGTACTAGGATGTTTTTCCCAACATTCAGCTTGGAATACATGTCCCATGACCTTGGTTATTATTTTTAATTTA
Source organism: Pinus albicaulis (assembly GCA_034641835.2). Taxonomy (NCBI): domain Eukaryota; kingdom Viridiplantae; phylum Streptophyta; class Pinopsida; order Pinales; family Pinaceae; genus Pinus; species Pinus albicaulis. The sequence goes on along the minus strand of CM076580.1, from coordinate 1,153,780,208 downwards.
TTAACTTTTATTACATGGAATTTTCACCATAGTTGTTACAAAACCCTCCCCATGGGGGAACACCGTCCTTGGTGTTCAACAACACCTACAGTCAACAAGACTATTGTAAGAAAAAAATACTTCCCATGGATATTTATAACTTAGCCCGATGCAATATTTACAATGATCGCCCTGCTGAGAAGAAAACCAACATGACAATATGAAAAATATAACATCATAGTGACATGACACCCATACCGCTTATTGGAGCTTTATAGCATAGCTCATGGTGGTGTTTACATCCATATACATATGTACATATACTGGAACATCATACCAACATATACCAAAACATTCTCTCAACCAACGAATAAGGAAGGATACATGGTCAACATATGATCCGTCATCTCCCATGTAGCTTCATCGGGCCCAAAGTGCTTCCATTGCACTTTAACCTCCTCGATTGCTCAATTTTGGAGCATGAGCATATTTCTCTGCAAAATGAACTGAGGTTTTGACTATAATTCTCCTTCTGGTTGCACCTACAAGACATACCATTCAATCACATGATCAACATCTTTAACATACTTTTTAAGAAATGACACATGGAAAACATCATGGAATTTCACTGTTGGAGGAAGTGAATGTCAATAGGTTATTGGCCCAATCCTCTCAAGAATATTGAAAGGTATAAGAAACCATGGTTCCAACTTAACACATGATCAAGTCCGCAAGGATCTCTTCTTGGGCTTGATGTACAGGTACACTTTCCCCCCAACATGAATCTCCTTAAACAACTTGTTTTGATCTGCATAGCTATTCTTCCTGTCCTGTGTTGCTTTCATTTTATTCTTGATTACCCGCATTTCATGTTCCATTTCTTCTAACATGTCTGGCCCAATCAATACCCTGTTAACTAGATCATTCCAACTAATGGGAGTATTTCATCTCTGCCCATACAATGCCTCAAATGGACTCATCCTCAAAGATTCCTTATATCCATTGTTATAAGCAAACTCTACATGTGGAAGATACTCTTCCCACTTTCATTGTTGATGCATCACATACATCCTCAACATATCCTCCAATATCTTGTTGACCCTCTCTGTTTGTCCATTTTTCTACGGATGATAAGTTGTGTTGAAGGCTAAATCCGTACCCAAACATGCAAACAACTCCTTCCAAAACTTGGAAGTGAACTTTGCATCCCTGTATGAAACAATATTCTTTGGAACACCATGCAATTTGATCACATCTATGATGAACACCTGTGCTACATCGTTATCTAAGAATGTAGAATTCACTAGAATGAAGTGTGCTACCTTTGTCAACCTGTCCACAACAACCATGATGGAGTCATGTTTTCTAGATGTCTTGGGAAAACCTATGATGAAATCCATGGAAATGACCTCCCATTTCCACTTTGGAATTGCAATCGGGTACAGAATTCCTCCTAGATGGTTACACTCTGCCTTCACCTGTAGACAGTCCAAAGCCCTAGCCACAAAATTTGCTACAGCATTCTTCAAATTAAGCCAATAATAAAATTTCTTCATTGCATTCAATGTCTTCTGATAGCCTGGGTGACCTAAATATGGTTTCGCATGAAACTCCCTCAATATTTTGTGAGATGATAGTCCACATCCTATACACTTTCACTTGTACCTGTACTTGTACCACTAACTATACCTCTACCTATACCACTACCTATGCCTGTACCTGTAACACTACTTGTACATATACCTATACCACTATGTGTACATGTACATGTACCACTAACTGTACTTGTACCTATACATGTACCTGTACCACTACTTATACATGTACCTGTACTTTGTTGCACCCTATGCACAATATCTATATACCTGTCATCCTACTGGCCTGCCTAAAATATCCTATCCTATAAATGTTTTGCATAGGAGCTCATAGTTTCTACGTGATTTACATGTATGTGCATGCAGCTAAGATAATCCGCAACCATGTTCTCTTTACCCTTGATGTACTTTATCTCAAACTCGAACTCATTGATCATGGGCAACCATTTATCTTGTTTGGCGTTCATATTCGGTTGGTCAAATAGATACCTCAATCCACTGTGATCACTGATCAATACAAACCTCCTATCAAGAAGATAATGCCTCCACATCTTCAATGCATGTATTCTTGCTGCTAGCTCAAGATCATGTGTCAGATAATTCTTCTCATTCTCATCCAGTTTTCGTGATTCATAGCATACCACCTTTCCATCCTACATAAGGACTCCACCAAGTCCTCTCTTGCAAGCATATGTACAAACTACAAATTCTTTGTATGGAACTGCCATCTTAAACACTATATCATATGCCAAAAATTTCTTAAGCTGCTCAAAACGTCCCTCGCACTAATCCGTCTAATCAAAATTCTTACCTTTCCTCTCCAATGATGAAATATGATAAGCAATCTATGAGAAGTTCCTGATGAACCTCTTGTAACAATCTGCTAACCCCATGAAGTACCATAACTCATCCACATTCCTAAGAGCTTCACACTCCATGATGGCCCTTATATTTTCTGAATCCATTTCTATGCCCTTCTTCAATAAAAAATGTCTCAAGTAATCCATCTTTGTCTGGAAGAAACTACATTTTCTAAGCTTTGCATACAACTGATGCTCTCTCAACAATATCAATAATGTTGCTAAATGCTTGGTATGCTCTTCTTCATTTTTAGAATATACTAGTATATCATCAATGAACACAATAAAAAATGTGTGCAAATAAGTATGCAACACACTATTCATCAAACACATAAATGTAGTTGGATCATTAGTCAAACAGAAAGAAACTAAAACAAACTCATAATGCCCACACTTGGTCCGTAAAGCTGCCTTGTAAATATCCTCTTCTTTAATGTGTACCTGATGATATACAAATCTGAAATAAATCTTTGAGAACATTTATACTCCCTTCATTTGATCAAACAAGTCATCAATTCTCAGCAATGGATACCTATTCTCGATGGTCACTTTTTTCAACTTCCTGTAATCAATGCATAGTCTGAGAGTACCATCTTTTGTCTTCAAAAAAAATATCGATGCACCCCATGGTGATACATATGGCCTAATGTATCCTTTCTCCAACATTTCCTTCAATATCAACTTCAAATCTACCAAATCTAGTGTGCTCATCCTGTAAGGTGCCTTAGATGTTGGCGCTACCCTTGGTACCAACTCATTAGAAAAATCTACTTCCTTGTGAGGTGGAAACTCTGAAGTCTCTATGGGAAATGCATCTTGAAACTGTAGTAGAATTGGGTACCTTCTCAAAACATTTGCATCCTCAACTTCCATACCTTTGTCGCTAGAAATGTGCACTTCAAATAACACACACCCTTTCCTGCGACTGCGCTTGACCTATATAGATATAACCATTCTAACCAATGTTGCTTTCTTACTACCCCATAAGATTCTTTGTTCCCCATTTTCATCCACACACTCAATAGCCTTGTCATAGTAATCTACCTTGGTCCTATGAAGATATAGATAGACCATACCCAAAATAATACTATACGAACCCAACGAAAATACATTCAAATGTGTCTATGTGAACATACCATTAATATCGGATGCACAAGATCTTACCTACTAGTGAACTGTTTTCTTGGTACTTGTAGTCAACTGCGATAACCAAGGCTTTGCATGCACTTATTTATACATAACACACTTATCCACTAGTTAAAGATTAATATAATTAAAATTAGATCCATGTTCAACCAAAGTAGAAATAACTTGATCACAAAGACTACAATCCATCTCGATAATAGACGCTTGGTGATATGCTAGTCTGTTATATAACATTGCATAGATCCTGGGAATACTCTATCCAACATCTCCTACCATTTGTGCCTCATGTGCACTATAGATCTATGGTCTACCATGTTGATGTTATGGAAAATCCCTCCTATGATGATCTCCTTAACAAGTCCAACACTGCATGGGCTCCCTATTTTCACTCTTATTCTGCTCCTCAAACCGAAATCCATGTTCTCTGCCAGATGTATTGAACTTATTAGGTGGTGAAACATTATCTTTGTTACCTATATCCTGAGGTATTTCTCACTTGTTGTCCCATTTTAATTTATTATTTGCATTACCTTTCAACTCTAGCTTTGTCGCAGATCTACACTTTGATTTCTCTTAATAATGCTTTAGTTTCTGAATGACCTCCTCCAATTATCTAGGCTCATGAAACTCAATCCTATCCTTAAATTATATTAGCAACCCACTAATGAATCTCTAAATCTTAGCCTTCTCATCCTTGAGGTAAGGCACATATCGCAACAACTCAAAGAACCTGCTAGTGTACTCCTCATTAGTCATAGATCCCATCTTTAATTCTTAAAACTATTTTTCCCTGTCATCATTATATCTCTCTGATAGATACTTCTTCCTGAATATCCTCTCAAACTCACTCAAAGTCAGTTCCTCATAAATATCTCTGACATTCTTCACATATTCCCACCAAATATCTGCTTTACCTTTGAGGTTGAATGTAGCTATTTTTTCTTTCATGTTTTCTAAGTAATCATGCAACATGAAGAACTTCCTCATAACAAGAAACCATGCTTCTGCAACTTGTGATTTCTTCATATATCTATCAAATGTGGGTGGCTTTCCTTTCTTAAACTCATCCATAAAATATCCATTGCCATTCCTCGTGTAAGGATGATAATTATAACAATCACGATGCCTATCAGTACCATAACTAGAGTAGTACTAGTGTCTGTCACCTCTCCTATCCGAAGTGTCCAAGAACCTTCCATCTCTAATTGTGTCATCTCTATTTGACCTATGACCACCATGAGACCTACTGCAATATGCCCCATTAGTCCCATCCTCCTATTCATAGCTTATTCGAAGTGGTCCATGTCACTGCAACTCTAACAAACTCTGAAGGATTACTGCATTGACCTCTACTTGTTTTTCCTATGCCTGTGTGATTTTTTCATTATTTGCTTTATAACTTTTTATTTCTTCCTTCAAACTTCTCAGTGTGTCTTCTAATTCAGAAGAGTGCCCAATACCATGCTTCTTAGCTGATTCATAGGGAGAATATCTATAGTCTACCATATTGATAGTCATATTTTATTTCTTCCTACAAGGCATCACATGTCAGCTCTGATACCACTCTGTAATACCCTCCTCCCACATCAAAGGGAATTCCAAGCTCTCTCTTACCAGTAGCCAACATGAACACCCATCAATACAAGAGGAAAAGAGGTGTAATCTAAATATGAAAAATGCAACCAAGTTTGGGAATTCCTTGTTCCACTTGACCATAGACATGGCTGAGCCAAATCTCTCTTCATCTTGTCACCCCCATGCCATATCCCAAGAATGAATGTGGGATCTAATAAAAACCATCAATCAAAACCAAACCAGGGCTTCTAGAGGCCAAACCACCTCAACCCTCAACTAGTGATTCCACCTTAGAGTCATACATCATAACCATCACCAGATTGGTCTCCACCCAAGCTATCTAAGGCTCCAGAGATTTTTTTCCATCCGGGGCTTCCAGGACTAGTAAATCAACCCACAATTGTGGTTGGGCTTCCTGAGAGTTTTTCCAACCAGGGCTTTCAATACTAGTAACTCAACCCACTAAGGTCTTCCATAGCATTTGTCTAACCAAGGCTTATAGGACTAGTAACTCAACCCAATTTGTTACAGGGCTTACAGAGATTTTGTCCAACCAAGGATTCCAGGAACTAATAACTCAACCCAGATCCAAATGCAAATGAGAACCAACCAAAAAAACAAACAATGAAATGAACCCAAAACACCATGGCTATCCAGGAAATGGAAAGGCTATTAAAATCCACTATCAATCCAGGAAATCCTCCATGCAAATTAAATATCGTGACCAAGAAACCACATGCATATTCCAAGCATGCCAAAACTAGTGAGGGAAAAATACATGCAACTCGGTACCTGGAAACAAAACCCGTTGTAGCTAATGATCTTGATGTCCTCTTACACTTTCCTTCTCTTCATTTTCCTTCTTGCTCCAAATATCCAAGTATGCCACATTCTCCAAGAGTGCTCCAAGAAAACTTTAAATATCTAATAGTATGAGAGAGAGAGAGAGAGAGAGAGAGAGAGAGAGAGAGAGAGAGAGAGAGAGAAAATTAGAGCTCCAAAACTGCACTGATCAAAAAGCCATGAACTAATCCTCAAAAGCCTTTTTATTAATGAGGCCTCTATTTTATTCATTTTACATTACTTTCCTTCATTTTACTCCTCACATTCAACATGTGAACTTTCGCCTCCCCTTTCTCCTATTTTCTATTATTTTCATAAATAATTTTCAATAAATGGCACTTTTCCTTTCCAAAGCCTTAGCCATTTCCTTTGCCAATTTCCATATCTATAATAAACCATATGAACACCTGAACTAAGATGTTTTCCCAACATTGAGCTTGGAATACGTGTCCCATGACCTTGGTTATTATTTTTATTTTATTAACTTTTATTACATGGAATTTTCACTAGGGCTGTCACACCCACCCCCCCCCCTCTCACACATTCCACATCTCTCCATACATTTCCATATCCCTTTCTATCTTTCTCCTAATATCTCCCCCCTGCTCTCTCTCTCAAACATTCCACCTCTCTCCATCCATTTCCATATCCATTTCTAGCTTTCTCCTAATCTCTCTCCCCCCCCCCCCACCCTGCTCTCTCTCTCAAACATTCCACATCTCTCCATCCATTTCCATATCCCTTTCTATCTCTCTCCCACATTCCCTATCCCTTTATACTCTCTCTCTTTCCATGTATTTCTATTTATCTCTTTCTAACACCTCCTCTCACCCCATCTCTCTTTATGCATTCCTTCCCTCCATCTTTCTCTTCATCCTTTGATGATAATGGAGCAGGAAAATACACATTTTATTAAATCATGCATGCTCCTGGAATTTTATATTTTCAGCTCGCATGAGACTATAAATTGGATTAGGAATGCATGTGCACTATTAATTCATGCACATTCACATTAATTCATGTGCATGAGATGCATGATCTCATGCATCTCACGTGAGACAATGGATGATTATCCTATGTTCATTCAATCGAATTAACACTTTGTGTAATGAAACTATTAATTGCCTCAATTTTCTCAACTTTTCCAATAGAAACATTGTATTTATATTATCATCAATTTTGGCTCATATTGTCTCATATGTTGTTACAATGAGTTTTCGACACATTTTTATAAATCCTCCTCATTTTCAATCTCCTTTTCATCTTTGAGTTGTATTTCCTAAGTTATTAGTTCTTGTGTATCATTATCATTGTTTGCAGTTTCTTGTGTACAAGCATTTTGATTTCCTTTGGTCTAATCTACTATAGTTGTTGGTGTGTGATAATAGAATTAATAGAAATTTCTTATGTGGTAGCTTAAAACCTTATGGGATGCTCTACTTCAATTGTTAGTTATTGTGTGATAAAAATATATTCATCATGTTCTTATGTGGCAACCTGAAGCTCCATATCCTTCACTTCAAATATTGTTTGCACTCCTACTAAGACAGACACTTTGTCTGGGCCTGTGATCTTTAGCACTAGATCATATGTCAACAACTTCTTAGCTGCTCAAAATTGACCTCACACTCCTTTTTCCATTCAAAATTCTTACCTTTCCTCTCTAATAATGTAATATGATAAGTGAGAAGTTACTAATGAACCTCTTGTAACAATTTTCTAACCACATGAAATACCTTAACTCATCCACATTCCTGTGAGATTCCCACTCCACGATGGCCCTTATATTTTCTCAATCCATTGCTATACCCTCCTTCGAGAAAAAAAAGTCACAAGTAATGCCCCTTTGTCTGGAAGAAACTGAATTTTCTAAGCTTTGCATACAACTGATGCTCTCTGAACAATATCAATACTGTTGCTAAATTCTTGGCATGCTCTTCTTCATTTTTGGAATATACTAGTATATCATCAATGAACACAATAACAAATGTGTCCAGATAAGGATGCAACACACTATTCATCAAAAACATAAATGTAGTTGGAGCATTAGTCAAACCAAAAGGAACTACAAAAAACTCATAATTCCCATACTTGGTCCGTAAAGTTGCCTTGTAAATATCCTCTTCTTTAATGTGTACCTGATGATATCTGGATCTCAAATAAATCTTTGAGAACACTGCTGCTCCCTTCATTTGATCAAACAAATCATCAATTCTCGGCAATGGATACCTATTCTTGATGGTCAATTTTTTCAACTGCTTGTAATCAATGCATAGTCTGAGAGTACCATATTTATGCTTCACAAACAATATCGGTGCACCCCATGCTAATACACATGGCCTAATGTATCCCTTCTCCAACATTTCCTTCAATTTCAACTTCAATTCTACCAACTCCAGTGTGCTCATCTTGTAAGGTGCCTTAGATTTTGGCGCTGCCATTGGTAGCAACTCAATAGAAAAGTATACTTCCATGTGAGGTGGAAACTCTGAGATCGCTATGGGAAATACATCTTGAAACTAGTGTAGAACTGGGTACATGCTCAAAATATTTTCATCCTCAACTTCCTTAACTTTGTCACTAGAAATGTGCACTGAAAATAACACACACCCTTTCCTATGACTGTGCTTGGCCTACATAGATGTAACCATTCTAACAGATGTTTCTTTCTTCTTACCCTGTAAGACTCTTTGTTCCCCGTTTTCATCCAAGAACTCAATAGCCTTGTCATAATAATCTACCTTGGTTCTGTGAAGATATAGGCAATCCATACCCAAAAGAATATTATATGAACCCAATGAAAATACATTCAAATGCGTTGATGTGGACATGCCATTAAACTCAAATGTACAAGATCTTACCCACTGGTGAACTATTTTATTATACCTATAGCCAAGCTGCTAACAAGTGTACATGCATATTTATTCGACACCTTATCACGGTCGATGTTAATATATGAATTTATATAATTAGATTCATGGTCAACAAAGTAGAAATAACTTGATCACAAAGAATAATTTCCATCTCGATAATAGATGCTTGGTGATATGCATGCATGTTATCTAGCATGGCATAGATAGTGGGAATACCCTCTCCAACATCTCCCACCTTATGTGCCTCATGTGCATTGTAGATATATGGTTTACCACCTTGATTTTATGGACAATCCCTCCTATGATGATCTCATCCACAAGTACAAGACTGCATGGGCTCCCTATTTTCACTCTTGTTCTGCTCCTTAAACCGAAATCCCTGTCCTACACTAGATGTATTGAACTTCTTAGGTGGTGCAACTTTCTCTTTGTTACCTATATCCTGAGGTATTGCTCACTTCTTGTCCCATTTTCCTTTATTATTTTCATTACGTTTCCAATTTTCCTTTTTCTGAGATCAATGCTTTGATTTATCATAATAATGATTTAGTTTCTAAATGACTTCCTCCAATGATCTAGGCTCATGAAAAAAAATCCTATCCTTAAATGTTATCAGCAACCTAGTGATGAATCTCTAAATCTTAGCCTTCTCCTCCTTGAGGTAAGTCACATATCGCAACAACTCCAAGAACCTACTAGTGCACTCCTCATTACTCATAGATCCCATATTTAGTTCATAAAAATATTTTTCCATGTCATCATTTTATCTCTCTGATAGAAAATTATTCCTGAATATCCTCTCGAACTCACTCAAAGTCAGTTCCTAATAAATATCTCTGACATTCTTCACATATTACCACCAAATATCTGCTTTACCTTTGAGGTTGAATGTAGCTATTTTGGCTTTCATGCTTTCTGAGTAATCATGGAACCCGAAGAACTTCCTCATACCAAGCAACCATGCTTCTGCATCTTGTGATTTCTTCATGTATGCACCAAATTTGGGTGGCTTTTCTTTCTTAAACTCACCCGGAAAGTATCCCTTGTAATTCCTCTTGTAAGGATGATAATTATAACAATCACGATGCTTATCAGAACCAGAACTAGAGTAGTACCAGTGTCTGACACCTTTCCTCTCGAGAGTGTCCAAGAACCTTCCATCTCTAATCACGTCACCTATATCCTGTTGAGAATCAAAAAGAAGATTCAACAACCACACTAGTGCATTAAGCACCTACACCAAGGAGGGGCCCACAGGGCTAGTTTTGGGTGCATGTATATTTTTATTATCCCTTAATTTATATGACATTAAACTGTAATCTATTCTCAATGTGGACTTGAAATATTTAACTAAAGTGGAAAAATTAGTTAGCTAGTGAATTTCGAGTTAGAGGTTGGTTGGTGGGACGTGCAGAGTAATTCTAGTTGTAACATAGTTTGAAGTGCAGTGGTGCATGAGTTGGTGCAAGTTGTAAACAAGTTTAACTCAGTTAAGTGTGTTAAACTCAGTTGTGCTAGCTATAACTGAAGATACACTAGTGAGATATCTAGTGAATTAAATATTAATTAATTCACAATCAATGATATCACATGCAACTAAGGATTTACTATTATTAGCTGCATGCATGTTAGATCCAGTGGAGACCCAGTTGAGTTCTAGGTGAAAGGGAAGTTGACTATTAGTTGTGACATTATCCGCTTGCACACATGCAAGTAAAAACACATTGGATGTGCCAATTATACTTGCGCAGTCAAGGCATGCATGATTGCATCAATTCATGGATTACATTCAACAATAATTGCAAAGTGAAGGCGGGTTGTATGGAAGTAGTAAATTGGCTAAGGGATTTGCCAATTTTTGTACAGCAGTGTGAGACAATTAGTTGATGTACTGAGGGATCTTGTGAGAATATTTTTGTATGTAATTGTTTCATGATCCATGATATAATATACAATAGAATATAATGGAGTTTTTATCTGTAATCTTTCCCTCGGAAATTATCTGTGTTGTGTGTGATTGATACTTCTTCATGTTCATGTGATTAGCGATTGTGTATTTTTAATTCCGCAAAATATTTGTAGAAGAAATTTAGTATTCAACTTTAGCACATTGTTACATCAGGTGAATCCAAGGTATACATACATGCTTGTTGTATAATTTCTACATGGTATCAGAGCACAGGAAATTGTAGAAGTGAAGTAGGAGTTGAGTTTGTGACTAGTAGAATTCGAATTCGCGGAAAGAATTTCTTGGTGCTACAACTGATTCAAGATCGAAATGGGTTTCAATGGCTTGAGGTTAGAGTATGAACTCAAGGGAAATTCAAACTAAATTTCTTGGAAGGACGGGATGGAGGCAGTAGTCGAAGACAATGACTTGAAGGAATTCATTGAAAAAGATATTCCTAAGCCAGATGTTGTAGATGCTACCAATCTTGATGCATGGAAAAAGAAATTGGCAAAGGTGAGGAGGATCCTGTTGGAGGGAGTACGAGACCACATTGTCTCAAGACTCCATGGGAAAGCCACACCATATGCTATGTGGAAGGCTTTAACGGATCTATTCCAAAGCAAAAGAAATCATAGGAAATTGGTGCTCAAATATAAACTCAAGAAGATCAAGATGGAAAAGGGTGACACCATTCCAAAGTATCTCACGAAGTTTGTGTGTCAAGATGGGCGGGAGTGTGGGAATAATATTTTGATTATGATTTGGTGGGTTTGGCTCTCTAATACTTCTAAGAGTTGGCACGGAGTTAATAAGGCCTAACCGACATGCGGAAAAAATTGTATATTAGGGCAATTGTGGTCGATTTGGTGCGGGGAGGAGTTAGGGCGGAACACCATAGATAGCTCTTCATCGAAAGAATGAGGAATGAAGAGGTTGCACTATTTAGCTGCTAAGGTTGAACAAGAGAATGAGGAAAATTCCCTTCTAAATACAAGTGTAAAAACTAAAGAAACGAGGACATGTCTAAGGTAGAAGTGTTTTCCATCACGAACATAGGCATTTTGCTACCAACTATCCACAAAATAAGAAGAACAAGAAGGTTGTTGGATCTGTAGCTGGTGATGCCCTTGCCTTGAAAATTGAGCTTGAATTCTCCTTGATTGCATGCATGGTGTCAAGTGCATTAGGATCGGTGTAGTATTTGGATAGTGGCGCTTCCTTTCACATGACGGGAGATAAGGAACTTTTCAATGACTTGGAGGAGAAAGATCTCCATATGCATATTGATATGGGTGACGATGGACGGTACAATGATACCAGGATTGGTACCATTACCTTTCAGAGGGAGTTAGGTAAACCATTTCAATTAAAAGAAATAATGCATATTCCAGGTCTGAAGAAAAATTTGGTCTCAATCGCAATGTTGGAGGACAAAGGCTATTGTTGTTTTTAGTGATGGAAAATATTTCTTGTGACATAAAAAAATGGTTCAAGCCAAGAGGATAGGGATTTGAGTTAAGAATATCTACAAGTTGGATGTATATGGTTGCACTACCATGATGGGCAAGGCAGAAAACATGGTGAGCCGGGATGAGGGAAAATTATGGCATAGGTGATTAGGCCATCTTCATCATGGCAATACAGTAATCATGCAACTTTGAAGAGGCTTCCTCATACCAAGCAACCCATGTACACGCCTTGTGGTTCTTCACTTATACTCATCAAATGTATGTGGCTTTTCTTTCTTAAAAACTCACTCGGAAAGTATCCCTTGTCATTCCTCTTGTAAGGATGATAATTGTAACAATCACGATGCACCCTATCGAGCCGAACTAGAAGTAGTACTAGTGTCTGTCCACCTCTCCTCTCCCGAGTGTCCAAGAACAACTTCCATCTAGTCGTGTCACCTCTATCCTATTGAGAATCAACAAAATATTCGTAACCACACTAGTGCATTGAGCACCACCACACTGAGTCAGAACCCCGAAGACTATTTTGGTGCATGTGCTTTTATTATCACTTAATTTAGATGCACATTAAATTGTAATCTATTCTCAATGTGGACTTGAAATAGTTAATTGAAGTGGAAAATTTAGTTAGCTAGTGAATTTCAAGTTAGAGGTTGGTTGGTGGGACATGTAGAGTAATTCTAGTTGTAAAAGAGTTCGAAGTGCAGTGGTGCATGAGTTTGTGCAAGTTGTAAATAGTTTCTCAGTTAAGTGAGTTAAACTCAATTGTGCTAGTTGTAACTAAAGATACAAGTAGTGAGAGATCAAGTGAATTAAATATTAATTAATTCACATGAAACTGAAGATTTACTATTATTAGCTGCGTGCATGTCAGATCCAGTGGAGACCCAGTTGAGTTTTATGTGAAAGGGAAGTTGACTATCATTTGTGACATTATCCGCTTTCACACATGCAAGTAAACACACATTGGATGTTCCCATTATACTTTCGCAGTCAAGGCAGGTAGGATTGCATCAATTCATGGATTGCATTCAACGAAAATTGAGGAAGTGAGCGGGTTGTAGGCAATAAATTGGCTAAGGGATTTGCCAATTTTTGTATGGCGGTGTGAGACAATCGGTGTGAGACAATAGGTAGAATGCTTTGAGATCTTGTGAGAATATTTTTGTATGTAATTGTTTCCGATCCATGATATAATATACAATAGAAGATGGTAGGGTTTTGTGTAATCTTTCCATGAGGAAGTATACATGTTGTGTGTGATTGATCTTTCTTCATGTTCATGTGATTAGCGATTGTGTTTTTAATTTTGCAAAATATTTGTAGAATCGATTCAGTATTTAACTTTAGCACATTGTTAGATTGGGTCAATACAAGATATACATGCTTTTTGTATAATTTCTACATGGTATCTTAGCACAGGAAATTTGATGAAGAAGGGCCGAGTTTGTGGCGGATAAAATTTGAATTTAGAAAATAATTTTTAGTTCTATAGTTGATTCAAGATTGAAATGGATTTCTGAGACAGTGGCTTGGGGTTAGAGTATGCACTCGAGGAAGCTCGAACTACATGTTTTAACCACACAGACAAAATTATCTACACACGAATATTATAACAGAAAATAAACAATAGTGAGAGCATAAAACATAAAACAGATAAACACAGAGATTTTCCCCTGGATCCCAAATCGGGATGACGAGCTTGATTTTTCATTATATTCCTTTTAGTGTTACAACACATATATATACATGCCGAAGCATACATAAACCCCAATCCATTAACCCTGGATTAGAACATAACCGTAGTTCTCTTGACCGGATCTACAAAATACTAGGGGCCGAAAACCATCATGCCCAAAACCATGTGCAAAACCATGCCGCGAAACCGCAGCGTGGACCGCCCACCGCGTGTGATTATTCATGGAAATAATATGACACATAGCCAAACACGAACTACATTGCTTGGAAGGAAAGGATGGAGAAGTACTCGAAGACAATGACTTGAAGAATTCATTGAAAAATATGTTCTAAGGTAGATGCTATGAGATCTTTGCAAATCTTGATGCATGGAAAAGGAAAGTGGAAAAGGCAAGGAGGAGCCTGTTGGAGGGAGTATGAGACCACATTGTCTCAAACCTCCATGGGAAATCCACACCATATGCAATGTGGAACACTTTAACGGATCTACTCCAAAGCATCAACGACCATAGGAAATTAGCGCTCAAAGATAAACTCATGAAGATCAAGATGGAAAAGGCGACAGTTAGACGTTCCAAGTATATCACAAAGTTTTTCCAATGTCGGGATATTTGGGAGTGTAGGAATAATATTTTTTGATGATGATTTGGTGGGTTTGGCTCTCCTAGGACTTCCTAATAGTTGGCACAATTAATAAGAATCTATCGACGGATTGGAAAAATTGTGATGCCAGATTGGGAATGAGCGTGGTCGGATCTAGTGCGAGGAGTTCAGAAGGAACACCGGAGATGGCTCTTCATCAAAGAATTATGATGAAGAGGATTTTCTTTTAGATGCCAAGGTGAACAAAGAGGAGGGAGGAAGAAATCCCCTTACAAATTCGAGTGTAAAGGAAAGAAACAGGAGATGTCCAAGGTGAAGTGTTTTCACTGTCACAAACATGGGCATTTTGCTACCAACTATCCACAAAATAAGAAGAACAAGAAGGCTACTGGAGCTGAAGATGGTGAGGCCCTTGCCTCGCAATTTGAGCTTGAATTATCCTTGATTGCATGCATGGTTTCAAGTGCATTGGGATCGGTGTGGTATTTGGATAGTGGCACTTCCTTTCACATGACGGGAGATGACGAGCTTTTTAGTGACTTGGAGGAGAAAGATCTCCAGATGCATATTGATATGGGAGACGACGATGGTACAATTATATCGGGATTTGTACCATTACCTTTCAGAGGGAGTTAGGTAAATTGTTTTAATTAAAAGATGTAATGCATGTACCAGGTCTGAAGAAAAATTTGGTCTCAGTTGCAATGTTGGAAGACATAGGCTATGACATTGTTTTTAGTGATGGAAAATATTTCTCGCGACATAAAAAAATGGGTCAAGCCAAGAGGATAGGGATTCGAGTTGATAATCTCTACAAGCTGGAGGTATATGGCTACGCTACCATGATGGGCAAGGCGGAGAAAGTGGTGAGTCGGGATGAGGGCGAATTATGACACAACCGATTGGGCCATCTTCATCATGGAGCCTTGAAAGTGATGCAACAAATTTTTAGTGGACTTCCAATGTGAAAAATTGCTTAGTTATATCAGTGCAAGGGTTGCACCATGGGGAAGTATGTAAAGTCCACATTTTATGAGAAGCAGAACCGTGCTTTGGGGATCCTTGAGAGAGTTCACACAAATGTGTATGGACCATTCTCGGTTGCTTCAACAACAAAACATAAGTACTATGTAATATTTGTTGATGATTTTTCTCGTAAATGTTGGTTATTCTTCATGTTAAATATCAAACATTCTCTAAGTTCTATGAGTTTAAGGCAATGGTGGAGAAAGGGTCAGTGAAAAAAGTGAAGGATCTTAGGAGCGATAATGGTGGAGAATACATATTTAATGAATTCAAGGACTTCTACAGTAAAGAAGGAATTTGAGGAGAACCCATAGCGCCTCATAACCCACAACATAATGGGGTCGCAAAGAGGAGGAAAAAAACAATCGTGGGTGCAGCACGAGCGATGTTGCATGATTAGGGCCTACCAATTCATTTGTGGGTGGAAGCATGCAAAATTGTAGTTTATGTGCAAAATCGTTGTCCTTATAGACTAATTGGAATGAGTACACCTGAAGAGTCTTTCACCGGTAAGAAACCTGATGTTTCACACTTTAATATTTTTGGCTTAATCTGTTTATGTGCATGTGAGCAAGGATGCCAGGAAGAAGTTGGAACCGACTACTGAAGTTGGGACTTTTGTGGGGCACACAGAAACACCCCATAATTATCGTGTGTATTTGCCAAAAAATAGAATGGATGTTGTGCAACGGGATATAAAATTTGATGAGGGGAAAGCCATGCGATTGTCCCTTGAGAGGGAGTTGGACTTGCATGCAGAGGAGGAACTACTGGTTCCAAAAAATGAGTCTCAAGATGTGGATCAACAACATGAGGAGGTTCATGGAGTGGAAGAAATCACTCATGCAGATCCATCCATCAGAAATGGCAAAATGTGCACCACGAAAGATGATAGGCTAAGACTTGATGTTGCATAGAATGTAGGAGCCCCTACTTTAGAGCACATAAAAATATAATATCATAACTGATTTATTGGATACATGGCTCTTATGAGAAAATTTATTGTGAATGAACCATATTCCTTTCAGGAAGCAATGTAGCAGCCTACTTGGGTGATGGAATGGTGGAGGAGTATGACTCCATTGCCAAAAAAAGTGCATGGGAAATTGTCCCAAGACTAGTTGACAAATCAGTGGTAGGTTCGAGATGGATCTACAAGGTAAAGCAAGCTACTGATGGGAGTGTGGAGAAATAAAAGGCTATATTTCTAGCCTAGGGCTTCTCACAGTTCGAGGGGATAGATTATGATGAGACTTTTGTGCCTGTTGCAAGGTACTCTTCCATAAGATCCACCCTTGCACTATCGGTGCAGATGGGCTGGCGCATTCATTAGATGGATGTGAAAACTACATTTCTCAATGGGATCATTGAGGAAGAGGTGTACATAGAGTAGCCTGAAGGTTTCGATATCTTCAATAGTGAGTCACATGTGTGCAATCTCAAAAGAGCATTGTATGGGCTGAAGCAAGCACCTGGTGCTTGGTACACTTGGATAGACAGCTATTTCACAGGATTGGGATTCACCAAAAGTGAAGCAGATGAAAACTTGTACCAGATCATGGTTGAGGGTAACCTATTGATCATTGTTATTTATGTTGATGATCTAATTTTGACTGGTGATGAGCAGCTGATACACTCATGTAAGGATGATCTTGCAAGGGAGTTCGAAATGAAGGATATGGGCCTCCTTCATTATTTCCTTGGATTGGAATATGGGAGTGGGATGGTGAAATTTTTGTGTCTTAAGGTAAGTATGCAAATGAGATACTGGGTAAGTTTAACATGGAGAGATGCAAATCCATGGATACTCCTCTTCCAGGAAACTGGAGGAAAGAGGATGCTGCTTCTGGAGAGGTATTGGATGCTGCTATTTATCGACGGTTAGTGGGTTCACTAATGTATCTAGTGAATACAAGACCGTACATTTGTTATGTGGTTAACCAACTGAGTCAAGCTATGGTTAAGCCTACCAATCTCTTTTGGAAGGAAGGGAAGCATGTCCTAAGATACCTGAGGGGCACATCAGAGTATGGTCTATGGTACAAAATAATGCATGGAGTGAAGTTGCATGGCTTCATGGATGCATATTGGGCTGGAAGTCCATCGGACAGAAAGAGCACATTAGGAGGGATCTTTAGTATCTGCTCTACAACTATTTCTCGATATAGGAGGAAGCAAAGATCCGTGGCACTCATTTCAGCGGAAGTGGAATACATGGCACCAAGCCAAGCTGCATATAAGGCTATATGGATGAGAAATATCTTGGTTGGTTTGTTTTGTTCTTAGATGGATACGACAATGATTCATTGTGATAATAAGAGTTGCATTAAATTCTCGATTAATCTTGTGTTTCATGATAAGGTCCAAGCATATAGATATCCGGTACCATCATCTCAGATATTTTGTGTAGAGGAGGATCATGTTGCTTCAGTACATTCCCACGGAATATTAGGATACAGATATTCTGACGAAGGTGCTCACCAAGACAAAATTTGAATACCATAGAGACAGGATCGGGGTGAAGGATAATCCCTTTATTGTTGAGAGGGAGCGTTGAGATTCAACAAGAAGATTCAACACCCACACTAGTGCATTAATCACCTACACTAGGGTGGGGCCCACAAGGCTATTTTTGGGTGCATGTCTATTTTTATTATCCCTTAATTTAGATGGAAATTAAGCTGTAATTATTATCAATGTGGACTTGAAATAGTTAACTGAAGTGGAAAAACCAGTTAGTTAGTGAATTTCGAATTTGAGGTTGGTTGGTGGGACATGCAAATTAATTCTAGTTGTAACAGAGTTCGAAGTGCAGTGGTGCATGAGTTGGTGCAAGTTGTAAATCAGTTTAACTCAGTTGTGCTAGTTGTAACTGAAGATACACCAGTGAGATATTTAGTGAATTAAATATTAATTAATTCACAATCAGTGATTTGACATGCGACTGAGGATTTACTATTATTAGCTGCATGCATGTCAGATCCAGTGGAGACCCAATTGAGTTCTAGGTGAAAGGGAAGTTGACTATCAGTTGTGACATTATCCGCTTACACACATGCAAGTAAACACACATTGGATGTACCCATGATACTTGTGCAGTCAAGGTAGGTAGGATTGCATCAATTCAGGGATTGCATTCAGCAGGTATTGCGCAGTGAAGGAAGAATGTTTGGAGGCAGTAAATTGGATAAGGGATTTCCCAATTTTTGTATGACAATGTGAGACAATTAGCTTATGTACTAATGGATCTTGTGAGAATAGTTTTGTATGTAATTGTTTCATGA
The DNA here is from genome assembly GCA_034641835.2 of Pinus albicaulis. Lineage (NCBI taxonomy): Eukaryota > Viridiplantae > Streptophyta > Pinopsida > Pinales > Pinaceae > Pinus > Pinus albicaulis. The sequence continues at coordinate 1,153,761,306 of CM076580.1, read as the reverse complement.
TCCATGATATAATACACAATAGAAGATAGTGGGGTTTTAGCTGTAAGTTGTCCCTGGGAAATTATTTTTGTTGTGTGTGATTGATCTTTCTTCATGTTCATGTGATTGTGATTGTGTTTTTAATTGCACAAAATATTTGTACAAGCGATTGAGTATTTAACTTTAGCACATTGTTAGATCGGGTGAATCCAAGATATACATGCTTGTTGTATAATTTCTACATATCCGACCTGTGACCACCATGAGACCTACTACCATATGCCCCATTAGTCCCATCCTCCTATTCATAGCTGATCCGAAGTGGTCCCTATCACTGCAACTCTGACAAACTCTGAAGGATTACTGCATTGATCTCTGCGTGTTTTTCATATGCTTGTATGATGTTGTCATTATCTGCTTTATAACTCCTTATATCCTCCTTCAAACTTCTCAGAGTGTCTTCTAATTTAGAAGAGTTCCCAACACCATGATTCTCATCTGATTCATAGGGATACTTTTTGTAGTCTACCATATTGATAGTCATCTTTGATTTTTTCTTGCAAGGCATCTCATGTCAGCTAAACCAAATCACAATAAACTAACATACTTTAGTGTAATTAGGGGAGGATATCTCATCTGCAAGATCAACCAATCATCGTAATACATGTATATACATATTTATAACAACATATATACATATAACACATAATTATATCAACACATAAATTCCATTCTAGCTAGTGTCCAGTCATCAATGCATGACCATATCAACTATGCATACCATGACCTCACACATGACAACAACGACCCTACCAATGAAAATTGAAAACATGTAAGCACTGACACACATAGAAATTCATAACCAATCATACACTCATGATGACACACTTCACAACAAAAACATCATCTTTCACATGGCGACATCACTACAACAACGATCGACACCATGCATATAAAATAATCATATAGAACACAAGGATGATTAACACATGTGCAACCGACATGAATCCATGACTAACACGCACTGCCCATCCAATCCAAGGGGTGAACCATGCTCTGATACCACTTTGTAACACCCTCCTCCCACATCAAAGGGAATTCCAATCTCTCTCTTACCAAGTGCCAACCTGAACACCCATCAATACAAGAGGAAAAGAGCTCTTATTTCCATATGAAAAATGCAACCAAGTATAGGAATTCCACGTTCCACTCGACCATAGACATGGATGAGACAAATATCTCTTCATCTATTCACCCTCGTGCCATATTCCAAGCATGAATGTTGGATCTCATAAAACTCATCAATCAAAACCAAACGAGAGCTTATAGGGGCCAAACCACCTCAACCCTCAACCAGTGATTCCACCTCAAGGTCATACATGATAACCATCACCAGATTGGTCTCCACCCAAGCTGTCTAGGCCTCCATAACGTTTTTTCCAACCAGGGATTCTAAAACTAGTAACTCAACCCACAGTTGTGGTCGAGATTCCAGAGAGTTTGTCCAACCAGGGCTTTCAGGACTAGTAACTCAATCCATCAAGGGCTTCCAGATCGTTTTTCCAACAAAGGATTCTAGGGCTAGTAAATCAAGCCAATTTTTTATAGGTTTTACAAAGAGTTTGTTTGGCCCAGTCTTCCAGGAACTAGTAAATAAACCCAAATCCAAATTCACATGAGAACCAACCAAAAAAAAAACAATGAAATGAACCCACAACACCATATCTATCTAGGAAATGGAAAGGCTAGTAAAATCCACTATCAATCTAGGAAATCCTCCATTCTAATGAAATATCATGACCAAGAAACCACATGCATATGCCATGCATGAAAAAAATAGTGAGGAAAACATACATGCAACTTAGTACCTGCAAACAAAACTTGTTGTAGCTAATGATCCTGATGTCCTCTTGCGCTTTCCTGCTCTTCCTTTTCATTCTTGCTCCAAATCTCCAAGTATGCCACACTCTCCAAGAGTTCTCCAAGAAAATATAAGTATCCAAGAGTATGAGAGAGAGAGAAAAAGAAAAATTAGAGCTCCAAAACGACACTGATAAAAAAGCCATGAACTGATCCTCAAAAGCCTTTTTATTAATGAGGCCTCTATTTTCTTTATTTTAGATTATTTTCCTTCATTTTCCTCCTCACATGCAACGTGTGACCTTTCACCTCCCTTTTATCCTATTTTATATTATTTTCATAAATAATTGTCAATAAATGCCAATTTTCCTTTCCAAATCCTTAGCCATTTCCTTTGCCAATTTCCATAGCTATAATAAACCATATGAAAACCTTGTTGGCTTGAGGGGTCCTGACCCAGGTTCAAAGTTTATCACACAACCAACAAACCCTCCAACTATTGGCCCTTTCAGAAATGGCCTTCTTACGCAGATCAAAGTCTCACCCGAAGCAGTATGGGGGGGTGTTGGAACCATGTTTCCGCACCCTGAGGAAGAAAATAATGTAGTGGCCCTAAATAGATTGATTGCAGAATTATACAGATCTTAACAGATATATGCAATTATCAAAGAAAATAATCGGAGATTACTTCGTCGCAGATATAACAGAACCATATCCAGATCTATATAATGTGTAATCATTTAAGAAAATTCATTCATGTATTCAATTATCAATATAACCTCATGCATAAACAACATATATATTCGTGCATATATAATCAGAATAACATAAGTAAAGTGATCTTAAGACATAATAGTAAACAAATAACACAATGCTTCTCCAAAATCAATCCTTGTATTAATTCAGAGCAATTCAGTACATCAGACTTTCCCTTACACTTTACCCTTCCGCACACACAGCGAGTGGTGTTTGCACACAACCAGGACTAGGTCTCCATGCACACAGCTAGCATGAGCCTTTCTACCCAACCCAAATTGAAATCCTTACAAAATTATCACATACGCATAAAGTTAGATCCAAAACATGAATAATAGTTGAATTCCTTAGACTCAATCTATATATTTATATCCAAGTTAGTGTGCAGATACTATCGTCTGAAACCATGGTTTCATTAGAGAACTTTTGAGGTTTAAAATGGGCCTCCTAAGAAAAATGTACAACCAAGATAAAATTTATAAGAACCAATAGGATTGAATTTGATGATGTCAACCATGGGGTATGATTCACCATTTTTAGGGTAAAAAGGTAAAACTATTAAAAAATAATAAAATAATAAAACTACTTTTTCAACTTGTATTTTCAACTTATCTCGCGAATATTTTACTCAAATTTCGAGCGGGAGTACTCATTGGATGAAAAATTTAATTCCTCGTCGAAGGAGTACCCATGTTGCATACTTTCGATGGACTCTTCTACACGAAAAAAGATAAATACATGAAAAAATGTGATTGCAATCATGTTTTTTAATGTATTTCTCATTTTTCATGCAGCAGAGTCCATCAAAAGTATGCAACATGGGTACTCCTTGGATGAGGAATCAAATTCGACATCCAACGAGTGTTCCCGCTCGAAATTTGAGTAAACCCATAAGGAGATAAGTTGAAAGTACGAGTTGAAAATTAGTTTTTTTTTCTTTTTTCCCTCTAATATTTGATGATGTGGTCTAATATTATTTTATTATTTCCACTATTATTTTATAATTTCCTTAGGAGGCTCATTTTATACCTCAAAATTCCCCTAATGGAGGCTCATATTTTTCCCTTAAAACCCTTTTACATAAAAGAGGGACTTTGACCCGCCCTAAAGCCCCTTGAGCTATTTGCGCAGCACACATATACAAAAATTATACAAAAAGATACCAAAAAGTGTACCTCATGGGACCTCACTCCAACAGACCCCCAACACAAACATGTGACTCATCCTGAGTCACTGTGGTGTCTATTCCTTCATCTTAGCTTAGAGCACGCTGATAGAATATTTGAGAGGGAGCACTATTTCCAGACTCTGCGCAATAGCACCCTACGCTTGAAGAACCAATTTCTCAGTGGTGTACCCGTTCAGTGGCCAGCTTGATACTTCTATGCATCTATTGAATGGCTTTCAATTTTTTTTCCAAAGTCTGTGATAGTTGGAGAGAATCCTCAGCCCATGGTTGCATTAATGCCTCCAGCAGCTGCTCTTTGCGACGCAAGTCCTCGATCTCATTTTGGATGATTCAGCCCTCCTGTAGGCGAGTGAGGCATTGTGTAAGAACAAGGGTAGGCACCGTTGTCTTGATCTCAACAAACTATTTCTCTTTTATGTTCAGCTCATTGTGTAACTACTGTACCATAGGGTCGTTCTAAACCGAAGTCCAGATGCCCATAGCCTCATCCAAAAGTTTGTCACACTGCGTGATTACGTCATTAATACTGTCGGTGGTCTGCTTCACTTAAGCAGTTTACTTCAGGTGGATTTTTTTGCTGCAAATTCATTTGTAGATTGGGAATTTTGTGTTCAAACATGTCCCAGACGGTTTTCACTTCAGCACGCGAGGCTTTTAATGCAACAGCCAATCCTTGTAATTTCTCTTCAGGGGCAGTTGTGGCAAGGAATGCTTTTACTTCACTACACACTTGGTGGATATTTTCTTTGAGTGCAGTGCACTATGCTTTGGTTGCGCATTAGGCTTCCTCCGCTGCTTGTTGTTTCTGATGTGCTTATGTGGCCTGCTTCTTTAATTCTACCGCAGTTGTGTGAGCATGGGCCTCACAGAACTAGAGCTCATATATGATCACAGAGTGAATCATATGTATCTTCCCTGTAGGTACAAAAAACAAATTAATGTTAATGTCACCACAATCTCTAAATTGAGGGCGTCGGTTGGGGTCTACATGGATGGCCGACGCAGGGATTTTCTCAAGAAGAAAATCCCTGGTCACTGGTAAAGTTATGTCTATTGGCTGCACGTCAGTTACATGCATGCTTGTATGTGTCTGGCTCGCTTGAGCAATGCTCACTTGAATTGGGTTCGCTTGTACTTTTAGTTCCTAGATACCAACCTGTACTAGCTCAAGCGCAGTCTTGTACTGCACTTCCATATCTAATAATCGATCCTCCATCGCAGACATGACCATGTTTTCAATTTCATTTAATTAATCCTCAGTCAATGTCATGACCTCCTCTCCTGTGTCCGTAGATCCTTTTATCTTATTCCTTAATCCTTTAACAGCTTGAGAATAGTGCTTTGTTCCTTTGGAAGTCTATGCTTCCACTTGCTCTACTATATCTTTCAGCGCAGTGTTGTTTTTCTCTAGTTTAGTTTCTTTCTCAAAGTCAATGGTTTCGTCGATTTTTTTCGGTGTGGCTTCTTTCTTTGTTCTCAGTCATATTCTCTATTGTTTTCTCTGGCTGGGTACCAGTGCGCATCTTGGTTGGCATTTTGGTAATGAATTTTGAGGCTTCGAGCTCCAACCACGCTGGCGGCCACTTTGCAGTGACTCAGATCAGGTCATCCTCTATGAAGAGATATGTTAATTCATACTAGACTCCCTCGACTGCGTCTTTCACGTGGATGTGCATATTGTGGAAAGTTTCTTTAATGTCTGTTATCATCTTCTACTGGTCATAAATTGTCAGAGACATCCTTGGCTTAGACTACACTGCTTGATCGAGTGAAGCATCGAATAGTACCCAGAAAATTTTATTATCCATGATGCGCATGGGGTCTGATGAAATCTAGAGAGTAGCATACTGCGCGACCTCACACATCTGTGGCTCTATCTCCAGAAATTGTGTTTCCTCAGGGGTCTTCCACCCAAATAAGGCGATCAACAATAGCAGCCAAGCATAATAAAAATTATTGCCCTCTTCCTATGCTTCGCGCACATTCTCCAAAAACTCCTTGCACAAGTAATGTGACCAGTTGTAGATCACTCCCTTTTCACATCGTTTGACGAGAGAAATCACTTGCGTGGGCACCTCCTTTGGTCTACATTTGTGCATCATCTTGCAGGGCAAGATGAGCATACCAAGCTGAACAACGAGATAATTTATCTTGCTCACAAAGAATCCTCTGTTTTTGCGCGAGACTTGGTACTTAGCTTTGATCTTCTCCACGACCTATTTTTCTTTCTCTTTTCCTCCAAAATCAGCCATTGGATCTATACCTTGATCAGGTAGGCTAGTTATCCTATGGATCAAAACAACATCAATGGGGATGCACTCTCCTAGCCACATTGCATCATCATGCACGAGTGCAAGAAATTAACGGACACATATATCGTTTATTGGGTTGCACTGTAATTGAGGGATTCACAACAAATTCAACAGGCTTTCCTTGTGCAGACCTAGCATCCATCTCTTCAGCTCTAGGAGCATGATTCCCCCTTCATACTAGACATGGTCTAGGCAGAGATCTGGCACAAGTTCAGGAAATTTATCCATCTCTGTGATGTCCCAATCCTCCATTATGAGTTGTGGCACTTTTTAAAACATGTCACCTTATAGTGGGACATTTTTAGGAAGCAAAGGCATATTGATGCTCGATCGCACCTTGTTGAGATCTTTGGGAACTATTACGGGCGGTTTGCACAGTGTGACATAGTTCAGAAACTGCAAGAATGGTTTTAATATTCCAAAATTTGCAAACAAGGCAGAATTAAAATATTAGATTTTGATGATTTCACTTAAGAAGAGGAATAAATGGGAAGGAGAACCATGTAAAATAAAATATGAATAAATTCCACCTTAGTAAGGAAGGAGATCACCTTAGGAGGCGGGTTTTACACTTCCAAGTGTGAGCGGAGCAAAATAGATGTGGACATAGTCAGCTTGACTAAGTCAACATGCATTCTTGAGGAGGAAGAAGATAACCCAAATAAAATAGCTCAGTATGTGAACAAGGATTAGCTAGACACACATGAGGCTAGTTGAAGACCCCCTAGTGTGAGAAAGAGACGCGAAGGTGGATTAGTTTCGATTAACCAAGTCCATATTGTGACGTGGAAGAGAAGGGAAGCCAGCTAGGGCGCAGTAGCAGGTTTTGGACAAAGGAATCTTCACTAGGAAGTCACCTCAATAATGTGTGGGGTCGGGGTGACGAGGCTCACCAAAGATAAAAGGAGGCATAGCATCAAGGATATCATTCGGTGTTAGATATATTTGGTCTTGCAGTACTTGCATGCTTTAGTTGTTTATCCAGGAGTTGCGACGCGCTTAGTGCAAATAATTCTCATGTAGGAGTCCATCCTCTCTTTGGATAAGCTTGCTTAAGGGATCAGAGAGGATTTGAGCTTAAATTCATCATTTGGCTTAGGGCCATTCCAACCATACTCATCTACGATTGCATTTTTCCTTTGATTGTGTCATTTATGCGGGTGCCGACGACGGCGGGGTTTGCCTGGCCTGTTTGTGCTAGTCGCGGGGAGGAGGTGCTTATTTCCCTCTGGGAGATCTAATAAGAAGGGCCTTTGGAAATTTTCTATATTATTCAGCTATTGTACATAATTTTCAGTCATGTCTAATACAGAGTTGCAGTAAACTGTGTTATTTTCTGCAGTCCTACTTTTTGTGCATGTATATTGCCGGAAACCCTTGCCAGGTGTCTTGTTTCTGCTATATAAGAGGTTAAACCTCCATTTCTTTGCTATCTGATTAATATAAATTTATGATCAGTATTATTCCATCATTTTCTGTAGAAACCCTCATGGGAAGTATGCTCTCACAGTCTTCAGAAATTATGTTGTAGAGAAGTCATGGGATCGGGGTGTTTTTAAGCAGTATTATGCCGAGAATATCTGTTTAATGTAGCTAGTTTCATTTGTTTCACCTCTAATTCTGCAAGTGGATTGTATATTGTATAAAATAAGGGATCCAAGTCCCAGTGTCCACTGTTATTGCGCAATTTTCTGAAGAAAGTTGTTTTATTCCCTATATTGCTGCATTTCCCCACTTGGGAAGGAGAATATAGGCCATCTTGTTGCTGAGGTTCCTTAATATGCTAGTATGATGTTATTTTACAAATAATGAGCTGCTCTACATTTCCATGCTCATGATTTGCTGAAGCTCCACATTGGTAATAAATCAAGATATTCCCAATAGTGTAGCTATTCACATTTTGGGATATTACAGTGGTATCAGAGCTCTGCTCTTGGCTCAACCTGTGGATTTCAGATCCAATTATAAAATAAGAAGAAGAGGATAAACTTATCACATAAGAGAGAAGTTGTGTGGAAGAAACCAAGACTTGACTCCATTACTTGGAAGAATGATGGAAGAGGAGATCTCCCTGCTTCTTTTCCAAACCCTGGAAGGTATTGGAGAAGATCTCGAGGAGATGAAAGGAGAGGAGTGTAGAAGATTTATAAGAGGGTTTGAAGCAAGCCCTATCTATTCACATGATGGGTGTGGGCATTCAGCCACACATGCAGATCCACAGCGCAGTCTACTGCCCACAATGACTGCAAGAAGGATGGAGGAAGAAGGTGCACCAAGGGAGGAGATCTTGAATGAGTACCTTTAGGAGTATGAATCTCAATCATGGAGATTCAGAGAGCACTTAGACTTCCAAGGGTTTTGAAAACTCAAGGAGGCAAGACCCCCATTTACGAAAAAGCCCTCTTCTGTTTGTGAAGACATGGAGTCCTTTCCTTCAAGGGATGATCAAGATCAAGGATCTCTCATTGAGGATGAGACATTCTCATACATAGAAGAAGAGGAGAAGGATCAGCATCAAGGGATGATTCACCCTTACCTATTTCGAGAGATTTCTGCACATAAGGAAAAGTCCTCTTATCCCTTTGAGGAGACTAGTACCAGCGCTGTCATAGCTATGGGGGAGAAGCCCTCATCATCTTCAGTTGGAGGAGCCAACCTATTGGATGGAGAATCCCTTGCAGGACCACAAGAAATTCCCGCATCTCACTAAGGTATGGGAAGATTTCCACTTTTACTTATTGCAGAAAATCCTTCTAAAAATTGTGGAAAGTTGTCTTCATATAGCACAGGGTCAAACATTATTGCTGAGATAGAGTAGCAGGATTGCACTGCGCTGTGCAAGCTTGAATGGTTCGAGGGAAAGATGAACCATCAACCTCATGTATCACTGTTGAGTTTCACACAATCCTTGAGGTTGGAGTGTAACCTTTTGGAGGATTTCATGAACTATGTCTACCATACAAAAGAACATAGATTCATCTTTGAGTTGGGGCATGAGCCAACCAAAGCACCTTGGAGGAGAGTTGCAGCGCTGTCAAGAGGTAGCAGTGAGGGGCCTTTGCCTTTATCACCTTTGGATCTTGAGGTATCTTCTCTAAGAGATCTTCAAGAAAATGCATTTCAGCACACCATGGCATGTATAGGAGAGGAATTGGTTGTGGAGGATGATAGCCCACATGGAAAGAATTCCAGGGTGAAGAGTGATAGAAGGCATCCACATGGTGTTGAGTGGATGTGGGGGAAGAGCAAGAGGCTGGTGAGCCACTAGAAAATTTATGATATAGGGCAGCAAGAGGAAAAATTGTGTTGGCTACTCTTGAGAGAGTTTTTCCATCATGAGGCATATCCTCTTCCGAAGGGTATGAGGATAGGAGGGACTTGGCAGGGTACTTGCATCATATGGCAGGGAGTGTGGATGAATTATGATGATATGATCATTATGTTTTCACTACATGAGTTGTATGATGGAGGTATGATGAGGCAGCAAAGACATTTGTTGCTTTGGAGGATTGGGAGAGAGCAAGGGAAGATTTGCTCTCACACTTGGCATGATGTTGCAGGAGGAGGGGATGGCACTATCATAGTGCAAGGAGGCTACTCCTTAGCCTTAGATGATCTGGGAGTACTTCCACCTTGGAAGGAAATTCTTGTATGCAGCAGCATTATGGGAGGAGTCTTTAACATGGGGCATGTCAAAGAATGGATTTATGAGTTGGCAGGAGCCTATTTTCATAGGCCAACATCGCTGTCACTTTGGAGCAGGAACTTGTTGATGGAGTGTTCCTAGGATCACTTCATATTCAATGCACTTGGGGGGCATAGAGGAGATGAGATTGGTAGAGTAGTGGATGGACTCACTTGTTATTGTGGTATGTTCTCATTGACTTGGATTTCCAGGCATGAGAAGGAGGATTTTCATGCAGCATGTGGTTCATTCCTCTTCATATGGGTATGTCATACCATTATGGAGGATCCATCTATGGATTTTGTCACCATCTTGCTTTCATTACATGGTAAGAATTCTGTTTTTGCATTTATTGATTGTTCAACACAATATTTGCATGCTCTTGCCACTTTCTTGCAATGCATTGCTCTACAAAGGGGCAAGTTTTTATTTAGGCTCCATGGACTATTTTTGGCCAGCTATTATGATGGAGACAACCATCTAATATATGATATGGGGCAAGTGTTTGGTTACTCCTTGTATGCTCAGCTGATATACTCAGCCATCTACTATTTACTAGTGGGTGTGATGAATTACATAGCAAGCCATTTGTCCAAGAACAACTTGCCAGGAAATTTCCCGAAGCTGCAATGGGGAAGACTACGCTGGGGCCACTTGGGAGACTGTTGGTACTTTCCAGCACCACATGAAACCTTCAGTATTTCTTTCATTATGATGCTGATCATGATCCTATTTTCTGATGTTATTCTTGCCTTTATGAGGAGCATGATTGGAGGAGGAACACATGGGGTGGATGTGTTCTTTGGGGAGGAGGATCCCCACACTTTCTACATTACATGTTCTAAGAGGAGCATGAGAAGAGACATGGCCTATACAACAGACTTTTTGATTCTTCATGAAGAGGGCCATGAGATGGATGGGATTCCATATGATGGTGATTTCTTATCCATCATGTATGAGATGGTTTGGGCCAGCTTGATGCACAACGCTGGAAAAGGGACCTTTGGAGGTCTAGTTTCCTTCTTGCCATTTGAGGACAAAATTATGGCAGCCCAAGATCAGCAAATTCTCTACACTTATCTTAAGTGGAGAGGAAGACAACGTGGGGTAGGCTATCTTGTCTACCATGTTCAGATTTTTAGCCCACCTATTCTGCATGAGCTCAAGGTGGAAGAGATCCTTCATGAGTTGCCATCCTAGAGGGTGACTCATTTTGTTTGGTTGATAGCTTGGGGAGGAGAGATTAAAATGGGGATGATGAATCCCAATATATATCAGCCTTCATGCCCCAAGAGGACCTTCAAACAACCCATTTTTTCCTCCATGGATGATCTGCTGTCACATAATGCCAACTATTTAGATAGCTTACACACTTGGGAGGGGCAACTTGGAGATATGTTGATGATGCAACACCTTGATCCTTGGAGGATTTCATCTTAAGAGGTTGCTACAAGGGAGAAGAGGATGATCTTAAGTCCTATCCTTGCAGTTGCTTGAGGACAAGCAACATTTAGGAGGGGAGGACTGTAATATTCCAAAAATTGCAAACAAGAAAATTGGAATATTAGATTTTGATGCTTTCACTTAGAAGAGGAATAAATGGGAAGGAGGCCCATGAACAATAAAGATATGAATAAATTCCACCTTAGTAAGGAAGGAGATCACCTTAGGAGCTGGGTTTTACACTTCCAAGTGTGAACAAGGGCAAAATAGATGTGGACATAATCAAGTTTGACTAAGTCAACATGAATTCTTGAGGAGGAAGAGATCACCCAAATAAAATAGCTCACTGTGAACAAGGGTCAGCCTAGACACACATATGAGAACCGGATTGAAGATCCCTTAGTGTGAAAAGAGGCATTGCAGGTGGATTAGTCTCAGTTGACCAAGTCAATAGCGCTGCTACAAAGAGGAGGGAAGCCAACTAGGACGACGCAGTTTTGGAGGAGGAATCTTCACTAGGAAGTCACCTCAATAATGTGTGGGGTACGGGGTGAGGAGGCTCACCAAAGATAAAAATGAGGGCATAGCATCAAGGAGATCATTCATTATTCAACTATCTTTGGTATTTTTACTGCTTGCATGCTTCAGCTGTTTAGCCGGAGTTTTTGCACTGCTTAGTGCAAAGAATTCCCGTGCGGGAATTCCATCCTCTCTTTGGGTCAGCTTGCTTAAGGGATCAAGAAGGAAGGATATGAGATTCAATTCATCATTTTGCTTGGGTCCATTCAGCCACATTCAGCTACAGTGCAGTTCCCTTCAAAAAATGCATCCTCTCTGCAGTTGTAGCAGTTGCAGGGTTAAACCCTGCTATTTTGTATTAGTCTTTGAGGAGGAGGTGCTTATTTCCCTCCGGGAGATCTAATAAGAAGGGCCTTGGCCATTTTCTATAGTATTTAGCTATTGTACATAATTTTTATTCATGTCTAATATAGATTTGCAGTAAACTACGTTATTTTCTGCAGTCCTACTTTTTGTGCATTTATATTACCAGAAACCCTTGCCGGGTGTCTTGTTTCTGTTGTATAAGAGGTTAAACCTCCATTTATTTTCTATATGATTAACATAAAATTATGATCAGTCTTATTACATAATTTTCTGTAGAATAACTCATGGGAATTATTCTCTTACAGTCTTCAGAAATTCTGTTGTAGAGAAGTCATGGGATTGGGGTGTTTTTAAGCAGTATTGAGCTGGGGAGATCTGTTTAATGTAGCTAGTTTCATTTGTTTCACCTCTAATTCTGCAAGTGGGTTGTATATTTTCTAAACTAAGGAATCCAAGTCCCATTATCCACTATTATTTCACAATTTTCTAAAGATAGTTGTTTTATGCCCTATATTGCTGCATTTCCCCACTTGGGAAGGAGAATATAGGCCATCTTGTTGCTGAGGTTCCTTCATCTACTGGTATGATGTTATTTTACATCTAATGAGCTGCTCTACATTTCCATGCTCATGATTTGTTGAAGCTCCACATTGGTAATAACTTAAGATATTCCCAATAGTGTAGTTGTTCCCATTTTGGGATATTTAAATAAGGCCACTTCGACCACATCCTCCTCTTCCTCCATAATTTATCTTAGGAAGCTATGCCATTGGTCTTTTCAGTGCTCAACCGTAGTGGAGCACGACTTTGGATTATTTTCCCTCAGGGATTTCCTTGTCCTATATGTTTGACCCTTCTTAGATTTTGTGGGTGCAGGTGTTTCAGTGATCGACCCAACATGAACCTCTGGCGCAAATTGGGGGTCTTCTTTGGGTTATGTAGTTGTCATACTGGGTAGAATTGCGTAACCCAAACCCCTACGACGCAAATCTTCCTCGAATCTCAGATCCAAACCAGACATAGGCAATGAATATGTTGTGGAAATCAAAGAGCTCAGGGAAAATAACTCACTAAAAAATCAAAGGGAACTATTGAAACCCCATTGGTAATATTTATACTTGTTGCGCATCTTCAACAGTTCCTTCTACATTAATGTGTCTTCATAAATGACAAAATGATCCCAAATTTGGAAAAATCCCTTCATTAAATGCAACCTAGACGCTCCAATAAATGGTAATAAAGTTTCCTTTTCCAGATTTACCATCCCAACGGCTAGTTTTTGGCACCTCTGTGACCCAGTCAACCTCCTCGCGTAGCTACCACATGCGCGTCACACATTTATGCGCATCTTCCATCCCGTCTGATACTCCAACCATATAGTCATTTGGTGTGCACAGGATCATCCCTGTACCACTTCAATTGGCTTCCATTCACATACTCGGGGAGGTATTTTCTGCTTAATGTGGCCATGCGCACTACACCTCCATTAGTGATTTCCTTAACAGCATATGGCCCAAGCCAATGCATCTTCAACTTCCCTAGGTGGCGCGCAAACTTGTTGTCGTACAAGACTACCAAATCATCTTCATTGAATACCTTTTTCCTTATGTGACAATCATGCCATGCCTTCTCACATGCTATCTGAACTTGCTGGTGATAATTGGCAATAAAAGCGATCTTCTTCTAGTGCAACCAACTGCGACAATTGTTCCTCCATAGCATCTGATTCTTCCATATTTGTGAATAATGAAATGAGAAGATTGGGGACAATGAACTCCATCGACAACATAGCTTCTTACTCATATACCATCCTGAAAGGTGTCCTACCAGTAAACTTCTTACATGTGGTCCGATATGCCTAGATAATTTCAGGTATGAGCTCATCCCAATCATTTCAGTTAGCATTGCATACCTTAGTAAGCGCAGTCTCCAATATCTTATTAAATTCTTCCACCACACCATTCGCCTGGGGATGATAAGGAGAGCTCTTCTGATGATGCATCTGGAATTCATTTGTCAGTGCTTCAATGGTTTCGTTCACAAAATGTGTACCCTAATCGCTTATTAGAATATTAGAGCATCTAAAGCGAGTCACAATATTCTCAAATATGAACTGCGCATCTGTATCGATAGTAAAATCCTTCACAATTTTAGCTTCAACCCACCAGTTTACATAGTCCGTCGTAGTGATTATGTAATTCACACCACTCTTCTTTCATAGAGGATTGATAGTTCCAACAAAGTCTATAGCCCATTTTTCAAATTCTTGCAGTGCCATCTTTGGATGCATTGGAATTGCATCTTTGCGTGATGGCTTTCCAGTCCTCTGGCATACATCACACACGTGACAATGCGCATAGGCATCACTGTGCAATGTGGGCCACCATAACCCATCTTGAAAAATCTTCTGCCGAGGTTTCCTTACCTGCATATGACCACCGGAAGCCCCTCCATGAGCTTCATATAATATTGTACATCTTTCATACTCCAAAACACATCTTCATAGGACTTCATCTGCACCCATTTTGTACAACTATCTAGCAATAATAGTGAAGTCCGTTGCACACACCATGAGCTCCTTCTTCTGCTGAACTGTGTATTCTTCATGCGCACGCCTAGTAGTCATAAACTGAATAATATCAGGGAAATTCTCATCAACTACCTTGATCGCAAACAACTGTGCATCGGGTAATCCATCTTCCAAGCTCATGGGTTCTTCACCAGTCCTAATGCGCGACAGATGGTCTGGCCAAACATTCATTCTTCTTGGTTTCACCATAATCTTAAAGTCATACTCCTGGAATAGCAATAACCGTCTGCAGATCCCCCCCCCGGCCAAACACAGGCTTATTGACCAATTACTTTAAAGATGAATGATCAGTAAACATCTTGAAATTTCCTCCTAACAGGTATTGGAAGAATTTCTACAGTGCATACACCATCTCTAATCCCTCCATTTCTGTGGTTGAATAATTCCATTCTACGCTTAAGAGTTTTCTACTGGCATAGGAAATAGGGTGATCAATCTATTCAGCTCTTGGCTGCGCTAAAATAGCTCTGAGCATGATACAACAGGCATCAACATGCACATGAAGCACCTTTGACCAATCTAGAAAGACTAGTATGGGCACAGTGACCATATTTTCCTTCAACAATTGAAAACTCTGACAATCCTCATCCCAGCAAAATGTTGCATCCTTCTTGAGTAGCTTCTCCATGGATGCAGTTATCAACACATAACCCTGAATGAAATTTCAATAACACACAGTGTTCCCTGATATTGAGCACAATTACTTGACATTCTCAGGTATCTCTATATTAACTATTATTTTGATCTTCGTAGGATCTACCGTCAACCCTTGTTGGCAGACAATGTGTCCTAGCAGTATCCCAAATGGCACACAAAATATACATTTCTTCAAGTTCAAGGAAATCTGGTATTTTCTATAAGTATCAAGCATTAAGCGCAAGTTTGAAACATGCTTCCTCAACAGCCCAAACACAATCCAATCATAAAATTATACCTCCAAGAACTTATGGATAAACTCTTTGAAAGAAGCTACTACTACGCGCGAGAAGATGGCAGGCACATTCTTCAAGCCAAAGGGCATGATTTTATATTGGAAATATCCCCATTCAGTTGCAAAGGTGGTCTTGCTGCGATCTTCTGGCGCAATCCTGATATGATGATACCATAAAAACCTATCTGTGAATGAATAAGCTTCTTGTCCTCCAACATTATCCAGTATTTTATCAGAGAATGGGGTTGGGAATGGATCATGCACACAAGCATCATACAATTTGCACAGATCTACACAAATTTTGATTTCTCCTTTGGTCTTCTTGTCTTGCACTACCATTGGACTTACCCAATCAGACTCTTCTACTGGTTCTATGATGCCTACAGTAACCAGCTTATCCAAATCTTCCTTCACGTTCTAATTATATCTTGGATTCAGCATGTATGGGTGTTGCTTCACCGGGCGTGCATCAGGTTTCAAAGTGATATTCATAACTCCAAGTTCCCCAATTATTCCTTTCAGCTCTGAGAAATATGTAGGGAACAAGTCCTCATACTCTGTGAACAACTCAGCAACTTTTCCTACTGTTCCATCATCTGAGTAGTCTTCGATCTTTTCCAACTTAGGTTGCTCTTCAGATCCAATATTCACCTGTCGGATCTTCAGGGTTTTTGTCACATCTATTGAAGTGATAGAGGGCCCAACCACTATGTCTTATCCCTCAGATTCCAAAATCATGATATTCCTTGGATTTTCTTTACTCTTTTCAACCATCAGATTTATGCAATTCACAATATCCTTCATCTCCAAATCCCATGCTGGTGGAGTGCACCCGATTGCAAGATTTTTTGTATCAAAGATGACTTCTTTAATATTATGTAAAGTTTTACCAATCTTATCAAATCTACTCTCAAATCTGAATGTCAGAATGAAACTCTCTGTCGGCGCAGACCATTCACTAGTACATCGGCGCAGTTCTATCTCCAAATACCAATTAGTAGGGACTTTCCCCAATGTGTGAATAAAAATGTGGACCCATTCAGGTCTTGGTTCTATGCCCCATACCTGATTCCATCTAGTCAAATGTATGCGTGGATCATCCTTTACAAAGTATAATTATTCCATTTTGATGGTTGGACATTCAAAGCATAACCTTATCATGCGCGCGCATTCCTCCTGGTTGCCCATGTTTTCTTATGAGTTTCCCAGCATCTTGCTGGAGTAGCGCACAGTCTGAGATCCAAAGCATGGAATTTATTTCCTCCTAGTATAGTTCTTTCAAGCTCTCCTATAAACATGTTTACATCAGTTAAACCATCATAATGTAGTAATTCACTACTTCATTATCTGTTATGCATAAAAGAGATCTGGTCCCATGAGTATAGCGTAGATACTTCATGCAACTAGTTCTGCTAGTTTTTTAATTCTTCATAAGAATCCGAGAAGCAAGAGTTATCCTTCTCCCAATTAAGATTTCCATCAACCGTCGTGTTGATCCAATCTTCCTCGTGCAAAGTCAACTTATAAAATTTATCAATATCATCATCAACGCACACATTCTCTGTGTATCTTTGTCCATTTGCAGGGTCTAAGGGAATGATGACTCTAATTCCATTTCTTTAAAACTCCATTATTATTTTCTTCAAGTTTATGAAGCCATCCATATCAATAGCCCATTCCAATCCCAACAATGCAGGATAAGGATCAATATCATCTAAAACGTGTATAACTTCAAAGACTGCCATCACCTTCACACCCTCAATACTGACGAAAACTTGCGATAGCCTTCCTAACAGAATGATCTTCTGTTGATTTTCCGTGCGTAGTTGAATGGTAGACCATTCCAGCATGGGTTATCCCATGTGTTGCCAATTTTTCTTAGGTAAAATATTCGCATCAGACCCCAGATATAAAATAACCTGCTCCATCTCATAATCACCGATCTACGCAGTCATACACATATCTCGACCTGTCCTCTTCTTGTTCTTATAAATTTTGTTGATATCTTTTTGTTCTATCATCATTTGTTCCTTCTACACGCAATTATATATCAGAGCCTGAAGGTTCTATATTGAATTTTTTTATATAATAACTTAATGCAATTTTTTAGAAATGGTTTGATCTCTTCATCTCCTCCTACTTCCTTCATTAGTCTACCTAAGGTTGATGTTCTTCCTTCTGCAAATTATTTCCGTGCTTCAAAAAAAGTCTCCTTTGTGTGCTACAAATCAAATCCATCTTGATTCTTAGGGGCCTTATGGATCCACATATCAGTAGCCGATTTATTTCCCTTATCTTCATTAGTAGTTTCACCGCTCCTAGTGACCACATTTATGATAGGATATTCTTCGCAAGTTCTGCTTTGACCATCTAAAGATTCTGTGATGGATTCTGCTTCTTTTTCTCATGCATTTTAGCAATCAAAACAAGGAAGTCTTCTATCACATGGTCAAACTGTATATAATACCTGCATGATTGTCGCGTTGGATTTGGACAGTCACGTGCATAGTGACCAGCATCTCCGCAGTTGTAGAAAATAACTTGTCCTCTTCCTCGACTAGTTGATCCACCTCCTCGTCCTCTTCCTCTACCCTGGAATCCACCACGCCCAGAGGGGGATTCTGTTGAGGTAGGTTTGGCCTTCATTATATATATTTCAACTTTTTCCAACATCATATCATAAGTGCAACAACGTTTCTCATCATGTCCCACTGACGAACAAAATCTGCAAAACAACTACTTCAACTCAAGTTGATACTTTCTGACCCTTGGACATAAATCTATTTCATGCAATATGGAAAATTGACAAATTGTGCACCGTACTTTTCTCTTCAATGGACTAGGTCCTCCAGTGTTCATATAATTATTGAAGATAGGACATTGATCCTTATGGTTCCCAACATCTTTACATTTTATGCACCAGACCTGTTGGGATTCAACAAGAAGATCCTAGTGAAAATTAAGCACCTACACTAGGATGGAGCCTCAGGATATTTTTAGGTGAAGTTGTTTGGTCTCAATCTAGTCTTCTAAATTGAGTTCATTTAATTGTCAACCAGGGTTGGTAAACTGCTGAAGTGAAGTGCACCGTATGTGCCTAGGTGTTTGTCTCTTAATGCGTTTTGTGTAGTGTTTTGTGATGTTTTTGGTCTTTTGTGATGATTTATGATGTTTTTGGTCTTTTTGGTGGTTTTATGTTCACAAGGAAAATGACTAGAAAAGCTAGTGGAAAGAAACTAATGATTGAAAACAGAGTGAAGCCTAATTGGTTGATGACAAATGACAAATGCAATTGTAAATATTGAAACAGAATCAAATCTAAACTATGACTAAGCAGGATACCAAGCTTGATAATGACTTCTAGAAAATGAATCAAAACATAAACCTAACTTGTCCAATTCTTTTATCAAAAGTATATTGAAAGAGATTGAGAAATGGTCAGCTAAGTCCTAAACAACTAAACAATCAGCTTATAATGAGACAACATTTTATTCATGATTAAAGATTTGTGAAAACATCTTTGGAGAAAAATATTGTTGACATCATAAGATCTTCTACTCTAAGACTAGCTCCTAACTTTATTCTGCAATTTAGTTTGACACCTCTACACTTCACTCAAAGGTTATAGATTTCCTTGAATAGTCTTTTGAGGAAAGGTTTGTTTGTGAGATGATAAAGGAAATTGCAAAAGTACCTCAAGCCTTGGAATGATATTGTCTTCTGTTCATATGGTTATGAATCAATTATAGATTTGGAACAAGAAGAGGTTTTGTAAATAATGAAGGTTGTTTGGTTAAGTCTAACAACTGAAGTAATCTAATATGCAGTGGACAACAACTAAATGTGGAGTGAAAATGCAATGAGTTAAGCTAAAACTGAACTTGAGATGTCACTAGTCTAAAACAGTGCTGAACTAACAAGTCATTATCAAACTCAAAACGAAATAACAGAGCATGAGTTAAATGCAATTAGACTCCAGAGCATTCTAACTAAGCTATCATGCATTAATCTATGGAATTATACAGTCTGTTTTTCCATCATGATTGGTATTTTGGAAGAGTTTCTTAGAACAATCATGACTGTTCAATTCAGTGCAAATGCAAACATAAAGACTGAAAGCAATTTGAAAACTAAGGTATCACAGCTGTCTCCTACCCATCATTATGATATTTTGGAAGAGCGTTTTAAGAGCAAGAACAGCTATGTTACTTAGTGAAAACAAACAACTAAAACATTCATCATCACAGTCATGCTTTGGACATCATAAGGATTTTTTGGAAGAG
Source organism: Pinus albicaulis (assembly GCA_034641835.2). NCBI lineage: Eukaryota > Viridiplantae > Streptophyta > Pinopsida > Pinales > Pinaceae > Pinus > Pinus albicaulis. The sequence goes on along the minus strand of CM076580.1, from coordinate 1,153,741,393 downwards.
TTTCTTCTTTTGGAAGAGTGTTTAGAACAAATGTAACTGTGATAGTGAACAAAAGAAACTACAATTAAATCCTACAACACTATAGCCATTTCCCATTCATTATCATAATCTTTTGGAAGAGTTTCTTCTTTTGGAAGAGTTTTTAGAACGAGTATAACTATAGTGGCTACGGAATTAACTATGCACTCAAACTTCAAAAATGTAAAGGCAACTAAGATACTTATCTAAATTACGCAAGTAAAACCGTGCAGGAGGTAGGGGCCCTCTACCACCAGATGGAATCTAACACCAAATCAACTCAACGCTTTTCAAAACAACACTGTCTTCTTCATTAAAGGAGAAATAACTTGAACAGAGCAATCTGCGTCTTCAGAAATGTAGCAAAAAATCTAAGCAAAATCTGGAACAAAATCTAGCCTAGCTCTCGGTTTCCCAAGTGTTTTTATAACAAATTTACATAACAAGACTTGCAACAATTCCAGGATCATTGTCTTTCCTTATCGAAATCACATTAGGACTCTTGAAGTGGTTGCGTAAAAAGGAAAAGGACATCTGGACTAAGACAGTCCTATTAGAAGTTTGCCTTCTTAAATGTGTTCCCACGTACCAAAACCATATCCAGAATTCGTTTCTTCCTTCATGGTGAGCAACGAACAATGTAGACATGACGTGGAATATGCCCATATGCGGTTTTTCTTGAGAGGCCACCTGAAACATACCCAAACGTGAAGACAGCTGCAGAATTGCCGGTTAGCTACGGAATGTCTGCATTCTGCAGCTAGTTCCGGTCAAAATGCATTACAATGGAAAAAATCACAAAACTTAGCAAGTCAGTCAGCCTAATAATTCTAAAGTAATTTTAACTAATTCATTGATCAATTGAGTGGGATTACAATGGACAAAGGAAAATGAGGTAAAGTAAGATGAAAAGCACAATCTTGAGGCTCAACGAGGTCTATTTATATGTGCATGAACAAAATCTATTTATAGATGGAATAACATTATAGATGTGTACTAACAAAGGAATTATATATCGCATGTCTGTTATTTATAGATGCATGTCGGCTATTATTATCCCTTAATATTAGTTGGACAATAAACAATAATCTATTCTCAATGAGCACTTGGAAATAGTTAACTGAAGTGGCAAATCAGTTAGCTATAGGAAATTCGAGTTCAAAGGTTGGTTGGTGGGACATGCAAGTAGACTTAGTTGTAACTGAGTGATTCGAAGTTGTAACAGAGTTGGATGTGTAGTTATGTGAGTTTTAAAGTAGTTAAACTAAATTGTGCTAGTTGTAATTGAATATAGACTAGTGAGAGATCAAGTGAATTAATTATTAATTAATTCACAATCAATGGCCTCACATGCAACTGAATATTTACTACTATTAACTACATGCATGTCAGATCCAGTGGAGACCCAGTTGAGATGTAGGTGAAAGGGACAGATTGACTATCATTTGTGACATTATTGGTTTCCATCACGTATTGCGCATTGGAGATAGGTTGTCTAGAGACAGTAAATTGGTTAAGTAACTTGCCAATTTTAGTATGACAATGTGAGATGATTGTATATTGTACTGAGAGCTCTTGGATTAAAGTTTTATATGATATTGTTTCATGATCCATGATATATACATAATATATGATAGTGGGGTTTTTAGCTTTATGCCTTCCTAGTAAAAACATTTGTGTTATGTGTGATTAATCTCTCTTCATGATATTGTAATTAGCGATCGTGTTTTAAATTCCGCAAAGATTTTTGTAGAAGCGATTCTGTATTTAACAATGGCATATAATTTTTAGATTAGGATAATCCAGGAAATACATAATTTGTATTAAAATTTCTACATGGTATCATAGCACAGAAGATTGCAATTTTGAAGCAGGAGCTGAGTTTATTGGTGAAAAGAATTCGAATTTGCAGAAATATTTTCTTGGTGCTACAGTTGAGTAAACATTGAAATGGCTTTCAATAGCTTGTAGCTAGAGTATGCACTCGAGGGAAAATCGAACTAAATTTCTTGGAAGGACAGGATGGAGGCGGTGCTCGAATAAAACGGCTTGAAGGAATTCATTGACAATGATGTTCCTAAGCCCACTTCGATAGATGTTGCATTACTTGATGCATGGCAAAAGAAAGTGGCAAAGGTGAGGAGGATTATATTGGAAGGTGTACGAGACCACATTGTCTCAAGCCTTCATGGGAAAGCCACACCATATGCTATGTGGAAGGCTTTGATGGATCTTTTACAAAGCAGCAGTGACCATAGTAAATTGGCGCTCAAAGATAAACTCAAGAAGATCAAGATGGAAAAGGGCGAAAACATTCCAAAGTATCTCACAAAGTTTGGCCAATGTCGGGATGAACTGGGGAGTGTGGGAATAATTGTTGCTAATGATGATTTGATGAGCTTGGCTCTCTTGGTACTTCCTAAGAGTTGGCACAGTTATGAAGACTCTATCAATGGACGAGAAAAACTGTCAAATTGGGAAGGACTATGGTCGGATCTAATGCAAGAGGAGTTCAGGCGGAACAGCAGAGATGACTCTTCATCAAAGCATGATGATGAAGAGGATTGTGGTTTGGCTGCCAAGGCAAGGAAGGGGAAGGGGAAGAAATTCCATTCTAAATAAGATTCTAAAGGCAAGAAGCTGGATATGTCCAAGGTGAAGTGTTTTCACTGTCACGAACATGAGCATCTCGCTACTAACTATCCGCGGAAGAAGAAGAAGAAGAAGAAGGCTGCTGGAGATGCAGCTGGCGAGGCACTTGCCTCGCAATTTGAACTTTACTTCTCCTTGATCGCATACATGGTATCAAGTGCATTGGGATTGGTGTGGTATTTGGATAGTGCTGCTTCCTTCCACATGATGGGAGATAAGGAGATTTTCAGTGACTTGGAGGATAAAGATCTCCAAATGCATATAAATATGGGTGACGATGGATGATATAGTGCGACTAGCATTGGTACCATTACCTTTCAGAGGGAGTCAGGTAAACCATTTAAATTGAAATATTTTATGCATGTTCCAGGTCTAAAGAAAAACTTGGTCTCAGTCACAATGTTGGAGGACAGAAGCTATGATGTTATTTTTAGCAATGGAAAAGCTTTCCTATGACATAAAACAATGGGTCAAGCTAAGAGGATAGGGATTCGAGTTAATAATCTCTACAAGATGGAGGTATATGGTTGCGCTACCATGACGGGCAAGGCAAAAAAAGTGGTGAGCCGGGATGAGGGCGAATTATGGCATAGGCAATTGGGCCATATTTATCATGGAGACTTGAAATTCATGTGGCAAATATCTACTAGATTTCCAATGGGAACACTTTCTCAGTTAGATCAGTGAAAGGGTTGCACCATGGGGAAGTATGTAAAGTATACCTTTCATGAAAAGGAGAACTGTGCTTTGGTGATCCTGGAGAGAGTTCACACAGACGTGTGTGGACCATTCTCGGTTGCTTCAACAATAAAACATAAGATTATGTTATTTTTGTTGATGAATTTTCTCATAAATGTTGGATCTTCTTCATGCAGAAGAAGGTAAAACATTCTCAAAGTTCTGTGAGTTTAAGGCATTGGTGGAGAAAGATTCGGGGAAGCAAGTGAAGGCTCTGAGGAGTGATAATGGTGGAGAATACATCTCTAATGAATTCAAAGACTTCTGCAGCAAATAAGGAATTCAAAGAGAACTCATAGTGCCTCATAACCCAAAGAAAAATGGGGTTGCAGAGAGGAAGAACAAAATAATCATGGGTGCAACACGAGCGATGTTGCATGATCAGGGCCTACCAATGCATTTGTGGGCGGAAGCATGAAACACTGCGGTTTATGTGCAAAAAAATTGTCCTCATAGAGTACTTGGCATGAGTACACCTGAAGAAGCTTTCATTGGTAAGAAACCAGATGTTTAACACTTTAAGATTTTGGGCTCGTTTGTTTATGTGCATGTGACTAAGAACACCAGGAAGAAGTTGGAGCTGACTACTAAATTTGGGATATTTTTGGGGTACACAGAAACACACCATAATTATCGTGTGTATTTTCCGAACAGTAACATGATTGTTATGCGACGAGATATAAAATTCGATGAGGGGAAAGCCATGCGATTGTCGCTTGAGAGGGAGTTGGACTTGCATGTAGAGGAGGAACTGTTGGTTCCCAAAGATGAGTCTCTAGATGTAGATTAGCCAGAGGAGGAGGTTCATGGAGTGGAGGAGCCCACTCACGTAGAGTCAAACATCAGAACTGGCAGAAGGTGTGTCATAGAAGTTGATAGGCTGAGACTTGATGTTGCAGAATGTAGGAGCCCCTACTTCATAGCACAGACAAAGACAGTCTCCTGACCGATTTACTAGATACATGGCTCTCATGAGAAAAAGTATTATGACTGAGTCATCTTCCTTTCAGGAAGCAGTGCAGGAGCTCACATGGGTAGATGCAATGGTGGAGGAGTATGACTCCATTGTCAAAAACAGTGCTTGGGAAATTGTTCCAAGGCCGGTTGATAAATCAGTGGTAGGTTCAAGATGGATCTACAAGGTAAAGTGAGCTGCTAATGGGAGTGTTGAGAAATACAAGGCCAGATTTGTGGCCCGAGGCTTCTCACATATCGATGGGATTTATTATGAAGAAACCTTTGCACCTGTTGCAAGGTATTCTTCCATAAGGAATATCCTTCCTCTCTTAGTGCAGATGGGTTGGCGCATTCATCAAATGGATGTGAATATTGTGTTTCTTAATGGGATCCTTGAGGAAGAGGTTTACATAGAGCATCCTAAATGATTTGAGATCTTTAGCAGTGCGTCACATGTGTGTCGACTCAAAAGAGCATTGTATGGGCTGAAGCAAGTACCCAGTTCTTGGTACACTCGGATAGACAGCTATTTCACCCAACTGGGCTTCACCAAAATTGAGGTGGATGCAAACCTATACCAAATTTTGGTGGAGGATAAGATTTTAATCATTTTTCTTTATGTTTATGATTTAATATTGACTGGTGATGAGTAGCTGATACACTCATGCAAGGAGGACCTTGTAAAGGAGTTCGAGATGAAGGATATGGGCCTCCTTCATTATTTCCTTGGATTGGAAATATGGCATCGAGATGGTGAACTTTTTGTGTCTCAAGGCAAGTATGAAAGGGAGATATTGGGTAAGTTTCACATGGAGGGCTGCAAACCCATGGATACTCCTCTTCCAGGAAACTGGAGGAAAGAGGATGCTACATTTGGAGAGGTAGTGGATGCTACTGTTTATCGACAATTAGTGGGTTCACTAATGTATCTAGTGAACACAAGACCAGACATTTGCTATGCGGTTAACCAGCTAAGTCAAGCAATGGTTAAGCCTACCAAGCTCTTTTGGAAGGTAGGCAAGCATGTCCTGAGATACTTGAGGGGAAAATCTGAGTATGGCTTATGGTACATACAAACGAATGAGGTGAAGTTGCATGGCTTCACGTATGCAGATTGGGTGGGAAGCCCAATAGATAGAAAGAGCACATCAGGGGGATCTTTAGTATCATATCTACAACTTTTTCTTGGTACAATAGGAAGCAGAGATCCGTGGCACTCAGTTCAGCAGAAGCAGAATACATGGCAGCGAGTCAAGCTGCATGTGAGGCTATCTGGATGAGAAATATCTTAGTTGGCTTGTTTTTTTCTCTTTTAGATCTGACAATGATTCATTGAGATAATCAGAGTTGCATTAAACTCTTGATTAATCCTATGTTTCATGATATATCTAAGCATATATATATATATATATGGTATCATCATATTAGAGATTGTGTGCAGTGGAAGATCATGTTGTTTCAGTACATTCCTATGGAAGATCAGGATGCATAAATTCTGACGAAGGTGCTCACCAGGAGCAAATTCGAATACCATAGAAACATGATCAGGGTGAAGGATAATCCATTTCTTGTTGAGAGGGAGTGTTGAGATTCAACAAGAATATCCTAGTGAAAATTACGCACCTACACTAGGATGGAGCCTCAGGCTATTTTTAGGTGGAGGTCTATTTATAGATGCATGAGAAAATTCTATTTATAGATGATGGCTATTTATAGATGCATGAGAAAATCTATTTATATATGTATGTGCAAGTTCTATTTATAGATCACATGTCTATTTATAGATGCATGTTGGCTTTTTTATCCCTTAATATTAGTTGGACAATAAACAATAATCTATTCTCAATGAGCACCTAGAAATAGTTAACTGAAGTGGAAAATCAATTAGCTATAGGAAATTCGAGTTCAAATGCTAGTTGGTGGGACATGCAAGTGGAATTAGTTGTAACTGAGTGATTCGAAGTTGTAATAGAGTTGGATGTGTAGTTATGCGAGTTAAGTAGTTAAACTCAGTTGTGCTAGTTGTAACTGAAGATACACTAGTGAGAGATCAAGTGAATTAATTATTAATTAATTCACAATCAGTGGCCTCACATGCAACTGAATATTTACTACTATTAACTAAATACATGTCAGATCCAGTGGAGACCTAGTTGAGATGTAGGTGAAAGGGACAGATTGACTATCGGTTGTGACATTATCGGTTGCACACATGCAACCACACACACATTGGGTGTGCTTATGAGGATTGCGTAGTCAAGGCGGGCTAGAATCAGTCATTGAAAGCTTTTTGACCATCAGGGATTGTGCAGTGGAGGCAGGTTGTCTAGAGACAGTAAATTGGCTAAGGAAATTTCCAATTTTAGTATGACAGTATGAGATTATTGTATATTTTAACGAGAGCTCTTGGATTAGAGTTTTGTATGAGATTGTTTCATGATCCATCATACATACATAATATATGATAGTGGGGTTTTTAGCTATATGCTTTCTCGGTAAAAACATCTGTGTTATGTGTGATTGATCTTTCTTCATGATATTGTAATTGGTGATCGTGTTTTAAATTATGCAAATATTTTTGTAGAAGCGATTATGTATTTAACAGTGACATATAATTGTTAGATCAGGAGAATCCAGGCAATACATAATTTATATTAAAATTTCTACAAGACCTCCTTATAAACCTCCTTTCCCTTGTCTTTGCGTAGGCTTTGAATCTCTAAATGCATGACTTCCAACTAATTCTGTATCTATTGAGTTCCAAGCACAACAGGTGTTGAGGTAGCTTATAGTTTCATGGAAATATCCACGGTCTCAGCCTGTGTGGTAATATTGTGCTGACCCATAGCCTAGCATAGATGTGGGAGAATCATAGAAATAAACCACTCCTTATGTTGAGTATCATCGATGGTAAATCCACCATCCCTAATAGTGTGCTTCAACCTATGAGCTGCTTCCCACATAGATTCATTAACCTCCTGATGAATCTATTTCATTTTTGTAACCAACTGTGCGTATGACTTAGGCTTCTTGAATTTCTCTTTTAAGGCACCCTTTATTTCATCCAAGGTGGCATTAGGGTTTTCTAGAACATATCTGATATACCAATCTAATGCGCAATCTTGGAAAGAAGTGGCTAGCCACGCTTTCTCAATATCATCGTTATTAACCTGGTGAGCCTGCCATACATCGTTAGTCACAAACCAAAAATGCTCAGTTTCCTTATTTCCAATACCCCTAAAATTAGGTAGCTTCATCGAGGCAACCATGTCTACGCCTGGGGGAGGTGGAGGTGTTGGTGTAGATGGACTGCACGGTGGAGTGGGTGCTTTTTTAGACGATTTTGGGAGTGGAGTGGATAGGGTTGGAAAAAGGATCACGACTCTCTGATCGTTTTGGTTTGATGAAACTTCTTCTCCTTCAAAGCGCACAGATTCACTAGAGCTACTAGTCTATGGTTCACCGTCACTATCAGATCTATGCTTAAGAGGGCTATAAATAAACCCTTTCTCTGGATCTTCGCGCTAAATTTTTCCACTATGCATAGTTGGGCCTCTTCGCAACGTTCAATCAATATTTTGATATAAATATCCTTGCTCACACATTAGCATATTCAACAAAAAATTCAACGAGCGTAGGAAATTACCTCTAGGACCCTTGAAAAATCTTATTTATGTCTCATAATATGACACAAATTTATCAATGGAAAATTCAGTCACAAATCCTCCCAAGAGACGATCGATCCAATGATCTACTGTGAGAGTAATCTTATTGTCTATATTTTCTAATTTCTGAATCAATTCGGGAGTCCACTCAGTGACTGCATCGTCCTTCACATAGGTGTTGAATTCATTCAATCGTGACAACCACACCTGCAGCTCAATTGCAAAGGAGAAAAATAATATCTCGTGAAATTCTGTATAGATGTACTTTTGTACCCACTTTTCAGCATATATCTTAGAGCTTCTATTCTCTTGGATCACAAATTCAAGGATCTTTCTATCTGGGCAATCTTGCAATTATTTCTACAAAGGGCGCCACAACATCAAATCTCCATCAAAATGATCCCGGTCCCAGCAATAGAACCATTTGTTGGCTTGAGGGGTCCTGGCCCAGGTTCAAAGTTTATTGTGCAACCAAAAAACCCTCCAATTACTGGCCCTTTCATCAATGACCTGCTTGCACAGATCAAAGTCTCACCCGAAGAAGAATGGGGTGGTGCTGGAACCAAGTTTCCGCACCCTGAGGAAGAAAATAATGTAATGGCCCTAAACAGATTGATTGTAGACTTATACATATCTTAACAGATATGCACAATTATCACAAAACAAAATTGCAGATTACTTCATCGCAGATATAACAGATTCAGATCCAGATCTATATAATGCATAATCACTTAAGAAGATTCATTCACGTATTCAATCATCAATATAACTTCGTGCATAAACAACAGATATATTCATGTAGATACTGTAAGCATAACGAAAGTAAAGAGATCTAAAGACATAATAGTAAACAAATAACTTAGATAGATAGCAGAATGCTTCACCAAAATTAGTCCTTGTATTAATTCAGAGCTTCCTCACAGGAGGAGTGAAAACATATATTTTTCGAATGAGTTCAAGAAATAAAATCCACCTACATTCGATGGAGAAATGAAGAAGTTACAAGATGCAAAAGCGTGCTAACTTGGGATGAATAAATTCTTTCAGTTGCATGATTACTCAAAGAACATGAAGGCTAGAATAGCTATGTTCAATATTAAAGGTAAATTAGAAATTTGGTAGGAATATGTAAATAATGTCAAAGGTATTCATGAAGAGGAGTTGACTTGGAGTGATTTCGAGAGACTTTTCAAGAAGAATTATATATCTTAGAGATACTATGATGACAGGGAAAAATAATTATATGAGTTGAAGATGGGATATATGACTGACGAGGAGTATACTAGTAGATTCTTGAAGTTATTGAGGTATGTGGCTTATCTGAAGGAGGAGAAAGTGAAGATTCAGAGATTCATATGTGGGTTTTTGCTAGCATTAAAGGACATAATCAATTTGATGAGCCTAGATCGTTGGAGGAATCCATTATAAATTTGAAGCATTGTTATGAGCAATCGAAGCGCAGGTATGAGACTAAAAAGGATTGGAAAGGTAATGATAAGAATAAGGGAAAGTGGATTAATAATAGAGGAAAACCACAAGATACAAATGACAAGGAGAATGCAACACCACACAAGAGGTTCAATAGAACTAATAGAGGATATGGATTTCATTCTAAGGAACAGAACAAGGGTGATGACAGGAAGCCTTTACAATGTTAAACTTGTGGCAAGGATCATCATTGAAGAGATTGTCCATAACGTCAAGGTCATAGACTGTAGATCTATAGTGCTCATGAGACACAAATAGTGGGGATGTTGGATAGAGTATTCCTTAGATTTATGCATAATTTTATAACAGGTAGGCGGATCACCAGAAATTTATTATCAATATGGGCAGAAAGCTTTGTGATCAAATTGTTTCTATTTTTATTGACCCTGGATCGAGTTATAGTTATGTTAACCCTGACCTGGTGGATAAGTGTGGTTTGAATAAAGATGTACATTCAGAATCTCAGTTAGTGAATTTGGCTCCAGGTACAAAGAAAAGAGTTCATCATTGGGTAAGAGATTGTGTATTTGAGGTGAATGGTATGCCTACATCAGCGCATTTGAATATGCTTCTGTTGGGATTATACAATATGTTTTTGGATATGGAATGGTTGAATCTTCGTAGGAACAAGATGGATTTTTATGAAAATGCTATTGAGTGCTTGAATGACAATGGGGAACAAAGGATATTGCAGGGTAAGGAGAAGGAAACATCAGCTATAATGGTGACATCTATGTAGTTTAAAGCACAACCATAGGAAAGGGTGTGTGTTATTTATAGTACATATTTTCAGTGATAAAGGAAAGGATGTTGAAGATGCAAAATTTTTCAAGAGGTACCTAGTTCTATAGTAGTTTCAGGATGTATTTTCCACAAATATTCCATAGCTACCGCCTCATAGGGAAGTGGAATTTTCTATTGAGTTGGTACCAGGAGCAGCATCGACATCAAAGGCAGCACTTCAGAGTTAGTGGAATTGAAGTTGCAGTTGATGGAAATTATCGATAAGGGATACATTAGGCCAAGTGTGTCACCTTGGGGTGCACCAGTATTATTCATAAAGAAGAAGGATGGGGCTCTTAGGTTTTACATTGATTACATGCAATTGAAAAAGGTAACGATCAAGAATAGGTATATGTTTCCAAGGATCGATGACTTGTTTGATCAGCTGAAGGGAACATCAATGTTATCGAACATTTATTTGAGATCAGGATATCATCAGGTATGCATCAAAGAAGAGGACATCTACAAGACCGCTTTCCAGACCAGGTATGGGAATTACAAGTTTATTGTAGTTCCTTTTGGTTTAACTAATGCTCCAAATACTTTTATGTGCTTCATGAATAGTGTGTTGTGTACTTATTTGGACAAGTTTGTTATTATGCTCTTTGATGATATATTGATATATTATAAGAATGAGGAAGAGCATGTTGAACACTTAGCAGTAGTATTGATATTTATAAGATAGAATTATTTGTATCCCAAGCTTATTAAATGGAGTTTATTTCAAACAAAGGTACATTACTTGGGGCATGCTATCTCCAACAAAGGCATAATAGTGGACCTGAAAAAGATCAGAACTATCATGGAATGGGAAGCTTCTAGGAATATGGATGACGTTAGATCATTCATGGGTTTAGAAGGTTATTATAGGAGGTTCATCGGGTACTTCTCACAGATTGATTATCCTATTACATCATTACAAAGGAAAGGTAAGAAATTTTAATGGACAAAAGAATGTGCAGCTAGTTTCAAGCAATTGAAGCAGTAGTTGACAAATGCTCCAGTTCTAAAAATTGCAGATCTAGAAAAACAAATTATGGTATGTATAGATGCTTGCAAGAGAGAACTTGGTGATGTTATGTTGTAGGAAGGACATGTAGTATGCTATGAATCAAGAAAATTAAATGAGCATGAGAGAACTATGTGACACATGATCTTGATTTGGTAGCAATCATCTGTGCTTTGAATATGTGGATACATTTTCTTCTTTGCAGGAGGTTCATCTTGATGAGTGATCACAGTAGATTGAGATACTTATTTAAAAAATCGAATTTGAATTCTAGGTAAGCTATATGGTTGGCCATGATCAATTACTTTACTTTGTGATCAGGTACATTATAGGGAAATAGAGGAGGGTTGCAGATGCTCTTAGTAGAAGAGTTCATTTGAATCACATAACAACTATGAGTTCTTATGGGAAATTTCTACATGATATTTTCTTACGGGTAGGAAAAAAGGATGACAGATACAAGGTGATCAGGCACCAGTTACAATAGGGTACAAGTGATCAAGATGTAGACTATTGTCTCACAGCAGATGGTTTGGTCAGATTTGGGGACAAGATATATGTGTCAGACAACAGTGAGCTCAAGAAGCTTATCTTGAGGGAATTTCATGCTAATCCATATTTAGGTCACCCAGGATACTAGAAGACATTGACAGCTATGAATAAGCTCTACTATTAGCCGAATATGAAGAATTAAGTGGCAAAGTTTGTGGCTAGATGTTTGGATTGTCAACAGGTGAAAGAAGAGTGTGAACATAAAGGTGGTTTACTATAGCCGATTCTGATTCCGAAATGGAAATGGGAGGTCATTTCCATGGATTTCCTCGTAGGTTTGTCACATATAGACAACATGATTCCATTATGGTTTTGGTTGACAGGTTGACAAAGGTAGCGCACTTCATTCTAGTGAAATCCACATATCAGTTAGTGACGTAGCATAGGTATTCATCAGAGATATATTGAGGTTGCATGGTGTACTGAAGAAGATTTTGTCAGACAAGATTTCACTTCTAGGTTTTGGAAAGAGTTATATGAAGGATTGGGTACAGAGTTGGCCTTCAATACAACTTATCATCTACACAAAAATGGGCAAATAGGGAGGGTCAACAGGATTCCGGAAGACTTGTTGAGAATGTATGTGATACATCAACAATGAAAGTGGTAAGAGTATCTACCATAGGTTTAGTTTGTGTACAACAATGATTATCAAGACTCACTGAGGATGAATATTTTTTAAGCACTCTATGGGCAGAGTTGTAATACTCCTATCAGTTGGATTGATCTAGTGAACAAGGTATTGATAGGACCAGACATGTTGGAAGAGATGGAATAGGAAATTCAGGTTATCAATAAGAATCGAAAGGCAACACAAGACATGAATAAGAGTTATGTGGATTAGCACAAGGCATTTAAGGAGTTTCAGGTTGGTGAACATGTGTATTTTCACATCAAGCCCAAGAACATCTCCTTCAGGATTGGGTCATGTGCAAAGTTAGCACCTCAGTATTGTGGGACTTTCGAGATCCTTGAGAGGATTAGACCAGTGACCTATCGACTTGCACTACCTTCGACAGTGAATGTCTGTGAATTTTTCCATGTGTCATTACTAAAGAAGTATGTTAATTATGCTAATAATGTGATTGACTGGTCTGTATTGTGGGTGGAACCAGAAGGATTATTCTAGCTGAAAAATCAGTGAATGTTGCAGAGAAATATGTTCATGCTCTGGAACTGAGAAATCGAGGAGGTTAAAGTGCATTGGAAGCACTTTGGCCCTAATGAAGCTTCATGGGAGATGTTTGATCAGATGTGAGCTATGTATCCTTCAATGTTTGTTGGTTGAGGTAAAGAATTTTTCTTATATGTACATATTTATTTATGGTTTTTATTGTAAATACCACATGGATTTGTGTTATAAAGATCGAATAAGCAATATGGTTGTCATGTTTGTCTGATTTTCAACAGGTTTTTCATTGTAAATACTACATCAAGATAATTTATAAAGATCCATGGGCAGTATGTTTTAATTTCAACGATCTTTCTAGTTATAGGTGTCATTGAACATCGAGGATGGTGTTCCCATAAGGGGGAGGCGTCTGTAACAACCCCAAGTTAAAAATCCATGCAATAAATTTTATAAATGAAAAATAATAACCAAGGTCATGGGACACGTATTCCAAGATGAATATTGGGAAAAAACATAGTGATGGGGATCACTTGTGATTAATTAATGGCTATGGAAATTGGAAAATTAAATGGAAGAGGCGTTGGAAAGGCATGAGGCATTTATTGGAATTTTATCTATGAAAATAATGGAAAATAGGAGAAAAGGAAGGTGAAAGGTCACTGGTTGCAAGTGAGGAGAAAAATGAAGGAAAAATAATGGAAAATGAATAAAATAGGGGCCTTAATGATAAAAATGGTTCTAAGGATCAGTTTATGGACTTTTGTTAGTTTTATCTTGGAGCTCTCTCTCTACCCTCTCTATCTCATACTCTTGCACACTTATATTTTTCTTGGAGCACTCTTGGAGGATTTTGGGAATACCTTGGATTTCGAGCAAGAAGGAAAAGGAAAAGCAAGAAAGTGTAAGGGAACAATGGCATCAACAACTAAAATTATTTTACTTTATAGGTACTGAGTTGTATGTATGATTTACTTTCTAGTTTTGGCATGCATGGAATATGCATGTGGTCATTTGATTATGATTTTTCATTGGCATGGATGATTTCCTAGATTGACAATGGTTTTGACTAGCCTTTTCATTTCCTGAATAACCATGGTGTTATGGGTTTTTTCCAATTATTTATGGTTGGTTCTCATGTTTTGTATGATTGTGGGTTGAGTTACTAGTTCCTAGAGGCTTGGTTGGATAAACACTCTAGAGGCATTGTAACAACTTGGGTTGAGCTTGGAAGCCTTGGTTGGACAAACATTATGGAGCCCTTGCTGGGTTGAGTTACTAGTCTTGGAAGCCTTGTTTTGAAAAACGTTCTGGAGCCCTTGGTTGGTTGAGTTTCTAGTCATGGAAGCCTTGGTTGGACAAGCACTCTGGAGCTCGATGGTAACTATGGGTTGAGTTATTACAGTCTCTCTATCAATTTCTCGCTTTGAGAATACACATATAATACAAAGCCGCAATACAATACCCTCATACAAGTGAGGGATTGCCTTATAGGGAAAAAACCCTAAACTAAACATAAATTCTACTGTCATATTATCCATCTAATGAACGGCCTAGATTGACTAGAAATTACTATACTTTTACAAGGCAATTTTACATTTGTTTTAGCTTCAGGGGTGCTGCCCCTGAAACCCCCCACCAGGGGGGGCTCCATAAATTCGCAGCCGCCCCCCCTAGACCCCCCAGGCAGCGTTTAATTACAGGCGGCGTTGCCACCCCATTAAGATATAGGGGTCCAATGCTGTGATACAAAATAAACAAGATAATCAGGATCCACACCCAACAATCTCCCACTTAGAGACTGATTGTAGAAACTCCACCACTGCTTCATTTTCCGAATAATGACTCTAGTTTGGACCTAGCTATTTCTCATCTTCATCATCATACTTGAAGAGAAATTGAAATTGAGCATATTCTGAGTTTCTCCCTGGTTACAACTTTTGTTAGCATATCTGCAGGATTTTGGCTAATGTGTATCTTTTCTAGCTTCAACTATCCATCTTCCAATACTGACCGTATGAAATGGTACTTGAGCTGTATGTGTTTAGTCCTGGAATGAAATGTTGAGTTCTTTGCAAGATGAATGGCACTTTGGCTATCACCGGTATAACGTGCCCATACTTCACGCTTCTTCCCCTAATCTATCCATAAACACTGTAACCAAATCATTTCTTTTAATAGCCCTCATAGCAGAAGAACAAATGTACTCTGCTTCTATTGTTGAAACTGCAGCAACACTTTGGATTTTTGAAACCCAACTGACAGTTGTTCCACCTACAATAAATACATATCCTGTAGTGCTCCTCCTATTGTCTCTGTCACCTGCCATATCTGCATCAACATATCCCTGTAGAGAAATGTTTGAACCACCAAAGCATAATGCTTGATTTGTGGTTCCTCTCAAATATCTGAGAATCCATTTCACTGCCATCCAATGTTATTTTCTTGGATTTTTCATTTACCTGCTTACAACTCCCACTGCATGTGCAATATCAGGCCTTGTGCAGACCATTGCATACATTAAGCTTCCAACTGCTGATTCATATGGAACTTTAGACATATAATCCATTTCTTCTTGGGTCTTGGGGCACATCTTTTTACTAAGTATGAAATGGCTAGCAAAAGGTGTACTAACTGGTTTTTCATTCTGCATATTAAATCTTTTCAACACCTTTTGTATGTACTCATTTTGAGACAATGTTAATTTTCAATTTTTCCTGTCTCTAGTTATTCTCATACCAAGGATTTTTTTTGCAACTCCCAAATCCTTCATTGCAAAGGAATTTACCAATATTATTTTGAGAACATTTATTTACAACATGTTAGACCCTGCAACAAGCATGTCATCGACATACAATAACAATATAATATAGCTTCCATCATTTTTCTTTTTTCGATAAACACAATGATCAAAGTGACATCTAGTATAACCTTGTTTAGACATAAACTTGTCAAACTTTTGCTACCACTGCCTTGGAGCCTATTTTAAGCCATACAAACTCTTCTTTAGCCTACAAAATAATTTTTCCTTCCCTTTGACCTCATATCCTTCTGGTTGCTGCATCTAGATCTCTTCCTCCAAATATCCATGGAGAAATGTTGTCTTTACATCCAACTATTCAAGATGTAAATCTTCTGCTGCTACAAGACTTAAAATAGTTCTGATTGAATTCATCTTAACAACAAGAGAAAATATTTCATCAAAATCAATACCTTTCTTTTGTGCAAACCCCTTTACCACAAGTTTAGCTTTGTACCTTTTTTTTCCTCCATCTTCTTCCTTCAACTTGTAAACCCATTTATTCTGCAATGTAGTTTTACCTGTAGGCAACCTGGCTAAGTCCCAAGTCTGGTTATGCATTAAGGAGTCCATCTCTTCTTTCATGGCTAGCTCCCACTTCTTCCTGGTTTCAACTTGCATTGCTTCTTCATAACATTTGGGTTCACCAGAATCAGTCAACAATAAATAATATAATGAAGGAGAGTATCATTCAGGGGGTCTACTTATCCTGGTAGATCTTCTGACACCACTTTCAGGGGTTTGAGGTTCTTGTTTCTGTTGTGGTGGTTGCTATTTTTGTGGCTGTTGATTATTATTATTTTCAGGCACCTTTACTTTTTCTGTGATCTCATCAAGAACTGTGTATTCTTTGTTTTCTTTTTCCTATTTCTTTTCCTACGACTGATTCTTATACAAGACCTTTTCTTGAATATTACATCTCTGCTCCTAATGATTTTGTTATTTTCATAATCATATAAGCGATAACCAAAATCATTAACACCATATCCAATAAAGGTACATTTCTTTGATTTTTCCTCAAGCTTTGTTCTATTTTCTTTATTAATATGGACAAAGGCCTTACAACCAAAAGGCTTTAAAAAAGAGTAGTTTACCTTTTTACCTATCCATGCTTCCTCTGGATTACCACCAACCAAGGACCTTGAAGGCCCTCTATTTATTATATAAACAACAATATCTACAGAATTTGCCCAAAATTGTAAAGGAAATCCTGCATGCAATCTCATGCACCTTGCACACTCCATGATTGTTCTGTTCATCCTTTCTGACACACCATTCCCTTGTGGTGTTATTGGAACTATCTTCTCTCTGCGAATTCCATGCTTTGAACAGTACCTATCAAAATATTTGTTGCAATATTCACCTCCATTGTCTGATCTAAGACACTTCAAATTATTTCCTGTATCAATCTCAATCAAAGCTTTCCATTTCTTGAAAGTATCAAATACATCAGATTTATTCTAAATACAATAAATCCAAGTTTTTCTAGTTGCATCATCAATAAAAGTAACATAATAATGAGAGCCACTGAGAGATGATACCTGAGCAGGTCCCCATACATATGTATGCACAAGCTCTAATTTTTCACTCTTCTTTTTTTTCCCAACTCTGAGAAATATGAATCTCTTCTGTTTTCCATAAATACAATTCTCATAGAAATCCAAATCAACATTCTTCAAACCCCGCAACAAATTTCTTGAGTGAAGAATCTTCATTCCCTTCTCACTCATGTGTCCGAGCCTATGATGCCATAATGTTGCATCTGCTCCTTTGGAATTTAAAGCATTAACAGAGTTAGAAATACCATTGCATAAATAAAATGTACCAACCTTTTCACCTTTTACTATTACCAGAGCTCCTTTGGTGACCTTCCAAGTTTTATCTGTGAAAGTTGTCACACAACCTTCACCTCCTAACTGCCCTGTTGAAATCAGATTTTTCTTCAGATCTGGAACATGCCTTACCTCCTTTAATAGCCATTGGTTTCCATTATGCTGTTTTACAAGAACTTTACCCAATCCAAAAATTTTACAGGGTTTATCATCACCCAAACAAACTTGTCCAAAATCTCCTTGAACATTGTCATGAAAATATTTCTTATCAGGTGTGGCATGGAATGAGGCCCTCGAATCTGCCACCTAGGAATCAGTAACATTTTCGAAAGAAATAATCAAAGCATCTTGTAACACATCACCTGTCACATTTGCTTCATGATTGTTTTCTTGTTGTTCGTCTCCTTATTTTCCCTTTCGAGATATACAGTCTTTCTTTAGGTGTCCTTTCTTTCCACATTTCCAGCACACTATCCCTGATCTGGACTTGGATCTACCTTTCCTTGATTTACTGCGATATCCTGAGCTCTTTCCTCTTTCCATTCTTCTTCCCCTAGACTCTGCATTCAAAGCATTGCCCGTTGTCTCACCGGAGCTTTTCCATCGCATTTCCTCACTAAGGATAGCACCGACGACATCATCAAAATTTAAAGTACTAGATCCAGAGACATAGTTACTAATGGCCATAACTAAACCATTCCAACTTTCTAGCAATGAGCACAGAAATAAAAGAGCCCTAAATTCATCATCAAAGTTTACCCCTACAGAACTTAACTAGCTGGTAATTGTATTAAAATCATTTAAATGGTCTACAATAGATCCACCTTCTGACATCTTCATATTAATAAATGTTTCATAAGAAATACCTTGTTTGAGGCCGAGGGTTTTTCATATAGTTTCGCCAATGCGTTAATCAAACCCTTTGTTGTTGTTTCCTTCGAAATATTGAAGGCTACCGACGCCGTGAGGCACAATCATATTGTTCTGAATGCCTTTCTATCGAGAATCTCCCATTCTTCGTCTGTCATAGTTGTTTGCATCTTTTTTTTTCTGCTCAATGGTAGGTACAGATCTTTCTGATATAGATAATCTTCCATCTGCATCTTCCACAGCGGGAAGTTTTGGCCATTAAATTTCTTGACCCTAAACTTACCATCTTCCGCCATTGCTCCCACTCGAACCAGGAACCCTTCTTTCCTGTGAGTTTATCAGCCAAATAGACCTTCGGCTCTGATACCATTTGTTAGAAAATTATATATTACAGATCAATGAAACACATAAAATATGCGAAAAACACAAGCACACAAAACACATAAAACCAGAGTGACATAGATATACGTGGTTCACCTAGTTTGGGCTACGTCCACCCCGAACAGCCAATCCTTCCTTTCTATTATCCAACAAAATGAAGAGACACAACCTACAACAGATCCATTGTAATATCCTATGTTCTCTCTCACAGTCTCTCTATCAGTTTCTCGCTTTGAGAATACACATACAATACACAGCCGCAATACAATACCCTCATACAATCGAGGGGTCGCCTTCTAGGGAAAAAAACCCTAAACTAAACATGACTTCTACCATCAGATCATTTGCCTAATGAACGGCCCAAATTGACTAGAAATTACTATACTTTTACAAGGAAATTTTACATCTGTTTTTAGCTTCGAGGGCGCTGGACCCCCTAGGCAGCATTTAATTATGGGCATCGTTTCCACCCCATTAAGGTACAGGGGTCCAATGCTGTGAAACAAAATAAACAAGATAATCAAGGTCCACACCCAACAATCATTGGTTGATGGTTAAGGTGGTTTGGCCTTTGGAATCCCTAGTTTGTTTTTTCTTGGTTTTTTCCATGAGATCCCACATTCATGCTTGGAATATGGCATGAGTGTGATTGGATGAAATAGATATTTGGTTCAGCCCAATATATGATCGGGTGGTACGTGGAAGTCCCTGACTTGGTTGCATTTGCATATGATAATAAGAGCTTCTTCCTTCTTGTATTTTATAAGTAAATTTTCTTGTTATTATGTGATATTAATGGGTATTCTATTAATGATATTTATCTTGTTATATGTTGGTTATAAACATGATTTTATGAAAAAATCTAGCTATGGATCTCATCATGTTTTTATTAGTAAATGAATGGTTAATGAATATTAGACCTAATAGATCATTTCACTACAGTTATGAGAGGGAATTCGACCTTCTTGACGAATCTCAATTAAGTATGAAGTCCCTATGTTCAGATGTGTTTTTATAATCTGTACATTACATGTACATGATGTGTTTGACGAAATGGTTGTCATGGTTAGGATTATTTAGGTTAGGTCCTTTTTCCATTTTTTCCTTTCAGGAATTGTCTTCTTGTTATTCCTCATTACTGAGAATTTCATAAAGTTCTGGGCAGAGGCGTCGGTCCTAGCCCTGGAAAAGTGGATTAGAATTTGGGGTTGCTCATACAGAACTACTTGATAAGACTACAGTCGCATGGATTCCATTGTTATGGGAGAGACTGGAGGGTTATAGTTGCATGGAGTGATTTTCATGGGAGTGGCTGGGGGTATAGTTTATTAAAATATCAAGTTAACTAAGGGATTGGGAACCTTGAGTGGTTGGTTAGCCCCTGGGGGTCCTGTAGCTCCTGAGGAGGGTTAGTTTGGTTTTTGTTTGTTGATTCCACTTCCTTAACTGTACTTGTGGAGTTGAATCATATCAAAGTAACTCTTCATCACATATTTACCCCAGTGGACTGCGAACTTGGGTAAGTGTCGGAGGAGGGTGTTACAGGTTCCAATATTATAGTATTATGCACAAACCCTATAGAGCCACAATTGAAGACACTTGAAAACACCATAGTGAATAATTAGTCATCCTGAAGGAAAGTTCCATCCTTATGATCTTGGGGAACCACACAACTCTTGAGGAATTGCTACAAGGTCATTGTTCACCTCCAACAGTAGTAGATCAATCCATCACCTGAAGAACCTGCATCATGATACTTTGATTAGTCAGGCACTTATCAAAGAATATATACAAAAATATTTTGTTCATAGGAAGGAACAATGCATGAAATAATCAACATGAAAGATAACACCTCTACAGACCAATATATCAATCACTATCTTGAAGAAACATGCATCATAGAAGTGGCAAGATGCCATCAGATAGGCATATGTATGACACTCCTCACTTCTTCCTTTAAGTGCATGATAGCTCTAAAAAAAAAATTAATGAATAAGGAATGAGTTTTATAGGTTGGAGGTGGCCAGTAAACTTGGTCACCCTCGAATATTTAAAGTGCAGCCAACTCACTCATCCATGCAACGTGGGAAAAGTAAAAAACAAGAGGGTGATATTTATGAGGAGTGAGGCCAACAATCCAAAATATGAAATACATAGATGGTAGGTGAATAAACTAACCAAGCACACCAAGCCCACTATCACAAGAAGAAATAAAAAGGACATTCCTGATTTCATTTGTCCCAAGAAGTCATTCCTAAAATGGTAATAGAGGCACAATAATGTATTGAGAGTGGAGATAGCTACAATCATGGATCCCCTAGTGTTCTATAGAGAATTTATAGGGTCAAATAGAAGGTGCTATAGGATTGAAAGAATCTGGTACATGATTATAGTGAATTTCTATAGGATTTTAAAACAATGCTACATGATCAAGATGAGAGGTGAAAGAGGGTTAAAATTGACAACAATTTTCCTCCAAACCCCCACAACCATGAAGAAATCATGTAGGGAATGGTAATTAGTGCATTCTCTTCACCTCCTATAATCAAATAATTAAGGTAATTTGGTTAAAAAAATTTCATGTATATACATCCGGTAGAAAACCCTTGCAGACTGCATTTTTGTTTCAAAATCCTTTTTTTCTTTATATGAGGAAATAAAGGTTGCAAAATAGTCAATATATTTGGAATTTTGCATGAAATTATCCTCCCTCTTTCCAGAATAATAACACCAACCCACTCACCTATGTCTTGAAGCCCTAGGATGCTCATAACACAACCATTCATAAAAGATGCTTTGAGAACACCTAGGGAAGCAATAGTAGAAAACATGGGAGAGGGTTTCAATAGAAGGGAGTCAAAAAAATATAAAATAATTAATGAAAATCCACCTTTCAAATATATCTTCATAAGCCACTAATGGATGGGGTTCTTTGAAAATTTCAAAGGGTGTGACGATGAGATAACCCATGAATTTTCCATGGCCCTTCACTCGCATGGGGATGACAGTGCTACCATGGTTGTAAAGGGAATTTCCATAGATTTGAATATATATTTCATTATCAAAGTGACCACAATACCATTGGGAGTTATATGGGGCAAGGAGGATAGGAAAGAGGCCATCATAACTAAGAATAATTTCCTCCTCACTAAAGAAAATACATTTGAAGCCAAGAATGGAGTTAGAAGTGAGAGCCTTCCTTACCCATGGGATGAGGTTTCTTATCACATCCTAAAATACATGTATTTTGAATAAAGGTTAAGTGTTGTGTATGCCTATAATTTTAGGCTACTATATGAGATGAGGTTCCAGACATAATTTCCCATCCCAAGCAGGCTCAGTATTCCCCACTTTCTCCTTCAATATATAATTGATATTAGCCATAGGGTGAGAGAAGGGGAGCACTAGTACAATTCTCATCACGACCTCATCAGGCTCATTTTTATGAAATCCTTGAGTCACCTCACGAACCTTGTGCTACAGATTGATTTTCTGGAAATGGACAGGGAGGCCTTCATTGAAACTCAAGCCCAATATCTCACAAAACATGAAGATGCCACAAAAAAAAGTGATGCTAAAGAATAAGAAGAAAATGAGGGAGAATTTTAAGATAAAATATATATATATTTAATAAGGAGCTAGAGAAATAAATGAGGAAAAAGGGGGGGAACCAGAAGCAACAAAAGAGACCCTTTGGGAGCCCTCTAGATCTCAAGAAAAGAGACACAAAAAGCAGTAAGTAAGTCCCTCATAAGGGAATACAAAATAATAGGTGGATGCTACCCTGGAATCCCTTAATACACCCATAAAAACCAAAATGAAGCATCCCAAGCAAGGCCCCTTATATTTCAAAAGAAGGAAGAGCATTAGGATCAAACAAGGGAAGCCTCAACCTCCTTCAAATGTCCCAATTATAATTGACGAATTTGTTAGCCAATGAGAAGGATAATTGGGAAAAGAAAAAGGGAAAATAGAGGATGTCATGTCCCTTAAATCCAAGGGAAAGAAACCTCAGACATACATAATAGGGCCAACCACTAGGGAAGTTAGATCCAATAAATTACAAGCAGAAATTGCACAGCTACGGGAAGAAAATTGATTTCTACGGGATGGGGTGGGATTACTACATGATAAGGAGACACCGCTACATGAAGTAGTATCAGCACCTTAATAAGGAGAAGAAATACCAAAATAAATCCAGGAGCCTGATCCATAGCTTGATCTTGGGTCCTGCTATAATTTTTATGAACAAGGACAAATCATACCTGAAAATTTTCGCAGTCCCCATCCTACTTGAACTAGATCAAAAGGAAATGAGTTAGACTCATAGGTGGATGCAGAATGCTAAGTCTAATAAATTTGAGGATTTGGACCTCATGTAATAAAATAAGAATAAAATGGGTGAAGAAATGACTAACTTAATATTCAAGGATTCAATCATGAGGGAACAATTGCAACTAGAAAATCAAAGGCTAAGAGAGAAACTACAGGAGAAGGAATCACGCCTTGTCACCATGGAAATATTGGCCATGGAGGCCATCCAGTGAAAGTATCCATACAAATAATATGCCATATACCTCAAATAACAATGGCTTCAATTTCAAATCAAGACATTGGCACAATATGGCTCTCTCCCATTTCAGGATTAGACAAAGTTCATTGATTTTTCCCAAGTCAACATTGATAGAGCCAAATTAGTTGAGTTCTACATGAATAACATGGGCCTCGCTAACATGAATTTTTGGGACCCTAATTCAAGGTTGGGATATTCATAGCTAATGGTACTAGCCTCTTGGATTGTGCATGAGGAAGCAAGGGCTGAGCAAGTGAAGAAATTTATGGCCAAGGAAGCAAGGGAGCCTCTGTATATCAGAGCAGAAATTAACGAGTCCCAAGGCTGTCATAAGAAACCATATCCTAATCTCTCTTTACCCTAAATTATCCCCTCTCTACCTAGAGAAACAAGAGCGAGATATCCTCCATTTTGAAGACATATTTATTCTTTTGGGTACTTAGAGTTTGCAGGCCTTCTAGAGGAGATGGCATGCTTTGCCCCACAATTTATAAATCAAGGAATACCACTCTCCTGAAAGGTTGAGGAATGCCCCAAAGAGAACCACACTCTAAAAAATAATTGTTCAAAGGTTGAAGATCAATTAGATAGGGCTAAATCTTAGTCCTCCCATGCTATTAGGATTACAGGAGAGAAGAGCTCAAGCATAGGAACAAAGGGAGTGGGAAACTATAGAGGAAAATGCAGGTTTCTATCCATAAGAGGGCACACCATATGAGGAGCCTTTAGATGTCAGAGAGTCCACTAGGGTCATACATGAGCTACAAATCCATGAGTAAGTTTCTTAGAGGTTGATAAAAAACTTTATCAGGGGGTGATGATGGGCCCCATCAACAGGTATATTATAAGGCCCATTTTTCTATCCTCCAACCTATAATTTCCTCTTTTCTCACATTAATTAAAATATTTTTTGGATATAATGTGATTAATAGGGAGACTAAAGGATTTTTTTCATACTTCATGGCCTGATGTGGCTAATATGCAAGAAAATATAATTTTTGAGTGAATTTACTATTTATAGGCATGTTAGAGGCAACTAGAGGACATGTAGGAGGCTTGACCCCTGCATTTATTCACCTACAACTCGACTTGATCCCTCAGAATAACTCACATAGAACTAAAGGATCTACTAGCAGTCGATGCACTCAAGGAATTACAAGGATCTAAGGGAGATAGATCCACTTTTTTTGAGATTTTTGAGGGAATAAATCCGCTTTCCAAGGAGGCTACCCCTCAGTAATTTTTTTATAAATAAACAAGCCCAAGGGCTCAATAGGTTTGGAAATTTTGGAGAATAAAGGAGTTATTGAGATCTGGGAAGCTTGATATTGTGAGTTTCATTCCATGATGTACTTGAAATTTGTTTTATGTCAATGACAAGCTTATTGGTATCTTTCATCTGATTTTGTTTCATAGGGTTGAGTCCCCTTGGGTTAGGGCCAAACCCAAAGGCTCTAGACTCTTGTTGTGTATTTTATTCATGCATTGCCTTTGACTAGCATCATCTCTTGTCTTACTTGATAAAAATTTACTTGAAAAATTTGTTGATGTTGGTTTGGTTACCACCTCTCTTGTGGGAAGGGTGGCTGAAGAATACGAATTAGCAAGCCAAAAACATGTGGTTATTTTCTTTTTTATTTATTAGGCCTTAGATTAATGCTCCTTTATATGCTATGTTTTTGCACACTTATGAGTTAAATCACATTTCTCTTTAATAATTCATGGATGTAGGTTAGATGCATGTTGTAAGTGATATTTTATTTTAATGCAATGAAATTCAACTCATCCTTCTTTCCACTTAGTTTCATAAAATTCAACTCAGCTTTTCTAAGCTGGTACATTTTGTTGCAATTTATTCATTAGTTTGGCACTCTTTTCAAGTTGAAAAGAGGATTGTTTTTTGGGTTTGTAGGTACTAATAGTGGCATGAAGGTTTGGAACATTAATCCTACATTCCTTCCATCATTATTAGCCTCTTCCTCCTCATCTTATAGTACCCTCAAAACTTTTCCATCGAAATTTTATTTATGGGTCATTGAAGGACACCGTGTGCATTTGTTTTTGTGAAAGATGGGCCTATGAGGGGTGATAGGCTTCGAAAAAACTTCATACAACCTTAATATACCTTCATCTTCCCTTTCCAGCCTTTAGATCACCTTTTACACCCTCAAAATTCTCATATATCCAATCCTATAGAAAAATTGGACAATCTTATAGCAAAACAAGGAAATCTCATAGCATCCTGTAGCATCCTGTACCACAGTGTAAAATCGGCCATATTTTCTCCAAAATATCGATTATTTTCTCTTAGGATTGAATAATGACCCATAGGCTATGAATCTGTGATTAAGGAGGACCAACGACCACTTAAAACCTGCCCTTTCTTCACTACAATGCAATTCTATAATTAGTGTTAGAGGACAAATTTTCGAATTTGAAGAACAATGATGACTTTCTTATGAAATGCTTAATTATCTATGTCACTAAGGCTAAGTAGCTTTGAATAGGGTGATTAATCGGTGGCTTATCAATGAAAATAAAATTAGGTTTGTTTTCTTTAATTTATGCTTCTTTTAGGGTTTCAATTACAAGCATTGTTATTGCATAGGCTAATTTCCTTTTCTATGCAAATTTTCATATTTTGCAATTAGACTAGTGTTTACATTATTAAAAATAGCATATATCTTACATTCTGAAAATAGATTAGTGTTTCCATTCTTGCAAGTATTATATTTTTTTTTCATTCTTGCAACTAGGGTTAGCATTTGTAATTAAACAAGTAACATTCTCATTCCTTTTGTACCAAGTAGAATAATATTTCCATTTCAGCAATTAGGATATAACTCTTTGCTTATGCAATTTCATTTCTTGAGTTAGCTTGTAAAGTGGTATTTGTATGCCTTGGTTTGGTCCATTGCTTAAAGGTGGCATGAGTATAACTTAACATATTGTGCATATAACGTTGTCACCTCTTAAGTTTGTATGAACCTTGGGTTGATAATTAAAGTTGGTAGAATTGGGAGTTGTAGAACTCTTGTTGCAATACTAGGGCTCACAAATTTTGGCACCTTTTTTGGGGAGGTATCTAAGTAGGTGTTGTTTCTACTTAGAATTTTCCTTTCTTTTTTCGTCTTTTTGTTGTTTTGCATCAACATTGTTTGATTTGAAAAAAATTCAAAAAAAATACAAAAACACAAAATCTTTCATGCATCATAGGAGTAGGGATAATCAAGGGAAATTTTTGCCAAAAAACCCCACCCCTTCAAGCAGTCAACCATCACTCTTCTTTGGTGATTGTGAAATTCCCACTTTAACCATGGGGAAATTAGAAAATCATATAGGTGAGAAACATGAAATTTTTGAAGGACCCATAGGGGAGGAATAACCTATATTACCTATCTAAAACATGGCTGAGAATATGCAAAGTGAGCTCTTCCCTATTTTAGAAACAAATGTGGAGGATAGGATGAATAATATAATCCCCACTACTCTTCCACGCTTCCATGCCCTAACCTCTAAGGACCCTGATACATTCATGTTCGAGTTTATTGTAGTTTGTAATACCTATGATTATATTTATGATAAATAGAAGTTGAAGATATTTCCCTCCACACTCAAGGATGAAACCTTGCACTCGTTTATGAGCCTACCTAGAGGAAACATCGCTACTTGAGAATAAATACAACAAGTATTTAATGATAAGTATATGGATTATTTTAGGTCTAAGGAGACAAAAGAGGAGATCTTTAGGATGACCCTAGGGCTAGATGAGCACTTATAATATTATGAGAAAATTTTCCATCTTAACTATAGGAGGGATAATTGTACCCTTGACCTTGAATCACTCAAGAGTGTACTCCTTTGATGGATTAGGGAGGATGTAATGGGGACCCTAAATATGTTGTTTGGTGGAGATATTTATCAATTGAACTATGATGAAATCAAGGCAATATTCAAGAAGCATTCTTGGGATGCAAGGAAGAGAGGTAGGTACATTAAAGGCTTGGTCAACTCTTCTCCCTCCGCCTCAACCATCAAACAAGAGATAGGGATTATGCTAGAATACTTAAAGAGTGAGATTTTTCACAATTTTTCCTTATAGATGGATACTATTTCGATTAAGAGGAAGCAAAAGGAAGAAAAAAGAGAACTAGCTACCTTTTTCCCCATATGCACAAAGAGACACCCCAGAAATAAGTGTCCACTAAAAAACATAGAGGTATGCACTATTTGTGAGATACAACGGATAAGTTTCCCTCTCTTCGAGGCCTCAAGGTTGGATAACAAGGGGAAGCGAATTGCTGGGAGAAACTTTGCTTCATCAACCAAAGGAGGAAAAAAAGCCCTTGGCCATACCAACAAGGCATGCAGTGTGCACAATATCCTTCTTAAAATCCAAAACAAAATTCACCCTTCCAACCTTTGTATCCTCTGACTCTCTGATCATGTTCCATGCCCCCTCCTTGGCCCTATACTCCTTAGTACCCTCCTCATCCTATCAATCCTTCTTTCTAGCCATATCAACATCAGCATTCTTAATGGGGCAACCCTTCACAAGGATGAAGGCCTCACCCAACCCAACCTGTTTTTTTAATGCCTCCTCCTCCACGTCAACCACAAATAACCCAAAATAAACCACCGACGCAACCTCATATTCCTACCCATCCCACTTTGAACCCGAACAATAAGAAGCCACAATAGATCTATAGTGGGGAAATATCTTGTCCTGCTTATGACGTGGAGATCCAAGAGATCAACCTTCGGTTTGAGAAGGTGCTTATAGATGCTCACCCACCTTCTCCACATGAAGATCATGAAGAAGAGAAGGAATAAAATTCCCCTGAAGCCAATATACCTCCCTATCCTGAAAGGTTGGTTCAACCTAAATATCACACCCCAGAAGAGTTGAACTTTTGGGAGAATTGAATGTGTTAAGATATCCCTTCTCCAATCCATCAAAGATGTCCCTATTTACAAAAATCTCATCAGGGAATAATGTTTCAAAATCCTATACGAAGAAAAACAGATTCCCTCACTATCAATTTTATTGGGAAGTTGTATGATCTAATGTTTGAGAGGGTGACCTCCACAAAGTAATATTATCTTGTTATCTGGGTAGTGGATGTGCACATTAACAATATTATAATACCCAACACCTTGATTTACCTTGGGGCTGAAATCAATGTCATGACCAAGGAAACAAAGTTGAAACTCAATATCCAAGGAGCCTTGAGGAATACCACTACAATTCTACCTTTGACAAATAGATCCATAGTATCCTCTGAGGGATTTATTGAGGATGTGATGGTCTCTATCAACTCCTAGAAATATCCCACATATTTCCTTGTCCTCCATCCGAAAACCAAGTTTAATGGGTACCATCTCATCCTAGGAAGTCCTTGGTTTTTCATTGATGATTCTTACATTAGTTTCAGGTTTGGAAATATGATCAATAAGAATGGGCATATCTCAAATCAGCTTGTATTATATCCCACTTCTCAACCATTTGTTGAGCATGATTTACCCTTGTGGGTAGAGGAAGAGGAAGAGGAATAGGAAGACCTTTATCATTCATCCATCTACCTATTTTTTTCATTAGAAATTTCTATAGGGAGTAGGGATCTAGATGAGGATGACCTTATTGATCACTTCTTGCATAATCAATATCTTACTTCCATTCCAATTGATGAGCTAGTGGAAGAATCCTTAAAGAAAATTGAGAACAATCCTTGGACTAAATTTTTCTCTGCTGACTCTAACCTATATCATGCCAATATTGTGGAAGTCATCCCATCCAAAAATCTAAAAATAAAACCTTCCCTCTCAGATGAGCGAGAAGAGAAACTATGCACTATGCTGAGACAACATCTTGATGCCTTTTCTTGGGACTATAAGGAAATGAAAGGGGTGAATCCCTCAGTTTGTACTCTTCATATATACATCAATGAGGGATGTAAACTTGTGTGCCAAACCTAGAGGAGGATGAATCATTCCCTTAATTATATTATAAAATAAGAACTGAAAAAGTTGTTGTATGCAAGGTTCTTTTACCTCATTTCAAATAGTGAGTGGGTGCCCCCTCTTGTCATAGTAACCAAGAAAAATGGGAGGTGGAGGATTTATGTCGACTATAGGGAACTCAACAAAGCTACCAAGAAGGACTGTTTCCCTTTTCCTTTCAATGATCAAGTCCTAGATGCCCTTGCAGGGAAGAAATTATTTTCATTCTTGGATGGATTTAGTGGATACAATTGGACCCTCAACTTGGAAACATGGTTTGATTATAATTATATTATTGAAAATGAGAAGGTTTTATTTTCCAAGTTGAAGCTTACAAGTCTTGACGAATTATAGGTTGTATAATATGTGACAAATAAAAATATAGTTATCACTCATGCTAGGTTTATGGAAGCCCTTATTCTTATGTTCTAGCTACAAATAATATATGAGCGTTAATTGGTTTCACATTTTTCATGGATTCAACATGTGTGTGAAAACTACATATACTAATTTAATTGGTTTTGAATTCTTCTCAACTTCAATTATTTATTTGAAAAACTTAGTTTAATAGTAGATTACAATAACATTTGTATCTAGAGTTGAATTACATGGAAATCACAACCCTTGATACCACATAAGATCAATAAAAAATGGATGAAGATAATTTATTTTAATCAACATAGAAATCAATAGCTTTCACTCTCCTCCAACATTTCTAGACCTACACCTTCAAATCCTACACCTATTGCTACTACAAGTTAATATCATATTTTTCACAATATTCTTCTTCTTCTTCTCCTCCTTCCTCTAAGTACCACATTTTTAAGAAAAAATGGCATGATAACTTCAAACGTTTCAAATTGAAGAAGAAAATATTGATTTTACAATCTTCTGATGAGGATTATGATGCACCATTAAGGCTTATGGTGAAGTAAATACCAATGGATAGTTAAGGGGACTCAATAAAGTCCCCATGCTATAACATTCTACTCCTTAAAAATCTCGAGATAATTTATTATGCATGCACATCTCTCCAATTATTTTTCCACTTCTTGTATCCTCAATAATGGCTCACAAGGGAATTTAATTGTAAATTATATCATTGAAAAGCTTCACTTACCGATGAATCCTCATCCTCCTTCATATGAACTTGGATGGAAGGATATTGCTTCCTCTTTTTAGAACACACATACATGCATTGTATCATTTTCTTTTTGTCCTAAATTTGTAGAAAAATCACTTGCGATGTGATTAATATAGGTTTTGTGGTTTGTTTCTTGACCCAACATATTAATACAACCAAAAATCCTAATATGAGGCATTGAACAACACCTACACATTACATAAGGATAGAATTAATTATCTTATCCAAAATAAATTTAAACTCCCAATTCATGATGTGCATTCAATTCAAAAAAAAACTTTAAGCTTCATCTGACAACATTATGCGCAACACCATCCTTCAATACTAGATTTTCACTTTGAGTTCCATTCCAAAATTTTAGAGGGTTCTTGTATACTTCCACCTATCATGTTGCATCCTTCAAAATTTTCTTTGCTTCCTCATGTCTCTCTTCATCACCCTTAATAGTCCCGAGACACCATCTTAAGAGGGAAATCTAAAAATTTCAAAATTTCTTACATGTTACAAAGTTTTTTCTTATCTCGGAGGTTTAGATATAGTGGCTTATTCTCACTAGTTCACAACCTTGATTGATATCATTCATAACCTAAACTTCCCTTCAAGCCCACAATTTTCTTCACCATGATTTACCACAACAATTGGGAATATGTGATCTTGTTAGAACTTATAATGGATTAGAAATCATGATCAATCATCATACAAATCAATTTCCCAACATCATGAAGACTCACCAGGATTTCATTTCTTCCTACCTTGTTGATAGGAAAGGCAAAATATACCTATCTCATTCACTGTATAATTTCCCATTTCCCTTGAAATCATTGGAAGCAAATGCTCCTACTCTAAGGAGGAATAATAGGGATATTTAATAGCCATATTATTTGTTTTGTATGAAAATAGTAGCGTAAAAATAATTTGGTCTACTTATAGTGATTATTTGATATCTCATAACTAACTATTTTTATTATTGTAATTAGTTGAGATTTTTTAGTAGCTTGTTGAGAAATGTGTTATGACAAGCATGTTGATTGTTGTACAAATCTATTCAAGATTATGTTTTTTGAATGAAAATTTAACCAAAAATTTTGTTTCGTAGTCGAATGTAGAACTATACACTTTGGTTGTTTAAACCACATCATTATCATTTTGGGAATAAGCCATTGGAATCCTTGTATGGAAATGAATGAAACACTATAATAAGCAAGGATAATATGCCCAACAAAGTTTTAATTGGGTTATAATTTCCAAGGAAATGAAAAGAATATGATTATAGGAATACAAAATCTAAAGGAAAATTAGTGAAATAAAAAACTTTGACTTCTTGAAAGACAAGTGCAACACTAAATGTTTGGCATGGCTGGCAAAACATTTATGACAATAAAGGAGTTTTCTCACCCTAATTTATTTTTTGCTTTTAGAAATTTTGTATGTTAACAAAATTGGTAAATATACTGACATATTTGGATTATGAATTGCTACTTAGGTGAGAAACCCATATCCGATTATTTTTTGTTTCACTAGCAGTGTGTATCCATAAATTGAATGGACAATGCAAAATAGAATTCTTACCATGCATTAGAAACTGTGTTGGAGATTCCCTTACCCTATCTCTTGCTATGTTGTTTATGTTTCTTGGATTTGAGATATTTTTTGTGTGTAAACAATTGAGGCATATGAATGTTTATAGATGGAATGGATAACTTCTACTTTAATGTATACATACATACATACATACATACATACATACATACATACATACATACATATATATATATATATAAGCACACATTTTTCATATTTACTAGGTGTGGTATGATTTGGATGTGTAACTAAGTATGATTGAGGAAAATATGGCACTAATAAACTTGTTGGTGGAGAGATATTGCATACCCTCATGGGAAACCATCACAATGGATGATCCCAATTACTGATATTCAAATTTATTTTGTAATTGTATTCTTTACACTCAAAATTTCCTTCTTTGGTTATGTCCATAATTTATTGATTGGAAGGCTAGTAGGGTATGACACCAAAATTTCTAACACCAAAATCTATCTAAGTTGCTCAATCAATTATGTTTATAGATATTTTTGGCTTGATATTTTTGGATTTTGTGCTTTTAGTTAACTTCACTTGAATCCTTGCATGAATATTTAATTTTTTTCCTTTGTCATGTTTATTTGATGATTCTCAATCTACTCATCAAGTTATCAACATCTAATTTTTTGTTTAAATCTCAAACTATGAGTTAAATTACTAATTTTGGTTATTTTGGCATTTTAACTAAGTTTAATTAGAGTCGCTAACTTTAGTTGCCACTAATTTTGGAAAAATGTTGAATATACTACCAAATTCGTCCATGGTTCCATATTTCACTTTACCCCCATGTGCGATGGCCCTATGTATCTTATTCTCCCATAAGACCAAGTTCCATGACCTCTTCCTTAGTCTTTAGGCACTTAACTGTGGGATCTTTGCCTTATAAGCCCTGAGGGATTATCTCCTTTATAAATCCTTTGTACCCTCAGTTTTCTCATTGCATGGGACTAAGTGTTGGTGAGTAGTTCTTGACACATTTTTCTCGGCGCTTTCCTTATGCACCCTTTTAACCTTTTGGGGTCATGCCGTAGGGATGACATGTCCTAGGGAGTCACCCTATGCCTCTCATTAGTTACGACTAGAAAGTGTACCATTGATGTGCCCCGACCCTATCACCCAACCTTTCTCCTCTATATCTTAAGAATTCTTCTTAGGTCTTACAATCAGGATGAGTTTTCTTGGTGGGTCTTACCACTCCTCCTAAGAAAAAATTAGGAACTTCGATGTTTCCCGTTGCCAAATCAACTTGATGCACAATCATCCCATTGATTCTTTACATGCACTGCTCAGCCCTTCTGGGATCCTACCTATGTAATGACATCATGTTATCATCATTAGTGCCACATGGCACCTCCAGAGTGGTGAAAATGCTAACATCATCTATGATGAATAACATGTTGCCACGTAGTCTGCCTATTTTATTATGACCTTTAACAACTTTATGTGCCTTGGGATCTCCAAGATTAACTCTGTGGGATGATCTATCATTGGTCTCCACCATCCGACCAATAAAAATTCTTGTCGTATTATTTTGTCAGGTCACGTTTTCCCGATGCTCAATAAAAACAACTTATGGTTTTTCGTGACCCCCCACTTCCTGGTTTATGGTATTGAAGGGGGGGAGGGGGTAGCGCAATTCACCTCCATCATCAATATGACAATCAGAAGTATAGAAAAACTTCCCATTGCATTCCCCCCCCCCTGTAATTAATGCATGAGCGCTCTGACCCCATGTAATTCCTATGATTCTTCGGTGTGGGATGTGTGGTGACAGATCTGCCCATAAACCTGATCTCCTTTTAACCTATTAGTTCCCTCCAACTACTCCATTAGTTTTCCCCGCATGCCAAACTTAATTGCTGCTAAGACCACTTCCGCTAACTTTATCTCTACAAATTTTGAATTTTTGGGTCCCTAACTTTGACTGGCCATATCTGTTGATCCAGGAGGCCATTTTTTATCTTCCACATACCAGTGAAAAACTATTTTAGATCTTTATCCATCTTCTTAGGTCCCATCTACTCTTGAAGTTATCTACTACATTAGAAATGGCTTAAAAATCACGTCATATTCTCCATTAATGTTGATCTTTATTATTCTTTTTGTACCCTAACCTTGATCATTTGAGCCATCACCATTAACACCTTTGACACCTTTTCCCTCAATGAAAACATATTTCTAGCATTCTCCCCCTTTGGAATTGATGGCAACTCCTTGATTAAGAAAAACATCATTACGTGAAAAACCAATGGTTTTCCAAATATGTTTGTGCTCAAATCCCTCCTTTCGATGTTTCTCCCCATGTCATGCACTTCTCTTTTGTTGGATTGTTGTTGTTGTTATTTTCCACCATGACTTGTCCAATACTTCTCCCCATTTTTGATTTTGTGTTGGGAGACATTTCTTGCTTTTATTTGATCCCTAGGACATCTCCCCCTTTGACATCAATGGAAAATACATTTTTGACTCCCCCTGTCAACAATACTCCCCTGTCTTGTTGATCTTATGGACTTGGAAACTTCATCTTGATATAATTAAGGTATAACAACTGCCTTTCTTCCCCTTGAAGGAAGAGCTAGTGGAGGGAAGCAAGAGGAAAATTTCCCAATTTTTGCCTCAATTACTCAAATTGTTCTCTGGGGAGTGGTTTGGTGAAAATATCAACAACCTATTCTTTTATGGGTACATACTCCAGCTTCACAATCTGATTGGAAACTCACTCTCCCAATAAATGGTACTTGATTGGAATATTATTTGTATTGGAGTGGAAAACTATATTCTTTGACATGTTGATGACACTTGTATTGTCACAAATAATAGGAATAGTTTGATCATAAAACACTTTTACATCTTGAAAATTCTACTGCATCCATAATGGTTGAGTGCAAGAAGAAGTTGTTAAAATGTATTCTACTTCAACTGTAAATAAAGAGATGGAAGCTTTCTTCTTGCTCAACCATGAAACTAGACACTCAACAAGAGAAAAATCACCACCACTAGTGCTCATTCGATCATCAACATCACCTGCCCAATTAACATTAGTATAAATAGTCAGTGATAAATCTTTACCTTGTGGCTACCACAGTCCATAGTTCATTATGGCTCTGAGATATTTGATAATACTCATGGCTGGCAGAAGATGACTCTTCTGGGGCTAGTTGAAGTATTCCAACCATACCTACGACATGCATAATGTTTGGTCTTGAAGATCTCAAATGCAATAGGTTGTCAATGATGGATATGTATAAAGTCTGATCCACTTCTGGTGACTCATAAATCTTGTTGAGCTTGCAACTTATAACAATTAGTGTGTTCACTAAATAGCATTCCTACATGCCAAACTTCTTCAATAATTCCTTGATATATTTACCTTGTGAGATAAAAATCCCTTGGGGATCTTTTTCAATCTGCAATCCAAGGAAATAAGAAATGTCTCCAAGCATAGACATCTCAAACTCCACCTTAATATCTATTGCAAATTGGCATGTTAATAAATATGAATCACTAGCAAAAATAATATCATCAACATCAACAGCCACCACTATGAGTTTTCCATCATTATATTTGACATATAAATTGCTATCAAATGTACCTATTTTGAATTCACACTTGAGAAGGTAGATTTCCAACTTGGAATACCAAGCCTAAGGGACTTACTTAAGACCATACAATGTCTTCTTAAGCTTGCAAACATGACTAGGCTTCTCTGTCAGTTGAAAACCATCTTGTTGTTCTATGTAAACTTCTTCCTGTAATTCTCCATTTAGAAAAGCAGAATTGACATCCATTTGGTATAATTTAAACTTCTTGAAACAAGAAAATTCCAAAAACATTCTAATTGCCTCTAAATTAGCAACAAGATAAAACACTTCATCAAAATCCAAACCTTTAATTTAAGCATAAAATTTGCATACCAACCTTGCCTTCTTTCTCACCACTTCATCACGGACATTTAACTTATTCTTGAATACCTACTTCAAGCCAATGACATTCTTTTTTTTTTGTCTTGGAACAAGTTCCTGTGTTTATTTTTCTAAATTTGGACCAATTCTTCATGTATAGTTTGACTATGTGATCAAAATTTAGATGTCCAAGTCTCTTATGCCACAACCAATTCTCATCAATCTTTGATAAGAAACACCTCTCTATTTTTTATTTTAAGACATAAACATTATTGTCTGTTCTCACAACTTCAACTACTATTTCACCTGTGCATGCCTTGATTTAACAATTTGTAACCTTAAAAATAAAATCATATCCTTAATCGCACATTTGAGACACACTAAGCATATTTTTCTTCATCCCATCAAAAAATAAAACATTCTTAGATTTAACATTGCCATTAGATAGATTGACAACTCCTTTACCAACAATATTACTAGTTGCATTGTTACCAAAGGTTAGATTTCCCTTTTCAATTGGTTTCCATGTCAATAATTTGCTTTTCTCCTGACATGTTCCTGGAACAACCACTCTTCACATACCAATGGATACCTTCATTCTAAGCATACAAGACAATATCACATTGCTTTGTATTCTTCTTTTCCTTCCAAACTTTTGGCTCTTGTTTAATTTTCTAAGTAACTAGTTCATGCCTCTTGTCTTTAAGAATGCAATCAGTTGTTCTATGACCAAAAAAATGACATTTAAAGGATCGAATTAGATTGTTCATAGGAGAAAAATAATTGTTGCACCCGGGTCTATTTTTCCTCTGTCTAATCTATTGATTTCTTATTCTTTCTCTGAGCTTCCTATAAGATAAATTCACTTTGTAATTTGCTTATTTATGGTCATAATTGGTGTAGGTAAAACAATAACCTATAAAAATGTCAACATGCCTGGAAAATTGTCTTATATTAATTGGCTGGACTGATTTTTGGGTTTCTCAACTTTCTAGACCAACATTGTTATGTGCAAAATTTCTATTTTTAATTTTATGTTGTTGATCATTCTTTAACTAGTTATTGGGTTGTGTGGTATTGTTTCCTTTTTTATGATACACAATCCCTCCTTTTTCTTCTCATAAAAAGTTGAGGGATTTCTTACCCTTTGACTTTGTTGTTGCACTGGATTCAACCTCAAATCTGAGACCAGTTTGATCTTTGGAAACTCTCTATGCAAAAGCTCATTTAGATTATTAGTCCCGTTTCCAAATTTATGATTGAAGCTCAATTGGGTTTTTTCCTTTTCTATTTTTTCCTCAGTAAAACAATTTCACCTTCTAGCCTTTCACAAACTTGATTCTTCTCACACAGTTGATAATTTAAGGAATCTTGAATCTTATTACCTTATTAAATTTGTAGGAGCAATGGTTCAACTTATTCATCATTTTCCTTAATCAATGACTCCTTTTGGGATTTATTTTTATTTCTCAGCCTTTCTATTTCTTCAAGTGCACTTACTAGATCTCCTTCTAGGTCAACTTTTGCCTCATCTTCATCAAAATTAATGGCTTCAACAACAAGATTGTCTAAAGCCATAAGCATTAATTATTTTGGAATTTCATCATTTCTATCCTCATTTTAGGATTATATGACTTCACTTTCAGAGGAGTTGGCTTCTTGAATATATAGACTCCTCTTCTTAGCCTTCTTTCTCTCTTTTTGCACTTTCCTGAAATTTTCTCTTAGATCATAACCCTTCTTCTTATTTTGAGGACATTTTGAAGCATAGTGACCAACTTTTCCACAATTAAAGCACTTAAAAGGCAACTTACCTTTATATCTACCTAAGCCTATCGTGAGCTTCCTCATAAACTTGGCTTCTTCTTCATATGATTCACAACATGAATCATCATGCTCTTCCTTGGGATTCTTATCTTCTTTGAAGGTCGACTCTTTTGTTGTAGGCTTGCCATTTGATACTCCCATCTCATAAGCAATGAGTGTGCCAAGTAGATGATCTAGAGTGAGAGTATTCATATTGGTCATCTCTTCAATGGCTAAAACCTTGGGATAAAATATATCAGGAAGAGATCTCAATACTTTTTTAACTACTACAAATTCTTTTGATTTCTCATCAAGGCCTCTTATAGTGTTCACAACCTCATCAACTCTTAAAAAATATTTTGCAATATCTTCATCATCATGCATCCTCAAAGACTCAAATTTCATTCTTAAACCTTGAATTTTATCTTTCTTTACCTTGCTTTCACCTTCATAACAACTACTCATCTTATCCCATATAAATTTGGTTGATGTGTAGTCCATTACTTTGATAAGTTATGATTCGAGTAAGCCAACAAGCAATGCATTCATGGCTTTGGAATTACACATGAAGTCTATATTTTGATATTTAGTAATTATTGCCGAAGGATTTTGATATTATTCTTCCACAACATCCCATACATCAACTCCAAGTGATTGAATGTATGTTTTCATCCTTACTTTCCAAAACACATAATTTATTACATTGAACATAGGTTCCCTATTGGTAAATCTTCCTTCCTGGTTTTCCATGGTCCTTGACCATTCTTCCAACTATTAGAATGATATGAAGTAACCTCACTTTAATATCAATGGTAAGAAACCAGGAAAATACTGAGAGAGGGGGGGGGGAGGGGGGGGGGGGTGAATCAATATTGTTGGAATTTCAAAACTTTTTTTCACTTGCTATGATATTAAGATATCAAAAAATACTTTAGAAATTAATTCATATCAGCGTGACAATAATTAACGTAATTATCACAAATAGTACACATAGATTCTTCAATTTTTACTTCAATTCCTTCACAAGGAAAACTACAAATTTATTTTACGAATTTCGCTGGCTACAACCAGAAGGAAGCTACAACTCCCTAATTTATCAGCCACAACCCCAAAATATTTACTAGCACCTATGGGAAGGAGCTACAACCCATGATCTACAATATACAATTTACTTGACATCAATGATTAATTTTTCATCGATTTTCACACTAGAAACATGAAATCCAAATCCATACAATTAAATTTGTCTCTTCACACACTCACCAAAACATCTTCAACAATCTCTAATTACTAAACACACCAGCAACATTAATTCACCTATACTCACACCACTACTCAATTTCTCACACCATAATATATCTAACATGCTCAATCAATTTTGCTTATAAATATTTTTGACTTTATATTTTTGGATTTTGTGCCTTTTAGTTAACTTCAGTTGAATCCTTGCAGGAGTATTTATTTTTTTCCTTTGTCTTGTTATTTGAGTCTTCTCAATCTGCTCATTAAGTTATCAGGCTCTGATTTGTTGTTTAAATCTAAAACTGAGTTAAACTGTTAATTTTGGTTATTCTAGCATTTTAACTAAGTTTAACTGGAGTTAACTAACTTTAGTTGCCACTAATTTTGGAAAAAAATCCGAATATACTTCCAAATTTGTCCATGCCACCATATTTCACTTTAAGCCGATTTATGCTAGCCCTCTATCTCTTATCTTCCCGTAATACCAAGTGTCATGACCTCCACCTTAGTATTTATGTGCTTAACCATAGGCTCTTTGCCTTTTATGCCTCGAGGGCTTATATCCTTTATAAAATCCTCTACGCCCTCATTTTTCTCATTGCATGCGACCAAGTGTTGGTGATTGGTTCCTGACACCTTTATCCCGACGTTTTACTTATGCGCCATTTTAACCTTCTGGGGTCATGCCACAAATATGATGTGTCATGTGGGGTTGCCCTACACCTCTCATTAGTCATTGTTACATATTGTACCACCGACGTGTCCCTACCCTATCACCTTGATTGTTCTCCTTTGCACCTTAAAAATTATTCTTGGGTCTTAGCGTTTGGATGAGGTGTCCCGATGGGTCGTCCCGCTCCACCTGAGGACCAATGAGGAACTACCATGTTTCCTACTATGAAATCAGCTCGACACCTAGTCATCTTGCTGGTTCTTTACATGCACTATTTAGTCCTGCTAAGATCCTGCCTACGGGATGGCATCATGTTATCATCATCAGTGCCACATGGAGCCTCTAGAGTGGTGACAAGTGTCCAC
The DNA here is from genome assembly GCA_034641835.2 of Pinus albicaulis. Lineage (NCBI taxonomy): Eukaryota > Viridiplantae > Streptophyta > Pinopsida > Pinales > Pinaceae > Pinus > Pinus albicaulis. The sequence goes on along the minus strand of CM076580.1, from coordinate 1,153,701,215 downwards.
CTATTATTGGCCCCATGTCAATAGTTTTGATGTCATATGTGATGAATAACATGTTGCCATGTAGCCCGCATGTTTTATCATGACCTTAAACTTCTTTGCGCACCCTGGAACCTATAAGATTGGCCCTTCGGTATGATATGTCATTGGGCTCCACCATACGACCAATAAAAATTCTTGATGTATTATGTTCTCATGACACATCTGCCCGATCCTCAACAAAAAAAAATTGATGGTTTTGCATGACCCCCCACTGCATGGTTTATGGTATTGAAGGGGGGGTAGTGCATGTCACATCCATCTTCAATCTAATGATCAATGGTATGGGAAAACCACCCATTGCAAGACTCCCCTTTGTCATTAACACCTGAGTGTTCTGACCCTGTGAAATTCCTTCGATGCATCTATGGGGAACGCATGGCAACAAATCTACCCACAAACCTACCCTCCTTTTAACATGTTGGGTCCTGCCAATTTCTCCGCCAATTTTTTCTCATATGCTAAACTCAACTGCTGATAAGACCACTTCCACTAACTTTGTCTCTGGAAATTTTGACTTTTGGGGTCCCTGGTTGTGGCTGGCCATATTTTCTAATCTAGTAGTCCAATTTCGATCTTCCACATACCACTGTAAATATCTTTTAGAGCTCTATCCATCTTCTCGTATTCCATATGCTCTTAAAGTTATCTACTTCACTAGAAATGGCTTAGAAGTCACCGCACCTTCTCCATGAATGTCGATATTAATTCTTCTTATTGTAATTGAACCCTAATCACATGTGCCATCATCATTAACACTTTTGACACCTTTTCCACCAATGACAACATATTTATAACATGTAATTCATCAGATTGTTGAACACCAACAAGGTATACTTAGATATATCTAGGAGCGAATCAGGTATATTAAAGTTGTAACATTGGTGGTTGAGTGCCATAAAAAAAGTACCTTGAGCTAGAGAACTACCAAGGTGAATTAACATGTTCATCATGATTTTAGGTGGAAGCTAGTTTATGCAAGGATTTGTTAGCACCCCCATAGATATGGCATATGCTAGACATTGTTACACATGTGGTGGCTAGAAATAGCATAAATGAATTTCCTTAAGGATGTTTGAAATCATATATCATGGATTATTGGTCTCTTATGAATAGTATTAGCATCCACAAAAGCATGTTAAACCATGAATAATTTTACATGTGATGGAATTTTAAACATGAAATTCCTTTAATTATTCTTGATATCAGAAGATATGATTAGTGATATATGTTTATGTGAATGAAGTTGATACCTGAGTTGGTATGGTGAAGGAATTATACCTTTCACATATGTCAAGTTTGGGATCCTTTAATGAATCATGTTGCATTTTATGTATATGAAATGTTATATTGTAGTTATGATATCACAACTAGGACAAGCTCATACTTATTCACACGATGTGAAAAGATATACCATGAGAAAATCCATGTGAGAGGCCATGTTGTTGATGGATTTATGAGAGATAAGAATAATTACACAACTATCCAATTATATCTCGACTTGATTTTTCACCTGGGATTGTAACCATAATTTCTAATAGTGGTTAAAGAGGAAGATATCTGAATAGTTGATTGAGCACCAACCAGCCTAGATCCATCTTAACTCTGGGTCTATCAAGCATCGAGAGGGATCAAATATCTCGAGGTGAAAACCTCTTTTTTTAGTTCAAAAATTGGGTTAATGTTTGCACCTTGAGAGATTTGATCCCTCTCGTCCCTTGATAGATCTAAAGTTAAGATGGATCTAGGTTGGTTTCAATCATGTGCGGTCAAGAAAAATCTATCGAAGATATGAATTTTTTTATCAATAATATGTAAATATATCAAATATTAATATATTAATGTTAAATATGCTAAATATGTCTAAGATTAACCTCATCATTTTAATTTTAAATTTTCTTAGTTACCTCAGTTTGTTGAGATGATAAATATTGTTAATAACTTTAATGATGAAAAAAGATGAAATACAAATTTTGAATGCAAAGTCACAATAATAGTGTTGAATGATAGAAAATGTGAATAATAATAATGTTGTCAATTACAAATAGTCTTCATTGTGATCAATCTAAAACTATTTTCTTCTACTATTCTTATTGTCACCCTTGTTATATTTATCGTCTTTTCATATTGTAAACCATTTAAATCTATAGCTCGAGTTTTTGCAGTAAACATCATAACTTCTCTCTTGCTCAATAATTTTTTTGTGCTTACACTAAAATCAATGCATCTAATGAAAGCAGTCAAATAAGATTAGAAAACAACTACATTGAAATTAGTGCATCTAATGCAAGCAATCAAATAGGATTAGAAATCAACATTTATACTCAAATAAATGCATCTAGTTCAAGTAAGCAAATAGGATTAGAAACCAACATCTACATTGAAATCATGTATTTAATGAAATCAATCAAATAGGATTAGAAATCGCCATCTACACTGAAATCAATGCATTTAGTGCAAGCAATCAAATAGGATTAGAAATCATCTACATTGGAATCAATTCATCTAGTGGAAGCAATTTGAATTATAATTAGAAATGAGTATCTAAATTGAAATCAATGCATCTAGTGCAAGCAATCAAATAGGATTAGAAATTACCATCTACACTGAAATCAATACTTTTAGCACAAACAATCAAATAGGATTAGAAATAATCTACATTGAAATCGATGCATCTAGTGTAAGCAATCAAATATCATTAGAAATCAATATCTACACTAAAATCAATGCATGTAGTGCAAGCAATAAAATAGGATTAGAAATTACCATCTACATTGAAATCAATGCATTTAGTGCAAGCAATCAAATAGGATTAGAAATCGCCATCTACACTGAAATCAATGCATCTAGGGAAAGCAATCAAATAGGATTATAAATCACCATCTACACTGAAATCAATGCATCTACTGCAAGAAATATTCTTCCCTCTCTCCCCCCTCCATATATATCTATATCTCCCTCCATATCTCCTTGTTTGTCTCTTTATCTCAACCCCCCCCCCCCCCCACAAAACACACACACTCTCTCACACCATATTTATAAATCTCTATGTCCCTCTCTCCCTCTCTCCTACTCTTATTCCCTCTATTTATGTTCCATCTATATCTCTATCTTCCCATTCTCTCCCTCTCCCCCACTTCTATCTCTCTTTCCTCTCGTTTTTCTCTCTCCCTCTCTCTCTCTCCACCTTTATCCCTCTATGTATTTCTTCTTACCTCCCTCTCTCTCCCCCTCCAAATCCATATCTCTTTACCTCCCTCTCTCCACTCTCTCACATCCTCTCTCTTACTTCCTCTATATTCCTTACTCTCTATCACTTTCTTTCCCAATTGTTTTTTTCTCTCTCTCTCTTCACCCTCCAACTCTGTTACTATATCCCTCCCTCTCTCCTTCCCTCCCCCCTTCTCTAATTATCTCCTTCTTTTTCTCTTTATCTCACCCCAAACACACACTCTCTCTCCATCTCTCCCTTGTCACTCCCTCTCTCTCTTCATTTCTCACTCTCTATGTCTTTCTTCTTCCCTCCATCTGTCCCCCTCCAACTCCATCTCTCTATCAATCCCTCTCTCCTCCTATCTCTCAAGTCCCCTCTCTTTTCCTTCCTCTCTCTCCCTTTCTCCCCTACCCCCCTCTCTCTCCCCTCATAACTCTCCTCCTTTCTCTCAAGTCATCTCTCTCATCCTTCCTATCTCCCCCTTTCTCTCCTACCTCCCTCTCTCTTCCCCAATCACACTCACTCTCTCTATTCCCCCCCCCCCCCCTCTCTCTCTCTCTCTATGTTACTATATCCCTCCCTCTCTCCTCCTCTATCCTCTTCTCTCCATCTCTCCATCTCTCCCTTTTCACTCCCTCTTTCTCTCCACTTCTCACTATCTATGTATTTTTCTTCCCTCTCTCCCCCCTCCAACTCCATCTCTCTATCCCTCCCTCTCTCCTCCTCTCTCTCAAGTTCTCCCCCTCATCCTTCCATTCTCTCCCTCTATCTCCTCTCTCTCTCTCTCGCTCACTGTCTATCTCTCTCTACCCTCCAATCCTCTAATTATCTTCATCCCTCTCTCCTTATCTCTCCACTCCTCCATCTTTTTGTCTCCCTCTCCCTCTCTTACCCTTCTCTCCCTCTCTCACCCCCTCCCTCTCTCTCTCTCTTTATTTTTCTTCTCCCCTCTCCTTCATTTTATCTTCATCTCTCCCTTGTCACTCCCCATCTCTCCACCTCTATCACTCTATGTCTTTGTTCTTCCCTCCCATATATATCTAGAGTTAATATATATCATGATATATTAATATATATTATAATATAACAAATTTATTATTGTATTAATCCAAAGTTATTAAATTTAATAATATGAATATTATAATATATTAATATGAGTATTAGATTTAATAATAATAATAATAATAATAATCTTTTGATATTAATATTAGGGTTAATAATGTGTTTTTTCATGCTATTAATAATAATTTGGCCCGTGGTATTTGGCCCATAGGCTTGGTATATAATTAGATGTTGATTTCTAATCATATTTGATAATTTTTTATGTATTTACCATACCTCTTTATATCTCTTTTATATTTATTTATTTACCATACCTCTTTTATAAATATGGTATCTTGGCCCATAGTCTTTAGCCCATGGTATTAATAATAATTTGTCCCATGGTATTTGGCTCATAAGTTTCACCTAAATAAAACCTCTTTTTTTAGTTTTCGTAAATGTAAAGAGGTTTATGGATTAAATATTAAAAAAAAAAGTTTTATTTATTTACCATACCTCTAGTCTATTTATATTTTTATTTATTTACCATACCTATGGAGTAAGTATAAAAATAGGTTTTATTTATTTACCATACCTCTGGTTTATTTATATTTATATTTGTTTATCATACCTTGGAGTAAGTATACAAAGATGTTTTACTTATTTACCATACATTTGGTTTATTTATATTTTATTTATTTACCATACCTATTTTTTTAGTGTTTGTAAATATAACTTCAGGTTAAGAGGTAGGGATAATTATTACAAATATATTGATTACAATTGAGCCAACATTAAAAATATTTACATACAAAATTTCTTACATTACATCTAATGCCTACACATCTCTTCCATATTGGGCTATAGAGCGCCTCTTGGCACAATCATATTTGATATTTTTTTATGTATTTACGATACATCTTTATACCTATTTTATATTTATCTATTTACCGTAACTCTTTTATAAATACGACTCTTTTATAAATACGGTATTTGGTCCATAGTATTTAGCCCATGGTATTAATAATAATTTGTTCCGTGGTATTTGGCTCATAGGCTTCACCTAAATAAAACCTCTTTTTTGAGTTTTCGTAAATATAAAAAGGTTTCTGGAGTAAATATAAAAAGATATTTTATTTATTTACCATACCTGTAGTCTATTTATATTTTTATTTATTTACCATACCTTATAAAAAGAGGTTTGATTTATTTACCATATTTATATTTTTATTTATTTACCATACCTTATAAAAAGAGGTTTGATTTATTTACCATACCTCTGGTTTATTTATATTTTTATTTATTTATCATACCTCTTAAGTATGTATAAAAAGAGGCTTTATTTATTCACCATACATCTGGTTTATTTATATTTTTATTTATTTACCATACCTCTTTTTTGAGTGTTTGTAAATATAACTTTGGGTTAACAAGAAAGGATAATTATTAAAAATATATTGATTACAATTGAGCCGGCATTAAAAATGTTTATATACAATATTTCTTACATTACATCTAACACCTACACATCTCTTCCATACTGGGTTGTAGAGCACCTCTCAGCCAATGAGGTGACTAGGGTATATCCCTACCATTGGTCAAGTCAAACAATATGTCATAGGGGATAATAGGTTACGGTAATATGGTATCTTGAGTTAATCCACATTAGAGAAATTGTGAGGTCTAAAATGGGCCTCCCAAAGAATATTATATAATAATAGTGGAAATAATAAAATAATATTAGCTTACATCATCAAATTTTAGAGGGAAAAAATAAAAACTACTTTTTCAGCTCGTATTTTCAACTTATCTCCATATGGTTTTACTCAAATTTCGAGCGGGAGAACTCACTGGATGTGGAATTTAATTCCTTATCGAAGGAGTACCCATGTTGCATACATTTGATAGACCCTGATACACGAAAAATGAGAAATACATGAAAACACGTGATTGCAAGATCTATTGAAAGTATGCAACATGAGTAATCCTTGGATGAGGAATTAACTTTTGCATCTAATGAGTGCTCCCGCTCGAAATTTGAGTAAAACCATAGGGAGATAAGTTGAAAATAAAAGTTTAAAAAAATAGTTTTTTCTATATTTTTTTCTTTTTATCTTTTTACTTTTTTACTCCAAAAATGGTGAATCATCTACCATGGTTGACATCATCATCTTGAATCCTATTGGTTCTTATAAAGTTTATTTTGGTTGTAAATTTTTTTTTTAGGCCTATTTTACACCTCAAAATTTCTCTAATAATTGTTCATTCCATAGGTTTTTCTATCATCATAACTTGACCTCGTAGAAGTAAAAAGGAAATCAAGTACATGACAAATGTGCATATGTGAATCTTGGTAAAATTTATGAGTAAGTGATTGTGGTTGTACTTGTAGAAATTGTGATATTACAATTTCACTATAGGTAAAAATGTTAACTGAAATTATTTAATTATTTGAGCAATATAATTATGCAATCATTTTATATATTTGTTGTGAAGGAGATAATTGATGCAATTATAGGCATTAAGACTTGTGTTTTTTAAATGAATAATAGCCTTCCAAGGGTGGTATACTAACAAGTAGGCTGGTCTTTGATATGGCATACAAAAATGACTCCATAATGAATATTTTACTGGCACATACAAAGTTGAATAATAACATTACAAGATAGATGAGCTCACAAATAAGTTATTCTTGTATATGCCACACAAGAGTAAGTCTATAATAAAGACTTTATACCATGTGAATTTATATAAGTGTTATAAAAATATCTCATATTATTCTTTCTAATATTTTAATGAGTATATTTAAATTATGATAAAGAATGTAATGAATATTTCTTATGGTAGCTATGTGATTATGATACAAGTGAGATGATTGACATGTTGTATAAGAATATGTCCAAAATTAAGATTTTACTACCACATACAAGGCCAAATAACAGCTTTCCATGAGGGGAAAACTCAGATAGGTTTCTCTTGTATATGGCACACAATAATGAGTCCAATATCAAGAATTGTTATCATATGAAAATCTAGTTTCCATAAAAATATCTCACATGTGTTGCTTATAAATATTGCAATGGATAGACATAATTTATTATTAAGAATATAAGATATCTCACAATAAATATGTGATTATGATTTAAGTGAGATGATTAATCTATTTAATAAGGCCAAATGTTGATTTCTACAATCTTGAAAAAATTAGTAGGATGTTACCACGCTTCTATGGACCTTATTTTATTCTTGGATTGTCTTGATATAATGATTATCTTGAGTTTGTTAGTGGGTTTCCCTAGTAGGAGAACTTTGGAAACTATGAGAGGATAATGGCCCACACTCTTATTTCTTGCATTGTTACACCTGACGAGTTTAATTCCTTAAGGAATTAGGTTAATAGAGAGGGAATTACTTGAGTTGATGTTGTGATTGGTTGTAAGGAAGATGTAGCTTGAATGAATATGTACTATTGAGATTCATGACATATGTTGGCTCAAATCATGTGGCATTATGTTACATATATGTCAAGAAAATATAGTATGTAGAACCTCACACATGGTGGTGATATGAAGCATTCATATATTCATACAAATAAGAATTAAATTTACACTGCATCTTGCAAATGAATATATGTGCATCAATGTTTCATTTTGAAATTTTGTATCAACAATAAGAATTGCAGAGAAATTGCTATGATAAGATTGCATTGATCTTGTTACCAACATAGGTCTCTATTGGGATTTCAATATTAAGGGTCTCAACCCAAATGTGATGACTTCCAACATATTTTTATGCAAGAAAGGAAATATGATGCAATTTGAGGGTTGGATAAATCCCCCCAATAAGTCGGCAGAATTTATTTTATTGAATTTAACCAATAATAAATAGATTTGTTGCAAGGGTTAAGTTGCATAAGATAGATAAGTATTGTTTCAAAATGTTCATCAACATGTTTTTATAATATTATTTACAATTATTAAAGTATAAATAATGAGATGGGACAAGACTATTCTACTCATTTTTCATTGTAGACAAATAGGTATGATATTTTTCAAGAACTAGTAAACAATAGCAAGGAAATATGTACAAAACATAATGAGGAACTTTTTCATGGTTGGAGATAGAAAATTAAGACAAAAAAGTATTAAATCCTTGATATCAAGTGGATTTGACATGGACATGCACAAGAAAAAAAATTATGGACACTCTACTGACTGGTGGCATTAATATAGAGTTCTAAGAGGAGAGAGTTATTTAGTGTTGCTAAAAACATTTGGAAAAAAAAAGTACTCTCAAGATAATGTTATTTCAAGGAAGAATGGAATGTAATAAAATTGGAAAAGATATGCTAGGAAACAAATTACCCAACTATAAATTGAATGGCTAAAACCTATCACAACAACTGAATGAGTCAACATTTGGATGATCTTTCCACTTTTTGGTGAAATTGTTCTAATGAAGAAATAACAACTTAAGAATATAAAAATTTTCATGGTTGTCCCTTGATCCCTTAATTAAATTAATACTAAATAATTGGGTATAAAAACACCTTGGTATACTCAAGCTGAGAAAATGAAAATTGATTGTAATTTTCAATTTGAACAACTGCTAATACAAATTTCATGATATGTTCCCTTTCCATTCTATTATGTGTGTATGGTGTGATGATAATATAGGCATTCTACTGCTTTCATAACTAATGCCTTACCTAAAGAGGTAAGGGCCCCTCCTTGGTTAGGTACTTTTTGTAATTATATAGAATAGCATGCAGTTTTATTTATGTTTATGTTGGTTTAGTAATTACATTGTTCCTTAATGATGTTGCAACTCATTAATTTAAGTAAATTACTATATCCCCGAAGACTATGTTTCACTTACTCTGATTTCCCAGATTTGTAGAGTCATATTTAATAAATATTGTTGGTATATATTTTGTACATTATAGTTTTATCAACATTCTACCATTTCATATGCACCTTCATTGCAAGGATCAAGATCATCATAAACCTTGAGAAAATCACCACTTTTTTGCTTGTGTGATTTATTTCTCCCTCTATGATTTATTGTATGCCTGTGTGGTTTTTTTTGTTTGTGTTGGGGCTTACAACATTAAGTTTCCTAATCCCACTATGTAGAAGGTGTGGCATTCATTTTCCTACAAAAATATATTAGTTGTTCAACTTGTGTAGGGGGTTACAAAAATAAGTTTCCTAAGCCCACTAGGTAGAAGTGGGATATTTCAATGATGCAAGAGTGACCTTTAAATTCTTGCAAATGTGGTTTTCTTTCTTTGGTGATTTTTAAAAATAACATTAATATCTTTCTCTATAACACTCCCTTCGGAATAATACAACCTCATTGCCACTTAACATATTGAATTAGAATATATAGTGTATGATATTTCACAAGTTCTATACAAACACTAGATTAATAATTAAATGCATAATTTCTCATTTATATACTAAGTAATTAGGAGGTAACTAAAATTTAAAAGCTCATCAGTACTCTACCTATTTCGAATCAATATATGAATTTAAATGGCTCATACACATGTTGTTAAATGTTGGGCCAGAGATGGAATAAATGGAATGTATGTGCAATTTGTATTCTTGTCATTAATTCCTCATTTTCATCAAATTTATTAACGTGTTAGGTTAAATGATGATGAATGTGTTAATTATGAATTTTAATGAATCTCTACTAAATGTTAGATGTTAATTTTTTAATGCAATATTTATTTGCATTTAATTACATATAAAATTTGTGTCAGTGTTTCGGAAAGCAATTTTGTCTTACCACTAGTTAATGAGGGAAAGTTGAAATGGAATGCCTTAGTAGCCAAGGTAGGTGGCCTAGGAATTCTCTATCTCTCAACAAGTGCTTCATATTGTTCAAAAGAATAAATATACAATTTTTTAATGCAATCCTCTAACGTTCCTTTTGCACTATTCAAATTACACATTGTACAAGGTTTGAATTGAGGTGTCACAAATCCTAGTTAAACCTGCTATTCTCAGCCACAAGAGTAAGGAGGAAATAATAATTATTCATAAGTAAATTTAAACTTACATAAGTAACTATTGTATGCATACAAAAATACCTGGAACAAATTGGGTGACTTATTGGGTTGTGGCTCTCCTCATGGATGTAGCGGACAGGTTACCAAAACAATATTTTCCTCCCAGCCAATGTAGGAAACAATCCTAGACCTAGAAGATACCTCTTCTGCCCCCGTGCCTAGAAATCCAAGAACGGTGAGTCTTCCCTTCAGAACAGTTCACACCCCTCACTATTTCCTTAGACAATAGTGTAGAATTAGCAAAGAAAAGCCTCTCCCTCTCCTTCATATTCCTCCCCTTTTATAACTTTCATTCACCTCCTCTCATTTATGTAGATATTATAGTCATTTATGGAGATATTATAGTCATTTATGTAGATGTTGACTTTGATTAATTATTTAAAGATTAATTTTATTGTTTTTGTTTTTAACTTAATTAAATTAACTTTATAATTTTAATCAAATTATATTATTATTTTATTTGTCCACTCACATATAATTTGTACTAAATTATATTTTGTTTTTCTTGATTAATGCTCTACCACACATACGTATATAAGAGCAGTATATGTGTTAAGTATCTAGCTTGATATTTCATTATATCTTGGCGAGATAAAATGCATTGTGATATTTAATTCGTTACCCTAACTTAGATATTCTCAATACTAACAGGCATGTATACTAGTGCGGTGTATGCGAAATATGCATGTGCAGCTATCATATGCATACATCGTATACACGCTAATATTATTTTGCTTATAACTTGGAATGGGTCATTACATACTTCCTCCCTTCGGAAAACCTCGTCCCAAAGTTAGGATTTTATATAATCATATCAATAATTGTGTTTATAGATTAGAGTGATTGTATAAGGTCTGTACTTTAAGATTGACTTTTTGTTTGAATATGTATGTATTTGTAATTTAATTGTTACTTTCCATCTCAACCGAGTCTCCAAGCTATTCTAGAATCATTCTATCCTTCCTAATCTCTTCCACTCCCATCCTATCCGTCCTCTACAGGAATATGCCATGGCATCAGTTTTACTGATCTAGCCATTCATAGACATTAAGGGTGTCAACGCCGATTACGTCGACCTGATTTACTAGTAGGCATCCGGCAGTCATCATCACACATCTAGGGGAGTGTGATACACAATCCTCCCATGACTCCAGGTTTTGGAGGATAAACGGTGGGCAAGACCTCCACCCCTCCTAGTAGGACTAGGGTCAACACCCTATCATGGAAGCTCATGGAGTCTCAACTGCTCTTGGAATTTTGTCATCACATGATTGATTTGGTAATGATGTGTTCTGCAAGGTAAACACTTGTGCACAATCTTAAATGTAAACACTCGTACACACATTACAACATATGCATCCATATATTCAATACAATTTATCACTAGATAACAACACCTGTATAGTTCATACATGTTGCCATCTATGATACAATGTATTTAGCCATTTTTAGTCTATATACTAATATTTTTAACTTTCATATTTAAAATGTAGTTACTCTTCTATTTCTATTCCTTCAATCATATTGAGATGTAAAAATGAAACGAATTGATAGATAGCCTTATTTATAACATAATCTACAATCTAGATCTCATATTCCCGCAATGTTAATTTAAATGACATATTTCATATGGGTATCCATGCACTAGTAAAGTTTAGAAAATAGCACATATCCTGTATCAATAGAGTTAAGTAACATCATATCTTTATGGGTATCCATGTACCAGCAAATTAAAACTCATCTTTATGTGATATTTCAAAATAGGGTCTCAAGTATCAAAATAGAGTAGTCATATACATATAAGGTTTCCAGTTTCTCAAAATTTAGCATAAGTTGGGGTATTTTTAGCATATGGTCCCAACATCTTCCCAAGTCGCCGATCCAGGACTATATTAGTCCCACTGGATTTTAACTTGGTCTATCAGTCGGTTCCTGAGTTGTCGAATCCTGCATTCCAGAATACGTAATGGTTCGACCGTAATGGTTCCCTCATCTAATACCTGTAGTTCCTTCCATTGAAGATTATGAGATTTTTCAGCAATATAGTGTCGTAAGGTAGATAAATGAAATACATTATGAATTTTGTGCAATTGGTGTGGCAATGCAAGACGATAAGCGACAGGTCCAACTTTTTCCAAGAATTTGAACGGCCCAATAAATCGGGGTGATAATTTTTTCCCCTTCCCAAACTGAATGGTGCTCTTATTTGGCCTGATGCGGATGAAAATATGATCTCCTACTACATAGTTTCTATCTTTCTTATGAGCATCATCATAAATTTGCTGTCTATCATGTGCCTCTTTCAATCGTTACCTAATAACTTTACCTGTTCCTCCATCTCTTGGATCAATTCTGGCCCAACTATTACCCGGTCTTCTAACCTATCACAACTCAATGGTGTTCTGCATGGTCTCCCATATAATGATTCAAATAGTGGCATCCTGATTGAACTGTGATAAATATTGTTGTATGCAAATTCTACTAAGGGTAAGTAATTTTACCAGTGCAATTGTTGGTCCATAACATACATATTTAGCATATCTTCTAGTACTTGATTTACCCTTTCTGTTTGCCCGTCAGTCTCGGGATGATAAGTTGTACTCAAATTTAACTGAGTCCCTAAGGTTGGTTGCATACAATTCTAGAATCTCGACGTGAATCGAGAATCTCTATCTCATATGATTTTCTTAGGTACTCCATGAAATCTAATAATTTCATTTATGAATACCCGAGCTACATTAGCAACTTCGTAAGTATCTCTTACAGGGATAAAATGGGCACTTTTTGTTAATTTATCTACCACAACTAGAATGGCATTATGTTTTTGTTGTGTAAGGGGTAGCCCAACAATAAAATCCATAGAAATTATTTCTCACTTGGTCATAGGAATGTCGTGAGGTTGTAGGAGACCTGCTGGGTGACAATGATCAACTTTTACCCGCTGACATTCAAGACACTTAGCGACAAACTAGTCAATGTCGTTTTTCATGCCTGTCTAGAAGAAGAGTCTCTTTGTGTCAGCATACATTTTATTTACACCAGGATGTGCACAATACACAGCCCTGTGGGCTTCCTTCAGGATGGTGTTTCAGATATCTCCACTATATGGTATTTACATCCTTCCATGAAATCGCAAAATTCCATCTTCTTCCAGATCATATCCTTCGAACTTAGGTTCCTTTGAATGGTTGCTATCAAGCCTCAACCTTACTTTTAAGTACCAATTATCTCTTATGAGATGATCAAGTACTTGATCTCTTAATTCCACCTTGATAGGTATGAGGGAAAATATTCGAGGTCTTCTACTTAAAGCATCTGCTACTACATTCTCCTTCCCTTTTATATATGAAATCTAAAAATCATATTCACTTAAGAATTCACTCCATCATCTTTGTCTAGCATTCAATTATCTCTGGGTGAATAAATACTGTAAAATTTGGTGGTCACTTTTAAGCACAAAGTTTCTCCCTACCAAGTAATGTCTCCATATCTTTAAAGCTAGAACCACTGCGGCTAACTCTAAATCATGTGTAGCATAAAGTTCTTCATGGAGCTTTAATTTTCTTGAAGCATATGCTATTACACCTCCTTCCTACATTAATACTGCACCTAACCCATGTTTAGATGCATTGGTACACACAGTAAAATCTTTGTCCATATCAGGTACTCGCAAAATTGGTGCACTAGTCAATAATCTTTTAAGTTTGGAAAATGCTTTATCACATTCCTCAGTCCATTCATACCTAACACCTTTGCGCTAGAGGGTTGTGATCGGATTTTAAATTTTGGAGAATCCTTCCACAAAAATTCGATAGTAACCTACTAAACCTATAAAACTGTGCACTTCATGTGCATTCTTAGGTATTGACTACTCCTTGATTGTGTTTACCTTTTCAGGATCTACAAATTAGATCCCTTCACTAGATATGATATGACCTAAGTAACGAATTTCCTTTTGAAAGAAAGAACATTTGGATAATTTTCCATATAACTTGTGTTCTCTTAGGCAAGATAATACTATCCAAAGATGCTCGTCATGCTCCTTCTCATTCTTAGAGTAAATGAGAATATCGTCTAGGAAGACTTGCACAAATTAATCGAGATATTTGCGAAGAAAGCTATTCATAAGGTTCATGAATACTGCAGGTGCATTGGTCAACCCAAATGGTACCACAATGAATTCATAATGCCTGAAACAAGTTCGGAATGCAGTCTTAGAAACAACACTTTCTTTAATCCTTAGATGATGATAACCTGATCGCAGATCGATCTTTGAAAACATTGTATCTCCTTTCATTTGGTAAAAAAGGTTGTCAATGCGAGGCATTGGATACCTATTCTTTACAGTGGCCCAATTTAAATCTCGATAGTCCACACACAGTCATAATGAACCATCTTTATTCTTGACAAAGATTACAGGAGTGCCCCAAGGTGAAATATTGGGTCGAATGTGCCCTATATCTAATAGTTCTTTCAACTGTATTCGTAATTCTTGAAGTTCAAGAGCTGTCATTCTGTAAGGTGTTTTAGATATTGGTTCCGTACTAGGTTTCAATTCTATTATGAGGTCTAGCTCTATTTTAGGAGGTAGTCCTGGTAATTCCTTTGGAAAAACATCCGAAAATTATGATAGAATTAGATATTGTTTTAAGGATGGTCCTTTCTCCTTTCTTACTTCTTAAAGTGCATATACCTGACAACCTTTTCTTAAGCACTGTTTCATTTGCATTGCTAAGATGAAGCATAAGGATACTTTCCTCTTAATACCTTGGATTTGGATTTTTTCTCCCTCATCATTCGTAAAATTATTGTTTTCCTGAAACAATCTACCCATGCTTGATGAGATTCTAACCAATCTGTTCCTATCAGCAGGTCGTAAGTTCCAAGGGCTATGACATATACTTTTAGTTTGGTCGAACAGAATCCTAGATCAACTTTGCAATCCTCAACACTTAATTCTACTAGTTGAAGTTCTCCTGAAGCCATTTCTACCTATCTGAAATCGTTTTTCTTGCAAGCTGCCAACCCACATTTATTTAATGTATATGACGAAATAAAACTATCAGTAGCACCAGTGTCAAATAAAATTTTGAGTTTTATTCCATTTATTGTACCTGAATATTCCACTACGGTGGAATGATGTGCTGCTTGGTTGTGTTGATGACGGCATGGATTCTATGATTGCCTTGGGTATTTGATGATGGTCCTTTTCCTGCTCTCTATGAGATCTCTGGAAAATCACGCTGAAAATGAGATCCTCCACACCTCCAACAGTCAACCTGGGTTGCCCCCCTTGATTATGACTGTGAATTTCTAGACCAGGAGCTCTGTCCCCTGGTGCCACTTCCTCTCCCATTCCTTCCTCGATTACTAGTCCCTTGAGATTTCCAAGGACTGATGTTTGAGTATTCAAAAGCTATAGTATTAATGGTCATGGGAGCTCCCGCTCCTACTCCTCTTGGGGTAAACCTGTTACCATAAGGAGGTGGTCTCGAGCTACTTCCTTGGAAGAAATTTTAGGGATTCTTTCCTGTAAATCCCTGCTGTGATGGTTCTGTTGGCTTGAAATCCCTTTTAATCCCTAGATGATCTTCTACATATCGTGCACATTCAACCACCTCTGCTACCACTGATGGCTTCCACATTCTTACCATGGCCCTGATTCGAGGATTTAATCCATATATGAAACGCTCGTCTTGACGTTCATCCATGTCTAGATAAGGAACATATTTTACAAGTTCCATAAAATTTATCTCGTATTCTTCCATGGTACTACTACCCTAGATTAGAGTATGGAAGGTTTCGGCCTGCTATTCTTGAAAGAAAGGTGGTAAGTATTTTGCACGGAATCGGTCTAGAAACAACTCCCAAGGAACGATGTCTGATGTGAGATGTAGTTGTTTTTCTAGATTTCCCCACCAAATCAGAGCATTCCCCCTGAGTTGGAATATAGCGATCTTTGTTTTAGAGGTAGAAGAATAATCTCTTAGTGTGAATCATCTTATCATCCCTTCTAACCATGCTTCGACATGTTCTCCAACTCGTCCTCCTGAGAATTCCGGGAGTTTAACCTTTTGGAGTTTAATATTTTGCAGGTCAAGGAGGGTGGCAACGCGGCCTCCTTGTCCTATGCAGGATATGCTATGCGTAATAATTCTTTAGTGAAATGAAAGGTTCTCGATAGATAATGATGTATTTCATAATATTTTTCTAAGTGAATCTGATCCTAAATATGGTTAGAGGGGTTTTTTGACCTTAATTCACTTACTGTTATGCGTAAACTAACAACAAGAAAATACACCCTCTAAAGCAATTTATCAATGAATCTTTTAAAAAAAATTATAGTCAAAAAATCATACTATTACCTCGATACTAAATTTAAAATAAAATGTAAGAACTTTTCTTACTATCTCATAATCTTATATATATATATATATATATATATATATTACCATTTTTTTTGGACATTTCATTTTAAATAAAATTAATGGACATTTTAATTTAAATATCCACAAAAAAATTTAAACCTAACACTTAACATTTTATTTATTTATTATTATTTTTATTTTTTTTATTCTTTGTGTAGTGACTGACGAACAGTGAAGTCAACACATTGCTGCATTCACAACTCAAACCAACGATTGAATAATATATATATATATATATATATATATATATATATATATATATATATATATATATAATTGGGTTCACCACCATTAAAATCACCGTCACAGAATAGTGTTGGAATAGCACAGTTGGTTAGACTGGTTTGGCTGTGCAACTATTGAACCAAGAATTCGAGCTCTAATTCCACTGCCAGACGTGCGTGTAGGAGCTCCGACTTTGGTTGCGGCTCTCTTCAACTTCGTAAGGCCATGAAGGTTTCAGTCCGCTTGAACCGGGAGAGATTTACCTAGGATTTCTCAGACTATAGTTTCATACTTACAGTGGCTGACTGTGAAAAAGATCCCTATATCCCATCTTTGCAAATACGACACCTTATCGACTAGCTAATAGATTTTCTTGAATGCATTTTGCAATCTAAGAAATCTGAAATCTGCTAAGCAATCTATTGTTCTGAATATTTTCTTGAATACATTTTGTTTATACTATCTTGTTATCCTTGGAAGAGAAAACAGATATGCAGGCATTGACGTCTAAGCTTTAAATATGTTGACTCAACAGAGATCCCTACAATTCCCTCAGTAGGCAGGGACGTCAGGATTTGACATGACCCTTTCTGAGAATTAATAACTAAGAAAGAACTGAAGGTTCTGGACCTAGACTTATGAGATAATATGAGCAGTGGATTACAGATAGGTATAATGGATTTAATGAATCAGCAGGTTGGTATAGGATGCCCCCTTTGCTGGAGCAGTTGTCCTAGGAGTTCATTTTTATGGGAATTTTAGCTGTGTAAGCTTTACTTGTAAAACCCCAAATAAAAGATCCATCACATCTAGTTTTGATGCTGTAAAGAAAAACTCATTCCTCTCTAGCTGAGGTTAATCTCAGTCACATGACTAGCACTGAAACCACAACATTTAAAATATATATATTGAAATTAAAATTTCCCTTTTATTTTCCAATGTACATATATCTTGCCCTTTCCTACTGGCTACAGGGTGAGGTCGTCAATTACATAGAAAAAAATGTTGAAATGACTCTCATAAGATATACCTTTGACACTAACACATCTTTCAATACTTGGCACCTCATATAAAACTCGGTGTCCAATAGAATTTGAAATTTGAACCTCGAACTCCCCCGTAGAAAGTTCTCGCTACTTACATTCAGCCCTAGACCAATAGACTAATACGTTTCAGTCTCATGTACCATTTTCTAGTCCCATGAATACATTAATAAAAGATCAATTTGAATTGTATTATCTTTAGATTCAATATATTATTTCTTGCATGGACACAACATACAGTTGTATCTGGCCTTTAGATAAGGATATATAACCAAAATACAGATACCGTTGTCCATGGCCTTATACGTGAAAATACAGTCAACATATTGTAGACCACACCTCTGTTGTATTTCAACGAAGTTCAATTGTATTTCAACCAGGTCCTATTGTATTCATATAATATTGAGCTCTAGTTTCAATGTATATATTTTAAACGATTTTGTATTAAGAAACAAAAATCGTAGTTACCATATAAGTGTATTGTCTACAGACATGTATATGGGAGTATATTCCAAACATACCATGTGTAAAGCCCCTATAAAACAGTGTAAACTTGCCTCTTCTCTACAATAAGATGCCCCCTAGGAAGTACTTCAACTTTTCAGCAAGATTTCTGAGTTTACGAATTCTAGTTTTGCTGAATCCCGTCAAATGGCCGAAGCACATATGTACTGTTGTTTTATTTAATTTAAAATGACATGTGCATAGAACCACACAATTATTGCCGAGAACCTTTAATAGTCATATATATGAAGGAAATTTAATTCAGAATAAACTAAACCACACTAAATAGCTTGAACAACAATGCACACTTGTATTCTTATTTTAGTGTAGATGGCTCAAATAATATTAACAGCTAGAAGCTTTGATTACTTTTAGAAATATAGGGGACACTGAATTCAGATATACATATTCCAAAAATAACAATTCATAGAAATAAGAAAAAAAAACTCTTTTAGAATTTTGGAAGGCTAAGATAGTAAACATGAGCCTGTAAGGTCCCAAAGGGTTTGAAAAATTAAAGCTCTATGGTTTGAACAATTAGGAAAGGAGATTTAATGGGGATGTATGGTCTCGAAAGGTTTAAACTGAGCTCTGATACCATGTGTAAAGCCCCTAAACCATCAAATTTATTCTAAAATTTTCCTATACATATATTTAATCATAAATTCAAATAAATGGAGACCATCAGTAAATTTAAACTTACATAAGTAACTATTTTATGCATAGAAAAATATCTGGAATGAATTGGGTGACTTATTGGGCTGTGGCTCTCCTCGTGGATGCAGCGAACAGGTTACCGAAACAATCTCTTCCTCCCTGCCAATCTAGGAAATAATCCTAGACCTAGAAGATACCTCTTCTGCCCTCGTGCCCAAAATTCCAAGAACAGTGAGTCTTTCCTTCAGAACAGTTCACACCCTTCACTATTTCCTTAGACAATAGTGTAGAATTAGCAAAGAAAATCCTCTCCCTCTCCTTCATATTCCTCCCCTTTTATAACTTTCATTCACCTCCTCTCATTTGTGTAGATATTATAGTCATTTATGTAGATATTATAGTCATTTATGTAGATATTGAATTTGATTAATTATTTAAAGATTAATTTTATTATTTTTGTTTTTAACTTAATTAAATTAACTTTATAATTTTAATCAAATTATAATATTATTTTATTTGTCCACTCACATATAGTTTGTACTAAATTATATTTTGTGTTTCTTGATTAATGCTCTACCACGCATACGTCTATAAGAGCGGTATACGTGTTAAGTATCTAGCTTGATATTTCATTATTTCTCGACGAGATAAAATGCATTGTGATATTCAATTCATTACCCTAACTTAGATGTTCTCAATACTAGCAGGTATGTATACTAGTGCGGTGTATGCGATATATGCATGTGTAGCTATCATATGCATACTTCGTATACACGCTAATATTATTTTTCTCATAACTTGGAATGAGTCATTACACTACCCTTGTACCATGGCATGTGACTTGGAGCCTTCCATTTTACCCCCCACTCCATTCCATCACTATTTCACATGATACTTGTCATTTGATGGATGTACTATGGACTTTTCCCTCCCTTAAAGGTTGAAACCACTTAATAGGGTCCTTCCTTAACTCCCTTTCCAAGAAATGTAACATTAGTGCATGTTAAAACCCATTTGGAATGGCATGCCATGAAGTATCCACTTATACCCTTGATTAGCTAGCTTATTTACTCAATTGCACTAATGAATTGTTGTACTGGAAGGTGAGAAGACACATTGTATTTTATAAAATATTGCAGGTGGGTGTTAATATTAGAATCAACCTCCCTATACAGGACTCAAGCCCTTCAAAGGGTCATAATGGCACTTTTAGGGCGAGCACTGAGATCCATGGGCCTCTAACCATGCAGATCATTGATTGCCACACCATGGGATTCTTCTGCACTACAACATTTCTTTTTCATGCCCTACTTTTATAGATATGATGATGCACTTGGACCACATTTCCCAGCCAACTACACATTGCACTTGAAACTTTGCATCTGTTCCAGGGCCCAAAGGAGGTTTTGTCTCACCCTGAGAGACATGGGAGTGCATGTGTCATCTTCTAGCCGTCATTTATGGAGCATCGACTTGATCTTAAGCCATTTGGATCCCAATGAGCCCAAATTGGGGTTTGGATATGTTTTGCAACATTTGAAGGGAAACCCCCTCTTATTCATCACTTTGGAGGCCCTCACCCTAATTCTTAGGACATGAGGCCTCAATGCTAGTGTTGGAGAGAACTTCGCATTAATTACATGGGCTAAAGGACAAATAAAATAATAATTAATGTAAATCTATCGTCGTTGGCTTGTAACCAAGGGGTTGTTGCCATGTTTTAACATTTTACGTGCTTCATAATTAGAAATTTGAACCTATGAGTCTTGTATAAATATGAGAGACTCGCTCTCATTTGAATTCATCATACTTGGGATTTTGGCTACCTAATTAGAGGATTTTTGGCCTACAATTTTGTGGAGAGATTTGGATGAATTTAATGCATTTTTATATTTGGAAAAGTTTGTTTTCTACCTTGGAGTTTATTTTTGGAATTATTGTGGATGGATATACTCTTCATTGTCTTGGAAGTGTCTTTCAATGCTATATTTATGAAACAATGAATTTCTAATACATGGAATTTTATTCTTATGGTTATTATTATGCCCTAATTCATGAAAAAATGTTTAAGTCCTTGATACTATGGAAATTTGCATTTGTTGCACATAAGATGATGAATGAATGAATGTTCCTATAGGATAATTTGTATCCTTGTAACTCCATAAAAATTGCCATTAAAATATAAAAGTCTAAAGTTTATTCTATTTTATTTTAATTTTTATTTCATTTTGTTCTTTTCTTTTTATTATTATTAATTTTGATTTTTATCCCCATTTCTTTATTAATTTCTTGTCCCCTCCTCTTTTCATTCCTTTTATTTTATTTCATTTATTTTTTTCTTATTTAATTCTTATTTTTCCTTTCTTATGTTTCCTTTATCCCCCTATAGGCTTCCCCTTCTTTTTTCTCTTATCATTCCCTTTACCTTTACCTTTACCATTATTACTATTATCTTCTTATATTATTATTCTTTCATTTTATTATTTTCCTATTTTATAATTTATTTTATTTTACTCCCTTTCTTATTTTATTTTAATTCTATGTTTTTCTAATTTTCCCTATTTATTATTTTCTTTCTTTTATTTCCATCTTCCTTTTTTTATTTTATTTCTATGTTTTAACCCTTTATTAATTCTTATTTATCTTTCTTTTGTTATGTCAACGTCCACCCATTCTCCATTTGTTTATAATATGTATTTATTTGTTTCATTTTACCTTTCTCTATTTCTCTCCAAATCATATCCTAATGATGAATGTCCTGTTTGTGACTCGAAATGTAGATATAAAAATGACTATTGTCGAATTATCATTGAATATTCGCCAATTAAATGCATATCACACAAATCTTCAAAAATAAAGTCTAAAGTTTTCATGTAGCTACACCCATAGATAGTGAAGTTTCTCCTTTAGGCCTTCTTGAAGAGCAAAGTTACCAAATAAATATCAATTTTACTCCAATCCTCCCAATTGCTAGGCATTGGTCCTAGATCCTTGGTGATCACATACATATGAAAAATAATACTTATTTCACCTTCTTCTACCTTTCGTTTTTGTCCCCTTAAGTATAAGGAGGTTCATCTAGGGCTTGGTCCAAAATTTTACGGAGGAATTTTTGAATTTTTTTCTAGACAAGACTCTTTCTTAGTGTCCCCTCTAGGCATCCATGAGTTTTGAATGAATTATGATGGTGTAATTACAATATAATTGATGCCCTAGCTATCACACCAAGTGGGAACCCTAGAAGCCATCCTTCAACTTGGGGATTCTATGAAGGTTTGTACTTTAGTACTTGTTGAAGTATATCATTCACAACCTTTTCTCTTATCTACCTTGACCTTGAATGAACTCTTATATCATAAAATTTCTCAACCCTAAGTCTCATTTATTCTTTCATTCAAGGATTTTTTTCTTGGAAAGTCTTCCTAGCTTCTCCCAAAGCTCACACATTCATTGAACCTTTCCATTGAATTATCCTCCTTTCCTCACTTCAAACCAATCCTGAATGTAGGATTTAGCCATGTACATAACTTACCTACAAAAAAATTATTAAAACAGAAAAATATACAATGGTGAGAACATAAATTCATACACAGAGATTTTCCCTTAGACCCCAAAACCAAGAATAACAGATTGATTTTTCATTATTATGTTTTTCAATGTTACAATATGTGTGTGTGTGTGTGTGCGTGAAGCATTCATAAAACCCAATCCACGAACCTTGGATTAGAACATAACCATAGTTCCCTTGACCAGATCTACAAATACCATGGGAAAAAACCACCATGCCCAAAAAACCATGCACAAAAACCATGCGCAAAACCATGGTTATTTCCACCCATCATCTTTGGGTCTGCCCACCATCCTTGGGTCTACCCAACTATTATTGGGTTCGCATAAAATAATTGTTTTCCCGAGGTGTTGTCCTGGACCCCATGATGTGTGGAAAGAATATAACACACACCTAACATTCTCCAACTTATTATTTTCTTTCCACATAGGGGTCCACATGATATCTTAGTCATTGTTCCAAGGATACAATGCCCATTTTTTCTCTACACTAAGAAAACTTATCAGTGCTCACAAAATTTTTCAATGCATCTGCAACATTCTTTAAAGTTTCCACCTTTACCAGAAACACATTTTAGTCTTCAAATATATCCCTCATAAAATGATACTAAAAATCAGTGTGCTTTGTCTTCGAATGAGAAGCGGGGTTATTTTCCAAGAAAATTGAACTTTGGTTGTCACAGTCTATCCTTATAGCTCATTGTACCAACCCCATACTTGAACAGAATATTTGCAACCAAACTGCTTCCTTGCTTGCATGAGTGGCTTCCATGTATTCAGCCTTTGTTGTTGAAACTTCCACTACAAACTGTCTCTTGCTCATCCAACTCAATGCTCCTCCAACTAGGTTAAATACATACCCACTTGTAGATCTTCTCCGATCTAGATATCCAACCTAGTCTACATCTACAAATACATGGATGTCTAAAACTCTGTCCAATCATAGTCTTTCTTAGTAGCATAGATTAGAATCACCAGTGCCACGCAAATACTTGAAAACCCACTTCACTAATGTCTAATGCTCCTTACCTGCTTTTGACATAAACCTGCTCAATACTCCTACTGCATGTGCAATGTCTGGTCTAGTACAAACAATTGCATACATAGGGCTACCAACTACTCTCACATATGTAACATGTGACATGTCCTCTTCCTCTTCTTGCATCTTGGGACACTATTTAGCAGATAAATTTACAATTGTATAGGAATAGGAAGCTTGACTGATTTACAATCCTGCAAATTAAACCTCTACAATATTGTCTTGACATACTTTCTCTGGTTAAATCAAAGCTTCCTCTTTTCCTGATCTCATCAAAATATAGTTTTCTGCACTAAGATCCTTCATGTCAAATTTGGAGGACAATTGAGTCTTCAAATCCTGGATAATTTCTTTATCATTTCCAAGCAATAACATATCATCCACATACAAGACAGAATAAATAACATAATCGCTAATTAATTTAAAATACACACATTAATCTGATTTTCTCCTGGTAAAGACAAGTCCCATTTATGTGTGTTAACACTGGAAAATTGCACGGGAAAAATACATTAAAAATGTCAAGCAGAAGGTACAGATAAAGGTTTCCATAGAATAAATACATTAGGAGCCAAAAATTTAATTTTTCCTAAGGTCAAAAGACAAAATTTATGGACCGCACACAAGAAACATAGGCTCTTTGTGCACAGTGTGAATTTTTATTCGATAGTCGGGCACAACGTGACTATCCATTTGATTGTCGCGCAGTCCTGGGGATGGTGGAATGTCACCATCCAAGACCACTTGGCACATTTGGTTAAAAATATTCCCACTCAACCTAACCAAGTACAGTCGCCTTTGATCCACCTTGAGGCCTTAATGTAGCACACAAAGGAATCATACCACCACTCTTGTGTCACCATCCATCTTGGGCCCAGAGAAGGAGGGAAAATTTGAAAATTTTCTATAAAAGCTAGCCTTGGGAAGAGGAATGGGAGATACACTATTATCCTGGCCAAATTTCTCCATAGCAAACCAGCTTGTGTTATCCAACAGGAGGAGGATTGGAAGGACTCAGTTGTTGACCACCCAACATCTCAGTCCAAGAGAGAGGACTTCACCACATGTTCATCGATCTACCATCCTTTGAGAGGGAAGAGAGGCTTACTGAAAACTTGAGGGGAAGAGAACCCCTTGTCTTGTATATTGGGGCTCCGTAGATTGAAGGATCCACGACAAGAGATTTAACATTATATCTTCTACTACCACCAGCACCTAAAAAAGGGAGAAACTCTCCATTGTTGAGTTATTAGTGTGTTTTCTCTATTGAGCATGTATCGTGTGCATGTTGTTTTGTTTTTGTTTTATTGTTTATGTAGCATGCTATGTTTCCTTTCTAACTTAGCTTATTACATGTTGAACTTGTTCCACTGACGTTTGACAAACCATTTTGGCTTGTGACTCTTATGTAGGTAAGCAACCTCCCTACTAAGAAAGGTGTATTTCATATGCCCATGTGTCGAATACACTACCATAGGAATGGCGACTCCACTAGATTATTTCTTTTGAGTTAATGGTTGTTGATTCAGGTCCTTCTCCATGCTAAGCTTGTTGAAAATCACCCTTGCATCCTCTCAGCATCTCCAATCACACTCAGTGAGAAGTTTTTCCCAACATAGGAAGATTTTTTTTCATTATGCCCGACCGCGCGCATTCTGCTCTGACAGACGCCCGCTCTGCGCCCGTAGGAAGATAAGTCGCGTGGTAGGCAGCAAGCTAATTTTTGCTTGTTTTTTTCCATTTTTTCAGTTGTAAAGTGCTTGGCAACCCATAAAAAATTTTCCGTCACTGTGTTCTTGTATTTCATGATTGACTAGGACTCTTGCTAGAATTTAGTTTAGTAACTAAGTAGTTTTAATTTTAGTTTTTTATTTTTTCAAATCACACATAGTCAAAGTAGGAAAAATTAAGTGGCATTGAATCCACATATGTCATCCGAACAAACTATTTTTTGATAAAAGATACAAAACACATAACGTAATTAGCATAAAATTAAGTGGCCCATATATCCACATATCTTTAGCTAATTCAAGTTTTTCAATTTTTTCATTAGGTTAGTTCAATTTTGCATTAGGAATTGGGACTAGGACCAAACTGTCAAAAAGAAAGCAAGTAATATCTGCCACCCATGCACCTCATGATGAGCCAGGGTATGCACATGAACGCTTTCCTAAGACAATTTTCCATCTCCCTATAGTGAAAACATAATCTAACTAGGCAAGGTTTAAGTGACCCATAATCCAAACAACGTTTATTTTTGCTAGGAATAATCACACTTATGGTTATTAGAAAAGGATTTTAAAGGATCAGAGCATATCCACTTCTCATAAAACTTTTGATTGTACACTCCAAAGCACACACGACGCATCGGTAAGCATTGGACCAAAAGGAACCCAGTGTGTTAATACATTTATCCTCTTCTTACAGTTACTTCACCAAGGCACACCCTAAGAAAAATTGAGACTCTCTAAAAATAATTAGTAACCGAACTCACTAAATTCTCCCCATAGGGGCCACAAAAGAAATTATATTTCAGGTTAGGACCATCGGGGGTAGGAACTTAATAAGTCGTTGTCATCATAATAAATTTTGAAACATAGATGTTGAATTTTTAGGGAGCTTCAAATCCGTTTATCCACCCACGAAACAAATACCTAGGTGTTACCAAAGACACGTTTTAGAGGGGGTTAAGCTTAGGCTCAGTTCGTGTGGTGCTATTTGGGGCTACCTGACCCATCTAGTGCTCAGTACTGGTAGCTGATTACCAAAAATCTCAAGACTCAAATGCTCACGTGGGACGACGGTACTTTAATGGCCAAAACTAGGGCATCCTCCCCTATAGTTGATGGTGTAGGAAGCACTTGATCCTCATACCATTACCTTGGTCGATTCTTCGGCTACTAGAAGGCGTCTCCAGTTCTTTCGAGACATTAGCCCCAATACCCATTAGAAGTTATATTTTCAAGGCCTAATTATGTTGAGAGTGCAAGGACGAATAGGTCTATATAGGCTTTTGAGTATCATATGCAAAACAAACAAAACCACACTTTTTTTGCTTGATCACAAAGTGTTAAATTAAAGGAAAACTTACCTCATATTTTTTTCTCTTTGTTTTATGCATTTGATCATATTTGCTTTGATAAAAATCTTCCTTCCTCTAGCAAACCAAAAATATCACCAAGATTAAACTAGTTGACACCATAATGATACCAACGAGACTACGTCAATCTAGGTGTTTCTTGGAACTCCCCCCACTGGAAGGAGGGGTGTCAGGTCTCCCTCCATTTAGGCGTCAAAGATGATGTGCTACCACCATTATTGGTTCATCCTTTATCGGGAAACATGTGATTGGAAACCCCCAAGGGTCACCCAACACCACACGAGTGGAAACCCCAGTAGGGTCACCACACTCAACCACATAAGTGCATGCTACCCCTTCAGAGAGTTAGCAAAAAATCCATAAGTGCATGCCACCGAGTAATATTCACCAAGCACCTCCCCTAAACCATTAGATTCATATACCTGCTTTTCCACAATGTATAATGGAAGTCAATATGTAGTTTCCCTTCTTAGCATCACTTAATCTTCCATATATAATGAACTTGACTAATGACCACATTTATCATGGAAATAACTGGCCTCCCATGCCCACGAATCTCCCTTCAGATATACAAAAATTCGAAGGGAAGCAAGCAGAAGACCCAAGAAATCATATTATGACTTTCAACCTATGATGTCCATCCAATAGTATCATTGATGATGTTAGGGTCCTATAATTTATAAGATCTCAAGGTGATTGAGTATTTTATCTCAGTAATCTTATATTGCAAATAATTTTCAATATGAAAATGAATTAAAAAAAAATACATAAAATAAAAATGAAAAGAGGGTATATCTAAAAAAATGAAATCAAACCCCCACAAAAGAAAATAAAATAAAATAACAATGAAAGTGCTGCAAATTCAAATGCCACTATTGATCGATAGTTTTCTTTATGTCCAATGAAATAAGATTTTGTGTAGCTTTTTTAAAAATCCCACAATGACTAGTTATTTGTTTAAACCATACAACTTAATCATGGTTAAACAAATTTGATTTTTTGTAAATTAGGTTAGAGAATAAATATTTGCCAAACAGTCTAATCTCGGTAAATCAATAGTTGGTAGAAAATGACATTGATTCAACAATTTAATTTGAATCAATAGGAGAAATAAGGGATAGGATATAATAGATTTTTCATTAAAAAAAAAAGACATGGGTTTTCTAGTACAAATGCACCCCTAGAAGAAATAAAATATATATATATATATATATATATATATATGTTAGTTTAACAAAAAGAATTTGAAATTGAAAGGGTAGGTAGAAATATTTTGGCTTTGAAAAAAGATAAAAAATGCTATATCCTAAGTTTTTATTTCATTATGCATTTGGTGCATAAAGGGGAATGGGACATAAAAATTGTTTTATCCTAATTTTCATGGGTCATCATGTGTCGAGTGCATAAAATGATACATTTTATTTTTTCAAAGTCTGATCCTAAGTTTCGGCCCAAAGTCACAAAAGTCGCTCCCCAACAAAAAGTCTTGTCGTATCTGTTAAACACCCCGGAGTTGTCCACCATATGATCTACATGCTCTCTGATCAATGACTCTTATTAGCCTTCGGCCCCCACTTTCCATCCTAGCTTTACCATCAGGGAGGGTCTGAAATAAGTTGTTTCTCCACCTAGACCCACTACCACGTGGCCTCCCCTCCACTCTTCCCACCCCCCTGGCCTAAACCTTTAACCACCTACTATCCCCCCCCCCCCCCCGAAAACCACTTCCCCCTCGTTTTAAATACCACGATCCCTACCGATTACATCTGCCATTACCATCATGCCACGTTGTTAATATGTTGCCAATAAAATCACTTCCCATGGTGTTTTATACATTAAACATTTAATTGCCTTGGATGACCGTTAATCCAACGGACCCGCGCCATGTACAACGGAAAAGAAATTTTTTGCTATATAAACCCTTAAAATCCATCGTTTTAACCTTTACTATTATATTCTCTGCGAATTCAATTATTTTACAGGTTTTACAATGCGCCAATCTTTATCAGTTGATCTGTCTACAACCAAGTGATAGTACATTGCTTTTCTCCTTCAATCAACCACACAGTTGCTCCTAGATCCCGATAATGTTGTTCATCTTAATTCTGGTCGAATTCTTCAGGATCAATTAATTATGCATCATAAAAATAAAAACCAGGAGGAACCTTTTAATCCATTGATCCACCCTCCCATAGACTTATATCATGTTCCTCTAGCAGATAGGGATTATAAAATAAATGAAACACTATGTGAATTTGAATTATTTGAAATGTATTGTTGTTTGGATGATAAATTCATTGATAAATTAGATAATATTGGACTCTGGGATTCCAATATTCCACAATATATCTCCCCTCACACCTTCTATGCCCCTGAATTCATCAGAAAGTACCAATCCTATTACATTCCTAATCAAAGAGCCATAATTTCCCCTACTGGTGAAATCATTTTCACCATCACTGCCCATTCAATTGACCAAATGATGCAAGCTCCCTCTATTGAAAATAACACTCCTTTCTCCTTAGAAGCCCTTAATGAACTATACCAAAAGTTCAATTTTTCTAAGAGAGCTAAAATATTTGACATATTTCTACCTAAAACACTCAATTTCCAAAGAAAAACCCTCCATAGACTTCCTCCATCTTCCATGATCAAGCTAAACATATAATAACGGTCATTTCATACCTCCTTGGCTATTACTCTGATTAGTGGGTAGATGAACCTAGTTTAGGCTTCAATTCTATCTTTTTCATAAACATAAAACCATCAATCATTTTCAATTTCATCCAATTCCTGGAAGACAGCATCCATGAGAAATTTATCAAGTTTAAAATTGAAGAAGTGTTTAAATACTCTTATATTTTGGTATATATGTTTGTGTATTATCAGGCAGATAGATTCAAATTTTCCATGCAGAAGCTCGATGAAGAAGGAAACCAGCAATCAGTAATTTTATGGACATCTTTGGTAATGAAATTACATAAGGAATTCTCTTACAAACAATTCATTGAATAGTTTTTTCATCCAACTATGAGTGTCCTAAGAAATAAAACAGAACCTAGGATAAGTGAGGACATTAAGAGGATACTTCATTTGACATATCAGGCCAAGACAGGTGACTGGTACTTCTACCAAAATTACACTGAGATTGGATTCTATGGATGTGAGCTTATACACTATAAGCTCCAAAAATTCCTCCCAATGAGGATTTTTTCTCTTGAGTATATCAGACATATGCTAAATGCAGATGAATCCACTTTGTATCAACCAAGAAGAAGTCCCAATTTAGGATCAAGACATAGATTGGATCCTTTATTTTCAATAGCAAGTCGGTAGGAGAGGAGGCAGATAATATTTTGAAAGAGATAAATTTCAGCTTGAATTTCACTTGGTCCTATGACCCTCTGCGAATTATTTCAAAGCTGAGAGTAGAAAACAATAATACTCCCTACATTCATACCCAGAGGCCTGAGATAGAAAGATACTTGAACCAGTCAGTATGGGTTGAAAACACATTACAAGAGGCTGAGGCGCAGCTGGTATCAACATCAACATCACAGACTCCTTTCCCATAGGAAAAAGTAGTGAAGAGGCAAACGGAAGAAGAGTCACCTTCAGTGATTGATAGTGCAGGTAAATAATTTAAGATAATGTACAAGAAGAGGAAAAAGCTAAATCCTAAGGTTGACACAGATAAAAATTCAGAGAAAGAAGTTTCTATGGTCATTAAATAAACCCCTTCCTCCTCTCAATTAGGTGTCCAATCCATTGCTTCTCCTACAACTTCTTCAGTATCTCATGACCAGCAAGAATATATTAAAGCATCTAAGGTTTTCCAAGGTGAAAATGAAAAGACACTATTTGACAGGTTCAGGGAGATAAAGCTTAAGAATTAGATTCTTAAGAACAACACCTATTCTCAATTCTAGAAGCAGACTTCCAGTTCTCAAAGCAGGTTGTTGTCAGTAGTTGATTCAGAGAAGGGTAGGATGAAGATGGCCTTCCTTGAGGCCCAAATTCCATAGCCAAAGTCAGCATCTGACTACAATAAGACAACATTTGAATTTGACATAAAGGATATCCATCCCATTGATCAAATTGGGATGCATAAGCCGACAGGTGAAATGATTTCTTCAACTCTGACTAACACTGCCATGAATCTTTCCAAATTGCAGGTTTCCTTGTCAAACATCCAGTCACAGTTGAAAATGGAGAATATATATTCTCTTTCTAAGGATACAAGGATTAAATCCTTAACATATTTAGTGGTCAAGATGGGATATGACCCTTCAAACATGAATGTTGCAGAAGAGATAATAAAAAAGAAGAATGTTGACATAGCAACATTGAGACAATAGTTGAAACTGTCAACCACTGAAGATCCTCTTACCAAGCATATTGAGGAGACAGAGACCCAGAAGACTGATATGATGAAGCTCATCATGGATCAAAATGCACAAATAATGAATATGAAGACTGAGATGGAGAAGATGATCAAAGAAAAGGAGAAAATTGCAAAGATGTCTATGATTCCATTAGATGTTGTACCTCTTACAGCCATTCCTACAACTACAACTTCTACTCCACAGACTACATAGACATTAGATGGTGTTGAACAGTTGACTAAGGTAGTAGAAAATATTTCCTTTCAGACAGAAGAAATTAAGAAATCGCAAGACCAAGTTAAAGTGTTATAAGACCAAAAGACGAGTGAGGCCTCTCACTTAGCAGAATCACAAAGAGCTCATAAATTGATTGAAATATTGCAAAAGTCAGAAAGAGAGTCAGCAATAGGACAAACCTTGGCCCAAGCCAAGGAAATTATCTGCATAGACATCACGAACTCCATTACTGAAATTTGGCCTTGCATCCAGGTTATCTTTGAGCAGAAATATTTAATCAAAATAGCAATAGATACTATCACAGATATCAAACAAGAGTTGGGAGAAATTCCTACAACAGTAATAAATATCATCAAATTCCTCAACTCTAAGAACAGATATGAAATTGATTATTTGGGAGTAGATGACAGGAAAAAAACTATTCTAGAGGTGAAGAGGATTCTAGAAGAATCTAGTTGCTCATATATAATAAAAGTGTCACAGTCTGGAGATGGTAGTTAATAGATTCTTCACTAGGATTGAACCTTTAACACAGAAGAGTCTGCCCTCTTTATTTGTAATTAATGATAAGTTAATTTCTTATGAAAATTATGTTAGAAAATTGAAAGAGATAACTAGGGACAGCTCCAAATTGGAAAGCATCAAAGGCAGCATGACAGGAAGAGCATTTTTAGAAGCTATGGGTAATGATTTCTTCATCCAGCATGAAGTAAATCATATTTTTTTTGTAAAACCCACTTTTTCCAGATATATAGAAGTTTATGACATTTACCGCAAGGTAATTAAGTTGACCATGCGAGATGAAGATCGATGGGATAAACTCCGCGAATTACAAGATTGGAGCAATAATTCAGAGAAAGCCAACACTTCAGCCAGCACATCAGCCAGTGCAGCACAAGAATAGGCCTATTCAACAATTGTTTCCTCCAAAACAGAGCCATCTTTCCAGATTTTGTACACCTAGCCTATTATTTTGTAAAAATATCAAGTTTATTGTTTAAGATAATGCTAATAATACATTGTCGGTTGAGACAACGGTTTTGTAAATCATTTTTTAATTTAGGATAAATACTTTACATTTTGAATTATTAAGGGTTGATTGTTGAGTATAATTTGTGCTAAGCATTGTAATCTTCTAGTTGCTGGAAGCATCAATAATACAAGGAAATTCTTCATAGGATTCATGTGGTGTATCTACTGGTGACATTTTTCTACTGTTAATGTGTTATTCATAGTTTTTCTTTCTCTGTATTTCTGAAAAGCTTAATTACATAACATAAATTGTGATGAATAGGATATGTTATTAAGAGCACCCTATTCTGGCTATTTGTAATCCACATGTTTTATGTTGACGTCCAGTTGAGGAATACTTCATTGCTCCCTAATTTCTATTGAATTCTATATTTCTTCTATTTTCATAATCCATTTAAAATCCTTAAAGACCCAATTAGTGCAACCTAGCTTTCCCTGTGAGACTCCTTAAAAAATTGATGTAGATCCAGTTAATTTTAAGACTCCATATCCCAATGGAATTGTAGCAATTTAATCAACCAAACAATCCCAATCAAGCTAACAATCAGTACAGTAGGAACTAGCCTAAAATGCAATCAAAACATAATTAAATTTTGCAGAGAGATCCCTCATATACCTATAATGGCAGCTAGATACACTCCACTAGTTCTTCAAGCTCCTTTGGAAAACATGCCACAATACTATCAAACTAGGATCACACAGTTTGATGGAACTGGAGCTATCACTGCCCAACGACATGTATATAGGATGAATGATAGTTTTGACCTTCAAGAAGTAGATGACGAAAATGTCAAAATGAGTTTGTTTGCACAAAGTCTTACTGGAGAAGTTAGGAAATGGTTTAAAGAATTACCTCCTGCTAGCATCAATGATCTCCCTGCATTCCATCAGGCATTCCTTAATATATGGGAAATTAAAAATAACCCTCTTCATGTTCTATCTGAATATGAAAGCATTATGAGGGCACCTGGGGAAAGTGTCCAAGATTATTGCACTAGATTCAATAATGTATACAATGTGATTCCTACCAACTTTAAACCACCACAAGGTCTATCCTTAATAAAATTCCCAAATGTCTTTAAGGCAGACATGTCTTATCGACTGAGAGAGATAAATTCCTCAACATTAGAAGAAATGCAAAGATATATGGTGAGTGTAGAAGCCAATTTGTTAGCAAAGAGGGATAGAATGAGAACTGAAAGAAGAGTGACCATGAAAGAAGAACCCTCAACTTCTTATGTTGATGCCAAAATAGATTCATTAGTCAGAATAGTAGAAATAATGATGGAAAGGATTAATCTAAATGAAAGGGCTTCTCCTAGATAAAACTAACCTGCACCTCAAAATCCTAATCAAAATGTCAGAAGAAATCCTCCCCAAATCAAACGGAGGGAACAAAGGGGCCCAGATCAAAAAATTAGACCTCCATTTCAGGAGAATTATGTTGATGATGATGGGGAAATTGTAGAAGAGGTAGAAGATAACCAAATAAATGTGATGGGTATTAATGATGATGAAGCATTTTTTCTTACTCAAGAAGAACAAGAGATTTTCCAACTTTCCCAAACTGAGCTTGATTCATAATAATCAGATGATTACAAATAGCGATTTGAAAATTCCATTATGGAATTCCATAGGAAATATAATATTAGGAGTAAGAAAACTCCAGATACCCCCAACAAAAAGAATTCTGAAAACCCTGCTAAGAAAACCTTTGATACTGTTGTTAAGAAAATCACATACAATTCTGCAAACAAAATTTCTTATAGTTCTGGCAAAAGGATAGTAGAAACTCCTCCCAAAATGATAGTTTAAAACACTTCCAAAACTACTCAAATTGAAATCCCAACCACCAGTCAGCAAAAAGAACCTGTATCAAAACAAATTGCTGATAAATATGATTTTTTGAACTTGAGTAAGATTCAAACATCATTCAAAATTGAGAATGAATTAGAAAAACTAAAAATTCTCATTCCTCTAACAGAGTTAATGAAAAAAAACCTATACATATCTCAAGTGATTAAGGCTCTAAACATAAGGGAAAAAATTGAAACTATTAATTTGAATGATGATCAGATTGAACTCTTATTTGGGCCAGAAGTTGATGGCAAACCACAGGAACGAGGTGTTCCTCCATTCATTGTTAGCCTTAATGTTCATGATAATATTCTCCATAATGTTATGTTAGATCTAGGTGCTTCACACAATTTAATGCCCAAAGTTGTTATGGAAAAACTTGGTCTTGACATTGCTATACCTTATAAAGATTTATATTCATTTGATTCCAGCAAAGTAAGGTGCCTAGGTCTCATCAAATATATGTGTGTTACTTTAGCTCAAATCCCAGCTAAAAGTCTAATAATGGATATAGTGGTGGCAGATATACCCCATAAGTATGGCATGATGTTTTCACGCTCATGGGGAGCAAAATTACAAGGGACCCTACAAATGGGCATGACCTTTGCTACCATATCAGTGTTTTGCTAGAAAAGGATATTATATAGGGAAACTTTGATGAAATTCATGGTGAGTAGTCAGGATAAACCACATAACTATCCCCTTTACTTTGTCCACTCAGATTTAGACTCTTTCATTCTTTATAATGATGGAGATATCAATACTCAGGTTACAAATGCAAAAAATGAAATTTGTGAAAGAGATGAAAACCAAACACAAATAGTGGAAAAAAAACATTGACCTTTAACCTCTATGGAACATGAGTTTTGATGGATCTTGTAGCAGAGAAGGTTCTAGAGCGGGAGTATGAGTTTCAAAAACAGGAAACAATCATGTTGAAGGTCATTCATATAAGCTAAATTTCCCATGTACCAATAATATAGCCAAGTATGAAGCACTTCTATTAGGATTGCAATTGTTGAAAAAATTGGGTTCCAAAAGAATTTCCATTCATGGATATTCTGAGTTAATCGTAAAATAGATTAAAGGAGAATACTCTGCAAAACATCCTAGATTTAGAGCATACAGAAATGTTGTGCTTGATTTACTAGAAATTTTTATGGAATATGATCTTGTTGCAATTCCTAGAAATCATAACATCCTTGCCAATGGTCTACCTTTTTCAGCCAGCACATGTAAAATGCCTCACCCAATAGACAATATACAGTGGAATTAAAACACGACCAGTTGTACCAAAAAATATGAGCTATTGGCAATTGTTTAGAAATGACAAACAGATTGAAAACTTTCTACAGCCTAAGGATGAATATGAAGAAGATAGTATATATTTAGAGTGTGAATTAGAAGATCAAATAGTTGTACATTCTAATGTAGGAAAGAAGTTCGATAATTCAGATGTAAATATTCATGTGGATAAAGTTGTAAATAAATTAGAATTGCTTGAAATAGATCCATAGAAAGAAGAGTTAGAAATAATTCAGTTAAAAGGTAATATTTTACCTAAGGGTTTAGTTCCATTAGAAGAATTATTTGATTTCAATGATGTAGCTAAGAATCCTAAGATTGAGCCCACAGGGGCAGATGTAGAAGAGAGTAATATAGGAAGTGAAAAAAATCCTAAAATGATAAAACTATCCAAATCACTGCCAACTACTGAAAAACAAAAATACATTACTTTATTCGAATAATTCATTGATTTATTTTCCTGGAGATATGGAGACCTCAAAGCTTATGATACTAGTATTATACAGCATAAAATCCCAATTAAAGAAGATCATAAACCATTTAAGAAGAAATTGCGAAGAATAAATCCAGTTCTGATGCCTCTGATTGAGAAAGAAATTAAATAGATGTCTTATGAGGCTAAAATAATAGTTCCAGGCTTAGGTACTCTAAATGGGTGTTTAACATAGTGCCAACTAGAAACAAAACAAGAGAAATAAGCTTATGCATAGATTTCAGAAATCTTAATAAGGTCTCCCTAAAAGACAACTATCCTTTTCCAAAAATGGATCACATATTACAGAAGGTAGTTGGATCTAGTAGGATTTCTTTGTTATATGGTTTCTTTGGCTAAAACCAAGTCTTAGTTCATCCTGATGATCAGGATAAAACAACTTTCACTACTCCATGGGGTACCTTCATGTATGTGAAGATGCCCTTTGGATTAATGAATGTTGGAGCCACATTTCAAAGAGAAATGGATATTTCCTTTGCTGATGAAATTGGCAAGTTTATTGTGATCTATCTAGATGATATTACCGTCTATTCAAAAACTGATGAAAAACATTTCTTACATTTGAGAAGAGTGTTTGAAAAATGTAGAAGGTTTGGAATTTCATTAAATCCTAAGAAAACACTTTTTGGACTTGAAGAAGGAAAATTTCTAGGTCATATTATTTCTAAAGATGGAATTAGTATTTATCCGAGTAGAATTGAAGATATATTGAAAATCAGCCATCTTAGAAACATTAAGGAGCTTCAATAATTTATTGGCAAGATTAATTTCCTAAGAAGATTCATTCCCAACCTTGCAAAACTTCTCAGAAATATAACAAATATGTTGAAAAGAGATTCAAAAATAAGATGGAACATTGAAGCTAGACAATCATTTGATCAAGTTAAACAAGCATTGAAAAAACATCAGTAATGATCAGTCCATATTTCACTAAATATTTTATAATCTTTTCTTTTGCATCTGAACATACTATTACATTTGTTTTATTACAGAAAAATAATGAAGGATTTGAACAGCCCATTGCATTCTTTAGTAAGGCTTTAAGGGATGCAGCATTGAAATATAACATAATGGAAAAACAAGCCTTTGCATTGATAAAATCAGTCAAATATTTCATAATGTATATCCTACATTCCCATATAATTTCTTAAGTACCAAATTCAGTGGTCAATGATATTCTAACTCAGAATGGACCAAATGGTAAAAGAGGTAAATGGATTGCTATCATTCTTGAGTATGACTTAGAAATCAAACCCACTAAGCTTATCAAAGGACAATGACTAGCTAAATTGATGGTTGAGTCTAACTTTCATGCACTGGATATCAACTTTGTTGTTGCATTGGATGATCAAGAGGAGCAGGCAACTCCACAAATCGATGAGGCTTTTCTGACCTCACCCTGGTATGCAGACCTCATATTTTTTTTATTCAATTTAAAATCTCCTTCTGGGTTAACAAAGACAAAAGCTAGATTTATAAAGTTAAAATCAGTGAAATTTTGCATCATAGATAAAATTTTATATTGGAAAGATGTTGGTGGTATTTTAATAAAGTTTCTATTGAAGGATGATGCAAAAAGAACCGTGTAGGAATTCCATGAAGGTGATTGCGGTGGACATCTATACTGGAAAACCAATGCTAACAAGATCCTTAGAGCTAGTTTCTACTAGCCTACCCTTTTCCCTGATGTCTATAAGAAAGTAACCTCCTACTACAAATACCAAATATTTGAGGGGAAAAAAAACTATTGCCTCTGCCTTTAAAACCCGCATCTTTTGAAAGTCCTTTCCAGCAAAGGGGATTGGATTTCATTGGTGAATTCCATCCACCTTCTTCTGCCCAACATAAGTGTATTCTCACATCCACTGAATACTTTACTAAATGGGTTGAAGCCACACCTTCTAGATTAGCTACTGATGTTGTTATCATTAAATTTCTAGAAACCAATATCCTCTCTATATTTGGCTATCCAAACAAACTCATTATTGATAATGCTGCAGCCTTTAAATCCAATAAAATGATAGATTTATATGGTAAATACCATATTACTTTGGGTCATTCAACTTCTTATTACCCTCAGGGTAATGGGTTATATGAAACATAAAATAAGATTTTGGTCTAAATCATAAAAAAGTTGTTAGAAGACAACAAAAAGTCATGGTACAACAACTTAATTAATTCACTTTGGGTTGATAGACTTACTACAAAGAATTCAATTGTCATGTCACCATACCAATTGGTTTATGGGATGGATGTTGTTTTTCCATACTCTTTGGGAGTTAAAATTATGAAGATAATTCAAGAATTGCAGGTTGAGCCAAATGACACTCAAAGGAGGATTAATCAGACTATTCAGTTGCAGCAATCCAGGGAATAATTTTACAATAAAACACAAGCTATCCAGGAGAATGTCAAAAAACAATTGACAAAAGAAGTAAAGGAGATGATTTTAATTTGGGTGATAGAGTTTTGAAGCGGGATTCCAAAAGAGAGGACAAAGGAAAACTTGGGAAATTCGAAAATCTTTGGAAAGGACCTTACATCATTTATGCTTTCAAAGGACACAATGCATTCTTTCTTAAAGATCTAGATGGAATAGAAATGCTTGGTGGGCCTATGAATGGAAGAATGTTGAAGCATTACTTATCTTAGTAATAGATATTTTTATTACAAGAAATCATTGTAAATATCATTGTCTTTATTATTTAGATTGGGTAACCTATTAACAGAATTTGAAGCCCACAAACAAGGCCCTAAGCTTTTGATTGACATGATACCATATTTACTCCAACA
Source organism: Pinus albicaulis (assembly GCA_034641835.2). Taxonomy (NCBI): domain Eukaryota; kingdom Viridiplantae; phylum Streptophyta; class Pinopsida; order Pinales; family Pinaceae; genus Pinus; species Pinus albicaulis. The sequence continues at coordinate 1,153,662,180 of CM076580.1, read as the reverse complement.
ATAAAAGAAATCAGGTGCAAACATTGCTGAAATGGAACACTCGAAGCTACTGATCAAATTTTCTTGGCACCTCACATGGAGAAGTGTCATCCCCAGCTGAAGCCACTGTTAGGGTCCTATAATTTATAGGATCTCAAGGTGATGGAGTATTTTATTTCCGTAATTTTATATTGTAAATAATTTTAAATATGCAAATTATTTCCAAAAAAATATATAAAAGAAAAATGAAAAGAGGGTATATCTAAAAAAAATATGAATAAAGAAGAAAAGAAAGAAAAGTTGAAAAAGAATAAAAATGAAATCAGAACCCCACAAAAGAAAATAAGAAAATTCAAATTCCACTACTGATAGATAATTTTCTTTATGTCCAATGAAATAAGATTGTGTGCAGCTTGTTTCAAAATTCCATCATGACTAGTTATTTGTTTAAACCATACAGCTTAATCATGGTTAAACAATTTTGAATTGTTGTAAATTAGGTTAGAGAATAAATATTTTCCAAACAGTATCATCTAGGTAAATCAAAAGTTAGGTAGAAAATGACATTTATTCAACTGTTTAATCTGAATCAATAGGAGAAATAAGGGATAGGATAGAATAGATTTTTCATTAAAAAAAAAGGACATGGGTTTGCTAGTCTAAATGCACCCCTAGAAGAAATTTAAAAAAAAAAGTGTTAGTTTAGTAAAAAGAATGTGAAATTGAAAGGGTAGGTAGAAATATTTTGGCTTTGAAAAAGGATAAAAAATGATATATCCTAAGTTTTTATTTCATTATGCATTTGGTGCATAAAGAGGAATGGGACATAAAAATTGTTTTATCCTAAGTTTTGTGGGTCATTATGTGTCGGGTGCATAAAATGATACATTTGATTTATTCAAAGTCTTATCCTAAGTTTCAACCTAAAGTCACAAAAACCGCTCCCCAACAAAAATTCTCGTTGTATCTGTTAAACACCCCACAATTTTCCTCCATTCGATCTACTTGCTCCTCAATCAATGACCCTTGTTAGCCTTCATCCCCCCCCTCTCCATCCTAGCTTTACCACTGGGGAGGGTGGGGGAGGAGGAGGGGGTTGGGGGGGGGGCGGGGGGGGCCGGGGGTGGTGTGTCGGGAATAAGTTGTTTCTACCTTGAGAACCACCACCACATGGCCCATCCTACGCTCTTCGCACCCCGTTCTTGCTCTCGACACTAATTTATTATCCCCCCCAAAAAAAAACCACTTCCCCCTTGTTTTAATACCATGGTTCCTACTCATTACATCTTCCATTACCATCGCGCCACATCGTTAATCCATTTCCAATAAAATCACTTCCCACGGTGTTTTATCTGTTAAACATTAAATTTCCTTGGATAACTGTTAATCTAACGGACCCACGCCATGTACAATGGAAAAACAAGTTTTTTCTATATAAACCCTACAAATCCATTGTGTTAACCTTTACTGTTATATTCTCTCTACAAATTCAATTGTTTTATAGGTTTTACAGTGTGCCATTCTTTATCAGTTGATCTATCTGCAAACAATCGATAGTACATTATTTTTCTCCTTCAATCAACCACACAATTGCTCCTCGATCCTGGTAACCATGTTCATCTTAATTCTAGTCAAATTCTTTAGGATCAATTAATTATGCCTCCTAAAAAGAAAAACTAGGAGGAACCTTTTAATCCATTGGTCCACCCTCCCATAGACTTAGATCATGTTCCTCTAGCAGATAGGGATTATAAAATAAATTAGGCATTGTGTATATTTGAATTATTTGAAATGTATTTCTGGTTGGAAGACAAATTCATTGATAAATCAGATGATATTGGACTCTGGGAATCCAATATTCCACACTATATCTTCCCTCATACCTTCTATGCCCCTGAATTCATCAGAAAGTGCCAAGCCTGTTACATTCCTAATCAAAGAGCCATCATTTCCCCTACTGGTGAAATAGTTTTCACCATCACTACCTAGTCAATTGACTAGATGATGGAAGCTCACTCTGTGGAAAATAGCACTCCTTTCTCCTTAGAAGCCCTTAATTAAATGTACCAAAAGCTCTATTTTGCTAGGAGAGATAAAATATTAAAATAATTCTACCCGAAAACACTCAATTTCCAAAGAAAAACCCTCCATACCCTTCCTCCATATTCCTTGATGAAGATAAACAAATAATAACAATCATTTCATACCTCCTTGGCCATTACTCTGATCAGTGGGTAGATGAACCCATTTTAGGCTTCCTTTCTATCTTTTCCACAGACAGCAAACCATCAATCATTTTCAATTTTAGCCAATTCCTGGTAAACAACATCCATGAGAAATTTATCAAGTTTCAGACTGAAGAAGTGTTTAATACTCTTCTATTTTGGTATATATGTTTGTGTATTATTAGGCAGATAGATTAAAATTTTCCATCCAGAAGCTCGATGAAGAAGGAAACTGACAATCAGTAATTTTCTGGACATCTTTGGTAATCAAAGAATAGAAGGAATTCTATTACAAATTGTTCATTGAACAGTTTGTTCATCCATCTATGAGTGTCCTAAGTAGTATAGCAGAACCTAGGATAAGTGGGGACATTAAGAGGATACTTCATTTGATAGATCAGGCCAAGACAGGAGGTTGTACTTGTTCCAAAATTACATTGAGATCATATTCTATGAATGTGAGCTTGCACCCTATAGGCTCCCAAAATTCCTCCCAGTGAGGATTTTTGCTCTTGAGTATATCAAACAGATGCTAAATTTAGATGAAATCCACTTTGTATCAGCCAATAATAAGTCCCAATTTAGGATCAAGACATAGATTGGATCCTTTATTTGCAATAGCAAGTCAGCAGGAGAGGAGGCAGATAAGATTTTGAAAGAGATGAATTTCAAATTGAGTTTCACTTGGTCATATGACCCTCTAGGAATTATTTCAAAGCTGAGAGTAGAAAAGAAGACTACTCCCTACATTCATACCCAGAGGCCTAAGATAGAAAGATATAAGAATCAGTTAGTATGGGTTGAAAACACATTACAGGAGGCTAAGGAGCAGTTGGTATCAACATCAACATCACAGACTCCTGTCCCACAAGAAAAAGCTATGAAGAGGCAAAGACAAGAAGAGTCACCTTCAGTTACTGATAGTGTAGGTAAATAATTTAATATAATATAAAGGAAGAGGAAAAAGTTGAATCCTAAGGTTGACACAGATAAAAATTCAAAGCAAGAAGTTGCTATGGTCATTAAAGAAACCCATTCCTCCTCTAAAGTAGGTATCCAATCCACTGCTTCTCCTACAAATTCTTCAGTATCTCATGACCAGTAGGAAGCTATTCAAAAAACTAAGGTTGTCCAAGGTGAAAAGGAAAAGACACTATTTGACAGGTTCAAGGAGATAAAGCTTAAGAATTAGATTCTTAAGAACAACACCTTTGCCCAATTCTGGAAGAATACTTTCAGCTCTCAAAGAAGGTTGTTGTCAGTATTTGATTCATATAAGGGTAGGATGCATATGGCCTTCCTTGAGGCCAAAATTCCACATCCAAAGTTACCATCTGACTACAAGAAGACAACATTTGAATTCGACATAAAGGATATCCATCCCTTTGATCAAATGGAGATTCATAAGCAGACATGTGAAATGATTTCTTCAACTCTAACTAATACTGCCATGAATATTTTCAAAATGCAGGTTTCCTTGTCAAACATCCATTCACAATTGAAAATGGAGAAGATTTTTGCTCTGGCTAAGGATACAAGGATTAAATCCTTAGAAGATTTAGTGGTAAAGATGGGATATGACCCTTCAAACATGAAGGCTTCAGAAGAGATAATAAAAAATAATAATGTTGACATAGCAACATTGAGAAAACAACTGAAATTGTCAGCCACTGATCCTCTTACCAAGGATATTGAGGAGACAGAGACTCAGAATATTGATATGGTGAAGCTCATCATGGAAAAAAATGCACAAATAAGGCAGATGGAGACCGAGATGGAGAAGATAATCAAATAAAAGGAGTAGAATGCAAAGATTTTTGTGATTCCATTAGATGTTCTACCTCTTATAGCCACTCCTACAACTACAACTTCTACTCCACATACTACACAGACATCAGACGGTGTTGAACAATTGACTAAGGAAGTAAAAAATATTTCCATTCAGACAGAAGAAATTATGAAATTTTAGGATCAAGTAAAGTGTTACTGGACCAGAAGAAAAGGAGTGAGGCCTATGACTTAGCAGAATCACAGAGAGCTCATAAATTTATTAAAATATTGGAGAAGTCAGAAAGAGAGTCAGTGATAGGACAGAACTTGGCCCAATCCAAGGAAATCATCTGGAAATACATCATGAACTCCATTGATGAAATCTAGCCTTGCATAAAGATTATCTTTTAGCAAAAAGAGTTAATCAAAAGAGCAACAAATACTATCACAAAGATAAAACAAGATTTGGGAGAAATGCCTAAAGTAGCAACAAACATCATCAAATTCCTCAACTCTAAGAACAAATATGAACTTGATGATTTTGGAGTAGATGACAGGATAGAAACTATTTTGGAGGTGAAGAGGATTCTTACCAAGAATAATCTAGTTGTTCAGATAGAAGAAAAGTGTCACGGTCTAGAGATAACAGTGAATAGATTTTTCACTACGATTGAGCCTTTAACACAGAAGGGTCTTCCTTATTTATTTGTAATGAATTATAAGTTAATTTCTTATGAATATTATGTCAGAAAACTGAAAGAGATAGCTAGGGACAGCTCCAAATTTGCAAGCATCAAAGGCAGCATGACAGGAAGAGAATTTTTAGAGGCTATGGGTAATGATTTGTTCATCCAGCATGAAGTAAATCATATTTTTGTTGTAAAACCCACTTTTTCTAGATATACATAAGTTGATGAGATTTACCACAAGGTAATTAAATTGACCATCCCAAATGAAGATGGATGGGATAAAATGTGTGAATTGCATGATTGAAGCAGTAATTCAAAGGAAGTCAACACATGTAATGTTCCAAATTTTTCTTCAATAAATTGGAACATTAATTTTTGTCTAAATTCATTTAGGAGATGAATAATTGGGTAAGGAGGCCCAATGACAATAAAAACATAAATAAAATCCCTCTAGTATGGAAATGGATCAACCATGGAACCAAATTTCACACCCTCATGTGTGAAAGGAGATATTTGCAAAGAGGTTTGACCAAGTCAACCAGCGCATGATATGAGGTGGAAAGCACTACATGGGAAAACGTAGGAGGGAAGCTTCTAGAGGAATGGAAACCCTAATTCGAAGTAGAGCCCATGGAGAGGCTTCACTTGCTATATACGGAGAGGGGGAGAGCCATTTCCATTCAGGCATATGTTTATGATTTCATGTCTATTCAGACATTGAGCATTCTTTGCTGCTTAGAAAGAATTGTCGGGAAACTTCTGTTTAGGATTTCCCCACCTTCTTGAGAGGCTTCTTGAAGGTTGGTTCTTCATTTTCCACATATCTTGGCTGAAGGCCAAAGCATCCTCCTCCAGGACAACGTTATTTCTGAAGCAGCATAACTCTGTGTTGTAGGGTGTTGTAGTGGAGGAACACAACACCACTTCTGGAGCTGATTTTCAGAGGAGGGAGCCTCCATTCCTTTGGGAAGCTAGTGAGGAAGGTTTCAGCACTCATTTCAGATCTTGGAATCAGGCCAACTCATATTCTTGCCCCTACTGCGCAGTTTTCTCCAGTAACTGCGTTATTTCCATAGTGCATTTGCTGCAGGGTTTTGCAGATTGATTGGAGGGTGAGATCTCAAGTGTAAGGATCAGCCTTCCACTTTGGAGATCCATTGGAGGAGGTTTACTTCAGATTGTTCATCATCTTCAGCCTTCTCTATTAAGTTCCAGATTTTAGTTGCAGCAGCTGCCCAGCAACTTCGACATTTTTTCCATTTTGTATATTTCAGCCAATCCCTTGGAGTATTGATGTATTATTGTTTCTAAGGGTTAGAGCTTTGCTCCCCTATTATATTTGAGCCATATATTGTCATATCCATGTATTTACATCATTTTGCAACAACATTCTCTCATAGAATTCTTCCTCATACCCTGGGTTTATGCAGAAATAGCAGTGTTCTTTCATATTCATGTACATGTATTGTTGAGGGTTGCATTGCCTTTCTTGAGTTGATGTTTCCTCAAGAACTTGTACTCATTTTTTTGCTATAACATTATTCATTGGCTATACATATCTTCTTGTCTCATAGCTATTAAAATAACGTTGTCTCTTCATGTATATGTTTTGCATATTTCTGTAGCTCACTTTTGAGTGGGATTCTTCAAGAAGCTCTGTAGACAGAGTCTGAAAAGGGCCAGATAGCCTCCATATCTCACACTTCCTTGAGAAGGTGACATATCCGGTAAATTCCTCTTCATTCAATCTCTGGAATAGATTGTTGATTGCTGACATTCTTGAAAAAGGAACATTACAGTGGTATCAAAGCAACTTTCTTGGCTCAGCCTGTGAGTTTAAGCCCAAGAAGATCAGAATGTTGAAGAAGATGAGTTTATTCTCATCTATGTTCAGATCCAGAGGAGACCTCTCCAAGGAGGTCAAGAAGATCGAAGAAGAAGAAGGGGAAGTACCATGCACTTCCTATTCTCATCAAGAAGAAGACATTGAGCATGGAAGACACTTGGATTATCAGATTCTAAGTGATTACCTTGTTGAGTATAGATCTCAACCTAGAGCCTTCAAGGAGACTCTGGATTTTCCTCATTTCATCCAGCTAAAGGAAGAGAAGAGACCATGTAGCAGAAAAGAAATCAAAGGCAATAGATTTCTGTTGTCTACCTTTGATGGGTCATCTACTGCAAGAACTTGGGTGAAAGAGTTGGTAGCATTCTTCTTTCTACATCCTATGATAGAGAAAGAAGTTGTTGAAATATCGTCGCTGCACTTGAAGGGCGAAGCCTATGATTGGCGGAGCAGCCACTTGAGCCATGAAGGGGTGAAACCTTTTGCAAAGTTCATCCAAGGGTTGATCAAAACCTTTGATGATGAGGGGGCAAAGAAAGAAAAGATCACATCACCACTTGAGGAGCCTTGTGATAATGTTGTCACACTCATGGAGGAGCAGCCACATGCATCAACAGTTGGGGCAGCCAACACTTTTGAGGAAGGAACTCTTACAGCCCTACAAGAAGTTCCAAATGCACATCAAGGTATGAAAATATTTCCACATTCTATTGTTGCAACAAATTCTTTTGATCAATGTGGAGATTTACTTTTGAATGACCAAGGGTCAAATCACACTGCTACCATAGAGCAGCTTGGTTGCACTGCGCTGTGCAACATGGAAATATTCAAAGGAGCAAACCATCATTCTCATGAGCCATTGTTGGGTTGTACATCACATTGGAGGTTGGGGTTTGAAGCCTTGAAGATTGATAGTAGACATCTTGGAGTAAGAAACCCTTTCTCCCTTCAAGATGACATTTTCTCAATGAGATCCTCTCAGCTCAAAGAGGGACTTCTACTTTCAGATCCAAGACCTCATTGGTTTTGGAAGACTACGGATGAGAGGGAGGTCTCAAGAGGAGATCTCATTAGAGCTGCACTTCAACACACCATGGAGTGCAAATATTTTCTTCCTTTCTCACAAGAACAGATAGAAGATGGATAACATCTCTCATGCTTGTGTTGGAAATTCCTTGAGCCATACACATCATGATTGGAGGTTTTTGCCTACCACCTATTTGGGTCTTGATAGGGTCTCATTGATCCTTGAGAAGATTGCATTTCAAAATCCCATGAAGTGCAAAGACAGGAATTTGATTTGGGAGGATGGTAGCCCTCATGGGAGGAGTACCAAGATGAGGAGAAGAAGGAGGCATCCACAAGTGATTGAGTGGACGTGGTTGATGAGCAAGGAGCTAGGGGGATACTTGCAGATCTATGATACTGGACAGCAGGAGGCTTGGCTGCGCTGGTTACTCTTGAAAGAGTTTGGCCATCACTTGGCAAACACTCTTCCTAAGAGTAAGAGGATGGATACTTGCATCATTGAGAAGCATAGAGTATGGATGCATGGTGTTGATATGACACTCATATCATTCGTTATGTCTTCATCACATGATTGGTATGATGGAAGTATGGGGAGGCAGCAAAATATTTTGTTGCTTTGCTTGTTTCTGGGAGAGCAAGAGCATATTTGCTCTCACACTTTGCATGATGTTGTAGGAGGAGGAGATGGCATTATCTCCTTGGTCTTTGATGATTTGGAATCTCTTCCATCTTGGGGAGTATTCCATATTTTTTGCAACATTATTGGAGGAATCTTTGACAAGGAGCATGTCAAAGATTAGAGTTTTGTATTGACAGGGGCTTATTTGCATAAGCTCACAGCGCTGTCACTTTGGAGCAGAGACTTATGGATGAAGTGTGCCCAGCGGAAATGTGGTGGATCCATAACCCACAGGTCCCAAGATCATTTCATATTTGTTTCACTTGATGAGCAAAGAGGAGGTAATGATGATAGAGCCATCTACCACTATGGCATGTTCTTCTTGACTTGGGGTTCCAAGCATCTTCTTGCAGCACATGGTTCATTATTCTTCATAGCATGCCAAAAAACTATGGAGGACTCATTTATGGACCCATGTACCATCTTACTTTCAGCATATGGTGAGAATTTTTTTTATACATTCAATGATTTGCACACTCTTACCATTCTTATGCAGTGCATTGCTTCACAAGAGGACAAGCTTGTCACATTGCTCCATGAGTTTTATTGGGAAATCTACATGATGGAGGCAGCCATCTCTTTTGTGGCCTTGGGAAAATGTTTTATCATCACTTGTATGTTCATTTTATACACTCTAACATGTATCATATGGAGACATGCATGATTAACCATGTAAGAAGAAACATTTTGCCTTGTACTTTCCTCAAGCAGCAACTTGTAAAACTGCGATGTACTTGTTTGGGAAGCTGTTGGTACCTTCTTGCATCACTTGAAACCTTCAGCATTTTCTTCATTTTATTGCTGATCATGACTTCATATGCTGATATAGATCAGATTTGTAAAGGAATCATGATTATGAGAGTGACACATGAGATGGATGTGTCCTTGAGTGGGGAGAATTCCCACATTTGTTTCACTACATGTTCTAATGGGAGCATGGGAGGATATATGGCCACCTAAGCCAAATGTTTATTTTTTTTTGAGGTGGGCCATGAGATTTATATTCATCCATTGTACATCCATGGGCAAGTGCTTGATCATATATTGTTGTTACATTCAACCATTTACTATCCTATAGTAGATGTGATGAATCTTGTACATTGCTTGCCATGTAACTTTCAGAGATTGTAGTGGATGAAACTGCGTTGTATCCTTGTGAGCCATTGTTTGTATCATGTATAACTTGCAGAAAACTTCTCATTGGGATACTCTATGATGATCTTGTCCTATTCATCATGGATGGATTTCTTTGGGCCAGCTTGTTCTTCATTGATGGAGGAGCGTTATTTGGAGGATTGTTCTTCACTTTTCCATTTAAGGGCAATACTTTTTCAACCCAGGATCAGCATACATTCTACACGTTTCATGAGTGGAGAGAAGGACAGCATGGGGTAAGCTATGATGCTTGTCAAATTCAGATTTTCATCCCACCTTCATTTCTGGAGCTTGAGGTGGAAGAAGATTTTCCGAAGTTGCCTTGTTGGGAGGTGGCTCATTTTGTTTGGATGATTGCTTGGGGATGGAGAATCCACATGAGGGAGATGTTCCTCATCACATTTCTAACTCCATGCCTTGGGTGGAGACTCTCCAGTTATATCCTTGCAGTTGCTTCAGGACAAGCAACATTTGGGAGGGGAGGACTGTAATGTTCCAAATTTTTCTTCAATAAATTGGAACATTAATTTTTGTCTAAATTCATTTAGGAGATGAATAATTGGGTAAGGAGGCCCAATGACAATAAAAACATAAATAAAATACATCTAGTATGGAAAGGGATCAACCATGGAACCAGATTTCACACCCTCATGTGTGAAAGGAGATATTTTCCAAGAGGTTTGACCAAGTCAACCAGCGCAGGATATGAGGTGGAAAGCATTACATGGGACAACGTAGGAGGGAAGATTCTAGAGGAATGGAAACCCTAATTTGAATTAGAGCCCATGGAGAGCCTTCACTTGCTATATATGGAGAGGAGGAGAGCCATTTCCATTCAGGCATATGTTTATGATTTCATGTTTATTTAGACATTGAGCATTCTTTGTTACTTAGCAAGAATTGCCGAGAAACTCCTGTTTAGGATTTCTTCACCTTCTTGAGAGGCCTCTTGAAGGTTGGTTTTCATTTTTCACATATCTTGGCTGAAGGCCAAAGAATCCTCCTCCAGTATAGCGTTATTGCTGCAGCAACATAACTCTGTGTGGTAGGGTGTTGCAGTGGAGGAACACAACACCACTTCTGGAGCTGATTTTCAGAGGAGGGAGCCTCCATTCCTTTGGGAAGCTAGTGAGGAAGGTTTCAGCACTCATTTCAGATCTTGGCATCAGGCCAACTCATATTCTTGCCCCTACTGCGCATTTTTCTCCAGTAACTGTGTTATTTCCATAGTGCATTTGCTGCGGGGTTTTGCAGATTGATTGGAGGGTGAGATCTCAAGTGTAAGGATCATCCTTCCACTTTGGAGATCCATTGGAGGAGGTTTACTTCAGATTTTTCATCGTCTTCAGCCTTCTCTATTGAGTTCCAGATTTGAGTTGCAACAGCTGCCCAGAAACTTCAGCATTTTTTCCGTTTTGTATATTTCAGCCAATCCCTTGGAGGATTGATGTATTATTGTTTCTAAGGGTTAGAGCTTTGCTCCCCTATTGTATTTGAGCCATATATTGTCATATCCATGTATTGACATTATTTTGCAGCAGCATTCTCTCATAGACTGTGTCCTCATAGCCTGGGTTTATGCAGAAATAACAGTGTTCTTTCATATTCATGTACAGTTATTGTTGAGGCTTGCATTGCCTTTCTTAAGTTGATGTTTCCTCAAGAACTTGTACTCATTTTGCTGCTATAACATTATTCATCGGCTATACATATCTTCTTGTCTCACAGCTATTAAAATAATTTTGTCTCTTCATGTATATGTTTTTCATATTGTTGTAGCTCACTTTTGAGTGGGATTCTTCAAGAAGCTCTATAGACAGAGCCTGAAAAGGGCCAGATAGCCTCCGGATCTCACACTTCCTTGAGAAGGTGACATATCCGGTAAATGCCCCTTTAGTCAATCTATGGAATAGATTGTTGATTGCTGACATTCCTGAAAAAGGAACATTACAGCACATCAGCCATCGCAACACAGGAATAGGCTTATTCAGCAACTGTCTCCTCCAAAATAGAGCCAACTTTCCATATTTTGTACACCTAGCCTATTATTTTGTAAAAATATCGAGTTTATTGTTTAAGATAATGCTAATAATACATTGTTATTTGAGACAAATTTTGTTAATCATTTTGTAATTTAGTATACATTAGGGGAATTTTGAGGTCTAAAATGGGCCTCCTAATGAAATTATAAAATAATATTAGATTACATCATCAAATTTTAGAGGGAAAAAAATAAAAACAATTTTTTCAACTCGTATTTTCAACTTATCTCCATATGGGTTTACTCAAATAATAAGCAGAAACACTCGTTGGATGTAAAAATTCATTCCTCATCCAAGGAGTACGCATGTTGCATACTTTCGATGGACACTAATACAAAAAAAAATCAGAAATACATGAAACAACGTGGTTGTAATCACATTTTCATGTATTTCTCATTTTTCGTGCAGCAGGGTCCATCGAAAGTATGCAACTTGGGTACTCCTTGGATGAGGAATTAAATTTTGCATCCAATGAGTACTCCCTCTCGAAATTTGAGTTAAACCTTAGGGAGATAAGTAAAAAATATGGGTTGAAAAAGTAGTTTTATTATTTTATTATTTTTTAATATTTTTACTTTTTTACTCCAAAAATGGTGAATCATCCCCCATGGTTGACATCATCATTTTGAATCCTATTGGTTATTATAAAGTTTATTTTGGTTGTACTTTTTTCTTAGGAGGCCCATTTTAGACCTCAAAATTCCCCTAATGAATACTTCACAGTTTGACGTATTAAGGATTGATTGTTGAGTATAATTTCTGCTAATCATTGTAATTTTCTGGTTGTTGGAAGCATCAATAATACAAGGACATTCTTCACAGGATTCATGTGATATTGTTAATGTGTTATTCATTGTTTTTCTTTCACTATATTTCTAAAAAGCTTAATTACATAATAGAAACTGTGATGAATAGGATATGTTATTAAGAGCACCCTGTTTTGTTTGTTTGTAATTACATGTTTTCTGCTAAGGTTCAATTGAATAATACTTAACTTCTCCTTAATTTCTACTGAATTCTACATTTCTTCTATTTTCATAATCCATTTAAAATCCTTAAAGATTTAGTTAGTGCAACCTATCTTGTTGTGTGAGACTCCTTCAAAAACTTATGTAGATCCAATTAATTGTAAGACTCCATAGCCCAATGGAATTGTAGTGATTTAATCAACAAAACAATCCAAATCAAACAAACAATCAGTACATTAAGAACTAGTTGTTACAGGTCAATTTGGAAATCACTCCCAAAACCTAGATCAATACAAATTAGGGTCTATGATTCTCTAAATCAGTTGTTACATGCCTTAAACAAGTCATACCATTGTTGTTTTTTATCCATGAAATTTTCACTACTTGGATACTAGTTGAAGTGTTCCATTGAGCCATCAACGCACCCCTAGACTGCAGTAAGTGCTTTGCAGAGCATCTGCTCCCATGCAAAGTTGTGCTGCAGAGAATCTAGGCCCACTTTATAGTGAGTTGGTCGACTGGGAGAGAATTCTTCATAGGATTCCTGGAATCTTCCCAATTTTTAGTGGCTTCTAGAAGTTGTTACAGTTATCACACTATCTGATAACTTCAAATATGAACACTATGGAGCCATTAAACCTCTTATCCTCATATTCCATTGAAAAAGGAAACCTCGTCATCCATTTTTTGAAAATCCATTCAATGATCAATTAATGCTAAACCATCCTCATTTCTTATAAATTGAGCATTGATCATAGTGCACAAGAGAGCAAGAATTTGAATTAGGAGAGTTATGCTAGTAAGATCACATCTCTTTGAGGTATTTTTTGCATGTAATTTCATTTTGCTGGAGTGATGTTGCTGATGTGATGAGGATAGGACTGAGGCTGGAGCAAGTTGACATCAAATCGATCCAATTGGTTGAAACTTCTCCTTCTACTTCATAATAAAGATATTTTTTCCTTTCCCAATACATGTGTTCACGATTTAATATGTGTATTTTCAAATGAAATCAATTCAATTTGATTAAGATGAATAGATCATATGCCTTTATGTCATTTTTTGTCTTCTTTTAGCCATTGTAGGTACCAATCAAGTGAGATTAGTTGATTGAGAGCGACGAAAGTGGCAAAAGTGAGACGAGGAATATCAAAATATCACAAGTAGGTGTTCTTCTCTCATTTATTTATATTGTAGAAAAGGTCAAGTGTCTTTCATCTATTGTTCTAAGTGTGACCACCACACTTAGGGAAACATATATATCCATATCTTTGATTTCCGTAAAACACTAGCCTAAAATTCACTCAAAACATAGCTAAATTTTACAGAGAGATCCCTCTCTGAAGCTAGCAGGGCTAGATCCCAGCTTCCAAAGCGGTTTTGAGGTTGTCCTTCGTGTTTATTCTCGCAATCTCGTAAATTACAGAATGATAACAGATGATACGATTAGACTAAGACTTTTTCAACGCACCCTAACAGGGCCTGCGATGAAATGGTATGTTGAGCAGCCTTCTGCTTCTCATGGAACCTTTAGCGCCCTCGCTACCGCGTTCCTCACCTATTTTCAGCTACCCATTTATCATGATTTGGGAATTGAACTGCTGACACATTTTAGGCAAACACCAGTCGTCCATATATCAGACCATCTCCATGAATGGCGATGACATTGTAGTTTTTGCAAAGGCGCTAAACTCGACGATAGAGTGTTGTTGGAATTATTTTTGAAAAATCTCATTGCTGATATTTCAAAAGACATGGCAATGCGAAAAACTGCCTCTGAGGAGGACACCATTAGCAAGGCCCAACAGCTTGAACTCATTTACACCAAGTCAGTATATATTTACAATGTCCTACCAAATGCCTTGCGCCTGCAAAATTATAAAGAGTTACCAGGCGCATAGAATACTGCAGACAGTTTGATCGAGTCCTTGACCCAAGGTCACCTAACCAGTAGTATCCTATACCCAGGACACCTGTACGATTCTACTCAAAACATATCACAACTTGGCTATAACCATCAAAGTCAATCTACACCTTTGCAGAATATTATGAATAGGGTAATACCATACCATCAACATCGGGGAGGCTCATAACCTCCCTCGCAAGGGAACTAGTACTCAACTAGGAATGTTGATACAAGAGAGCCTCCCCAAAAATATTACACCAATCAGGGACCAGGGGACCTATATCCCCCTTTTCCCACACAAAATCCACCACCAATGCAAAACAACACGCTGGTGAACCTAGTGCAACGATCCCGGGCTCAACAGCGACAGTCTTATGACCAGGAGAACAACAATAATCCTCCAAACACCACAAAAAATAATCTTAGGAATAAGCAAAAGGGAGACTATAGACAGAGGGGAAGTAATCAACAACGCCCCTCGTGATCTCAGTCTAGGGGCAACCCCAACCAAAATCAAAACAAAGAGCCAAATAGTAACTCCCCAGGGAAAAATAAGAGAACTAGTTTGTTATCTCTAAATTGGTACAGATGGGCTGCTCCACCAGACAACCTAGAGAAACTCTTTCAGACCAACTTTGGACTAAAAATTAGCCTCTTCATCCTGAGAGGGATCTCTCAAAGTAACTATGATTTTTCCAATTATGATTCACTCAGATGGCTAACTCTATGATATTGTCTTGAATGTGTTTGTTTGCAGGTGAATAATGTAAATGGTTTACTACCATTGGGCTTATGGAGTCATTGTTAGGAAATTCAATGACAATGGCTCTCCTTGTGGAAGCTAAGGCATGTAGATGTTTCAATGATAGGACAACACACACACAAAAATATACAATAGCTTAATGTTCAAAGGAAGTCAGAGCATGACAAAATGAATTCTGAGTAATTGAAACATCAAGATATTGAAAGAAAAATATTAAGATATATAGGACAAATGCTCATTTAAACACCAAAAGAATCTCAGGTGAAGAAGAAAAACACAATCACTGTATATTACTGATCATCAAAAAAATTACAAAGTGGTAGTGTAGAATAACATTCTCCAACCCGATATTCTTCGAATTACTTCCTATTAATAGGCTTTAGTCACTTACATTGGATCTTCCCAAATGGCTAAATCCTCGAACCATTTGTTTTGACACCTCACTTAAAAATAAACTAGATACCTGGAAATGAAACCAAAACTTAATGACTTTAGACTTAGAAGCCTATTAGGACTCTACCTCCTATTTATTACATTCACTAACTGTAGAACTGGATAATTACATCAATAATATCCAAGTGCTCAAGTGGCACTAACCATAATCAAGACATAAATACCCCCACTAGATTTAGAACCAATCACCCTAATTTTAAGGAAAATATTATCATGATATTTGATCATTGTCTTTATGCTGAGCTGGAGAAAAACACAACTTTGTCGAGGAGAAAATTTATGCTGCAGTGTTCCACTAATACTCTTTAACACCTCCACATGGTTGGCTAACCTTCAGTACACCTTCAAAATACCAAAATGCTACCAAATGTTGCTTGTTGTAGAAACAAATTAAAACATGCAATTTCATAGCGTGATATTGTAGCAACTTTATTTCACTTGTCCATGCCAATTTTTAGCCTTATTCTCTGATTTGGATGTGTTGGTTATACAAAATTAGCTAAATACAAATTTCCTCCATCTTTGATTTCGCCCAAAACTGTGATTTTTGAAAAAAAAGTCACCTACAGGGATTTCGTAGCAAAATATGGCATTCAAGCCTAGGGTTCGCTACGAAATTTCCTAATTGGAAGAAAAACACAAAATTTTCCATTTTCCTCAAAATTTCAATTTTAAATGTGGAAATGTTGATTCTTGAATGCTGCAAAATTGTCAAAAATGTTTTAGGCCAACTCTTCAAGATTTGGGAACTTCATCTTTAGCATTAGGAGACTGTATCTCTTCATGTTCATTTATCACTTTGATTTTAAGCCTTATTTTCTTCAGTTCTGACTCTATCATCTCCATTTGATCCTCTCTAATTCTTTGACCTGGCTTTTGATCCTCTTCCTTTCAGATTGTAACCATAATTTTATTTTCCTGGCGTTTTCCATTACCCTTCTCAAAGGAAATGTCCTTTTCAACAACTTCTTGGCATTGGTTAGTGATTCATAATATTGGTTTAGCTTATCATTAACTTCTTTGAAATCTTCCATTGGCTTTCTGTCTACCTTGGCCTCCTGTACTTATAACTTGATCTCAATGACCTCTTCTCTGGCATCTCTTAACTGCTCCTTTAATACCTATAATTTTTGGTTTTTTCCACCATCTTCTATTTTCCTTTCCTGCACAAAAAATCCTTGGGTGTTGGAGACAGGTGAATAATATCTTCTATGATAGGTTGCTTTCATTTTTCAATGTCCTCTGTCTTCTTATTTTCCATGACACCCTTTGAAATTTGCAGCCTATTAAGTGGTTTTCTTGGCTGAAATAAGAAACCTGCATCTTCTCTTGCAAAATAAAGCATTTTAACAGTCTTACCCTTCTTTTTCTTCTTTTCACCTTCAATCTCTTCAGCTCTGACAACTGGAGCCTCCTTAATATATATATCTTGAAGGATGTCTTCAAGGTTTCCCTTTCCAACTTTTTGAATTATAGTTATCCTCCTGTGAAGGTTGTGGGAATTTTTCCTCTAGTATGGGTTATGTTTCAACATCCATTGGCTCTAATATATGCTCTATTTCTTCTTTATTCACACCTTTTGTCCCAGGTGGATATTTATCATTTTTATTTGATGGAGTACCTTTTGGCTTTGGGGTTTTCTTAGGTGTCACTGAATCAAATTCATAACCACTGAGGAAAAGGAAAGTAGCCCAATCTCTGTTTAATTTCTTCAATTCCTCCAACACTAGGAGTTTAATCAAGCCATGATGGAAGATTGATGTCTCACTGCCTTCAGCCCTAGCTTAAACCTTGTCAGAAATTTCCCATAATCTCCTAAACAAGAAGAATGGAAGGTCAAGAGACTGCTTACCAGTAAAGTGCAATAGAAGCCTCAAATGGTACAGGTAAACCATATGAAATCTTCCCTCACAATTAAATTCCTTTTGGATCACAAACAACAGTTTGGAATAATTCTCCTTAATATAACTTTTTGGAATCCTAGATGCCATGTCAGCTCCAATGTGTTCTGGTTTTACAAATTCTTCACAAATCTACATCTTGAATTTAATGTCTTTGAGCCATTCTTCACCCTCTCTTGGTATCTCTGTGGCTTGAGAAATGGTCTCAGGTGACATTGTAAAATTTAGAACCCCCACCTTCGAAGTTGTGAATGTGAAATTTACTGCAAAATTATTTGATATTTGAGCATGAAATCTTTGGAGTTTTTGACAGAATTTCAGGCATCCAACATTTCTTAATGCTTCTACAAAATTGGGGTCTTCATTGAGTAGATTTAGGTCCATGGGTTCGTATCTCACACAAGAGCCTCCCTTGTTTACTTTCTTCTTCATAGCCATATTCTTTTATAATGATGCCACATTTTGAACTGTGACACCTACAAAGAGACAAACTAAACAACAAGTTGCTTGTTGTGGGACTAATATTCTTAGATATGAATATGGACTGATGCATGAAAAACTCGAACAATAGAAGATAGTGAGGTGCTTAGGGGATAAGTTTTAAAGATGGAATTTGAAAGTGGAGAGCATGATGAAAAATATGGGAGTGAAGGATAATGATGAGGGTATTTATGCTTTTGCATGCCTGGATGATCATGATAACATATTAGATGACCTCACCTTTACCCCTAACCATTAGAAAATTGACAACTCATCGTCCTCTATTTTGGTGCAGAAAACACGATTTCGCAGCATATTCAGTTATAAACCTGGCAGATTCGCTACAGACTGGTCAGGTGATTCCGTTGTGAAATTTTCCAGTTTTCATTTATATTCATTGCAGAACCGTGAAAAATCAGACATGTGGCCATTACCTTGATTTTAAACCATGCATGTGAACCTTAGGTGGAACTTGATAGATATGACTGAGATGACATGACTAATGGAGTATTTTAGACTTAGGATAAAGACTTATTTCATGAATTTCTCATCAATTTCATGAACCAACCTTATGATACAAAATGAAACCTAGGTGAGTGACCCTAATAAAAAATTAAAAATTTATGTGTGATAACACATTCTAAGGACAAATAATTGTTGTGCCATATGTGGTTAATATGGTCATTACACTCACCACTGTCCTGAACTCCCTGAATTGAAAAAAATTCAGGGTAACTAAGGACAAGGGGGACCTAGTCAACAACCTATTGTAATGCAGGAACCCTTCCCCCACCAAGGAGTGGTTAACCCCCATCAACAACAACCACCGCAAAATGATATCGGAGGAGGCAGTCACAAGATTTACATGGCTAGTGAAGAATTATTCTTCCAAATAAGGAATAGGAACTACGATACTCCTTCGGACACCAACCCATTCACTAGGACATTTGGCCCAATTTCTGACGGCCAAAATGTCGCTCTTGCAACACATAGGTGTCCCAAGAGCAACACTTTGAGGCAGGGAAAAACGCGGTTTGCCTTAGAGTCGCAATTCTAACACTTCAATTAAGTGTCGGAAGATCGACACCATTTCTGACATTTCCATATGGTCGTCGCTATTCTGACGTTAGCCCGATCGTCGCTATTCTAACGGTAGAAAAATGTTGCTATTCTGACGATACCATAACCATAGCTATTCCAATGATACCATAACCGTCGCTATTCCAATGATACCATAAACGTCGCTAGAACATCGGAATACTGACAAAAATAAATTTTAATAATAAAATAGTAAATGCCGCAAGACCGACATAAAAAAACAATTTTAAAAGGAATCAAGTGTCGCTAGAGCAACGTTTCAAAACTTTTTAAAAAGAAATCAAGTGTCGCTAGAGCGACGTTTCAAAATTAAAAAAAAAAAAAAGTGTCGCTAGAGTGACATTTAAAACATTTTTAAAAGAAATCAAGCGTCGCTAGAGCGACGTTTCAAATTATTTTTTAGAATAAATAGCCGTCGGAATACCGACGAAACAAAATATTGTTTAAAAAAAAAACCAACAGAGTGTCGGTTCTACTTTTGAATTCCCCATTTTCAGAGATTGGGAAGGAATCTTGCATGTCATCAAACATCCCCACATGGAAATATGACTGCTACAGCACTTTTTATGGACTTACCCAGTTTCTATGTTTTACAGCAGCGAAGTATTCATCCAGATTCCAAAACTTATGCTCTTCTTCTACAGGAATGTGCTTGTTCTAAATATTTATCACAAGGGAAGGGAATCCATGCCCATATAACACACACAGGCTTTCAATCATATACTTTTATAGGCAATAACCTGATCAGCATATATGTTAAATGTGGCAATCTAGAGGATGCGCAACAAGTGTTTGACGAAATTCCTAAGAGAAATATTATTACATGGAATGCAATGATAGCTGGGTATTTTGGCAATGGACAGGATGGGGAAGTTGTGAAGCTTTTTTGTAACCTGCAACAGGCAGGAGTGAGATCAAACCAATCTACTTTGGTAAGTGTTCTCAAGGTATGTAAGACCGTGGAAGATATGGGACAGGTACATGCCCTGATTATCAAAACTGGATTTGTGTTGGATGTTAATGTGGCAAGTTGTTTGGTGGATGTGTATGTTAAATGTGGTGAAGTGATCAAAGTTGGCCGAGTTTTCGATCAAATTCCTGAAAGATATGTAGTTTCATGGACATATATGATGGCAGGATATGCCCAAAGTGAACTTGGGAAGGAAGCCCTTGAGCTTCTCTATCAAATGCAACGTGGAGGCATAAGGCCGAATCACTTTACACTTGCTAGTGCCCTCACTGCTTGTGCAAGCCAAGCTACAGTGGAAAAGGGTAAGGCACTCCATCCTCATGTCAATAAATCTGGGGTTGATTTTGATGCCTTTGTGGGGAGTGCACTTATTAACATGTATATGAAATGTAGGAGTATTGAGGATGCTTATAAATTGTTTTATAAATCGTCTGAACAAATGTAGTATCTTGGAGTGCAATGGTTGCAGGATATATGTAGAGGAGGCCCTGATTGCCTTTTTCTGAATGCAAGGGATGGGCTCAGAGTTAAATCATTTTGTTCTCTCAAGTGCTCTTAATGCATGCACGAACATAACAGTTGTGAAAGAGGGGAAGCAAGTGCATGCTTACGCCATCCAAATTGGATTTGAGTCTACTCTTTGCCTGAGGAATACCCTTGTAACCATGTATGCTAAATGCAAAAATATAGATGATGCACTTCAAGTGTTCAACAAGATGAACAACGGGGACAGTGTCTCGTGGACAGCAATTGTTTCAACATTTGCGCAGAATGAACATGGTGAGAGTGCTTTTAAGTTGTTTTGTAAAATGCAAAGAGAAAATATAACACTGGATGTATCCACTTTTGCCAGTGCAGTTGGTGTATGTGCCATCCTAGGGGAATATATAGAGAAGGGAAAGGAGCTCCATGCCAGTATCATTAAAACTGGATTTGATTCAGCTTTCTGTGTGAGAAGTTCACTTGTTACCATGTATGCTAAATGCGGGAGCATAGAGGATGTGAAAGAAGTGTTTGGCAGAAATCCAACATTGGATGTGGTCTTATGGAACGCAATGATTGCAAGTTATGCCCAACATGGTTATGGGGAACAGGCACTCCAAATTTTTGCGCAAATGCAATGTGTAGGTTTGAATCCAAACTGCATGACCTTTGTCAGTGTGCTTTCTGCATGAATCCATGTAGATCTCATGGATGAAGGTTACCATCTTTTTAATTCCATGATTAGTTGCTACCAGATCACTCAAATGATGGAGCATTATAATTGCATCGTTGATATTAGTGTTCGGGTTGGGCACTTGAATGAGGTAATGGAATTTATAAATAAAATTTATGTTGAAGTTGATGCTATGATTTGGCGGACCTTTCTTGGTGCTTGTAGGGTACATGGTAATTTGGAACTAGGAAAATATGCAGCACAACATATTCTTGAGCTAGAGACAGAAGACTCTGCAGAAAATGTGCTTCTGTCAAACATCTATATTGCAGCTGGAAAATGGGATGATAGAGATGACGTGAGAAAATTAATGGATGGTAGCAATATTAAAAAGGAGGCGGGACATAGGGTCATTGAGGTCAAGAATCAGGTGCACAAGTTTATTGCAAGTGACAAATCACACTCACAAATAGCTGAAATATATTCCAAGTTGGAGGAACTAAATGCACAAATGAAGAACGTAGGCTATGTCCCTAACACAAACTTTGTACTTCATGACGTTGATGAAGAGCACAAGGAGTATTTGGTCTTCTCCTCTCCCTTTGTGAAATTTATTTTATAACAAGGGCTGCTAACATAGTAAAAACTTAGTCACTTGCTTTCAGATAATTTTAAAAATGAAGTGGTACATTTTTTTATCTTTAAAAAACTGTAGAGCTTGCACTAATGTACATCTATTTGTTAAAGTGGATTCCCTCTAATTGTCAGTTATCCCAGTTTTAGAATTTCACTTTAAAATTAAAGGTATGGTATTTATGTACATATAACCCTATAAGCACATAACTCTAAATTAACAAGGTAAATTTATTTTCTAATAGCAAGAAGCTTGAAACAATTGGATAAAATGGAAAGCGGGCAAAGCATTTCATAGGAAGTTTGTCAAAAATGACAGAAATTTTATCACTATGGTGCCTGTACAGTCAAGCAAAATTCCTTCTTCTAATTCATTTTGAAGGTGACGCATTTAACACTGACAGAATTGGAGTTAATTATCATCCATCTAGGGCAAAGCATTTCATAGCCAGTTTTTCAAGCATGACAGGTTCTATCACTATGGTGCCAATACAGGCAAGCTGAATTCATTTTCCTAATTCAAAACAAATTTTTAAGGTGATGCATTTAACACTGACAGAATTGGAGTTAATTTTTATCTATCCCAATTCAGACTTCTGAAGGAAACTAAGAGTGTAAATTTCATGCTACAACTTTAAATTAGTGGGGGGAGTTTCCTTTCAACTTGCTACAAGTCTCAACCTTCCTATAAGCAATAACATCATATATACAATCAAAACCTAAAAACAAATTCAATGAAAGAGAAATATCAAACACCTTAAATTATACATAAGTTATAACTAAATTTTTTTTTGGAATTTCTCAAAAATGTTTATCTATCCAGATTTGAGGTTGACCAACCAACTAAATTTGGCATATTAAATTTTTTAGCATATTTTCATACTTTGCCCTATTTACCCTGTTACAACAAAATCTAACATCCCCAAATGATGTGAAGTCCCAAACATCAAGGGGATAGTCTTGTTCAACTCGGGAAGGCTGCCCACTATCACCATAGTAGCTCTTACTCTCTCTCTTTTGGTTGGCTCTTCTTCAACAAGGGGGTCTTCCCTAAGAAAAGGATTATCAAGGAGATGGAGTGGGGGCTGAACATTAAAAACAAAAATTCTTGATAAAACAAAGTGTTTTGTAGAAATGGTATGTGACGATGGAAATGGAAAAGGGGGAATGAAGAGAAAATTAAAGAAAATGAGGGAAAGAAAGAAATGGGATGATGTAAGATGCTAAAGCCTTAGATGCAGCGGCTTATTTTGATCTTATCTCTGCACTAGTGGTTTTGAGGATGGGGATATAAGTTCCATTGTATATACCCTTCCATTATTTCACTTACTGTTTGTAAATATTTTCATGTATATATGACATATTTTTCAATATCTATATCCATTCATTCATCTGTCTATCTATCTATATTAAACATTTCAATTAAATTACCCAATTCAATATTCAAGGAAAGATAAATGGGCGAAAATATTGATGCACTAGGAGTCTGTTTAAAAACATATGGGTAAAATATAATTCGTTGAGTATATGAAGACTGTAGGTTTTAACCCTGTACACAAATTAGCTGCAAACGAATCTTAAAAATAGAAAATAAACAATAGTGAGAGCATAAAACATAAAACAGATACACACAGAGATTTTCCGCTGGATCCCAAATCGGGACGACTAGCTTGATTTTCCATTATATTCCTTTTAGTGTTACAACACATATATATACATGCTGAAGCATACAGAAACCCCAATCCATTAACCCTGGATTCGAACATAACCGTAGTTCCCTTGACTGGATCTACAAAATACCAAGGGCCGAAAACCATCATGCCCCAAAACCATGTGCAAACCCATGCACAAAACCATGGGCGGGTCCGCCCACCAGAAAATAAGGACCAAAAAAAATTTTCGGGGTGCTGCCTCGGACCCCGACAGGGGGGGCTGCCATTCCCCCCTATTACCCCCTCGCTTGTGACTAGTCGTGGAAATAATATAACACAAACCCAACATTCTCCCACTTGTTGTTTTCTTTCCACAGGGGGCCACAGGAGAGTTGAGTCATTAGCCCAGCTTTGCAACACCCATTGTTTCTCTACACCAAGAGAAATTTTGAGTGCTCAAAGACTTTGTCAATGCATCTGCAACATTCTTCAAAGTGTCCACCTTTACCAGCAACACCCTTTTAGCTTCAACCATATATCTCACAAAGTGGTATTGAACATCAATGTGCTTTGTCTTTGAATGATAAGCAGGGTTCTTAGACAAGAAAAATGCACTTTGGCTATCACAGACTATCCTTATATCTTTTTGCACCAACCCCATACTTGAACACAATCTCTGCAACCAAACTTCTTCCTTGCTTGAATGAGTGGTTGCCATGTATTCTGCCTCTGTAGTTGAAAGAGCCACTACAGACTATCTTTTACTCATACAACTGACTGCACCTCCAAATAGGCTAAACACATACCCACTTGTAGATCTTCTTTGGTCAAAATCTCCAGCCCAGTCAGTATCAACAAAACCACAAATGTCCAACACTCTTTCCAACCCTGGTCTTCCCTGGTAGCACAAGCCATAATCACTAGTGCCACACAAATATCTGAAAACCCGCTTCCTTGTTGTCTAATGCTCCTTCCCTAGGTTTGACATAAACCTACACAGTACTCCCACTGCATGTGCAATGTCTGGTCTAGTATAGACCATTGCATACATCAGGCTACCCACTGCACTTGCATATGGAACACGGGACATGTCCTCCTCTTCTTCTTGTGTCTTGGGACACTTTTCAGCAGACAGCTTTGTACCTACAGGAATCGAAACATTCACCGGTTTACTATCCTGCATATTGAACCTTTGCAATATAGTCCCGACATACTTCCTCTGGTTTAACCAGAGCTTCCTCTTTGCCTGATCTCTCTTAATTTCCATGCCCAAAATATAGTTTGCAACACCAAGATCCTTCATGTCGAATTTGGAGAACAGCTGGGTCTCCAAATCTTGGATAATTTCTTTGTCATTTCCAATCAAAAACATATCATCCACATACAAGACCAAATAAATAACACGGTCACCAATTAATTTAAAATAAACACAGTGATCCTCCTTGCTTCTAGTGAAGCCAATTCCCTGTACATAGGTATCAAATTTCTGATACCACAACCTTGGTGATTATTTTAACCCATACAGAGACTTCTTTAACCTGCATACTAGTTCTTTCTTCCCCTTCACCATAAAGCCTTCAGGTTGTTTCATGTAGATCTCCTCTTCAAGATCCCCATGAAGAAATGTTGTCTTCACATCCATCTGTTCTACCTCAAAATCAAATGCAGCAGCGACAGATAAAAGTAATCTAATAGAAGTAACTTTGGTAATAGGAGAAAAAATATCACCAAAATCAATTCCCGGCACCTGGGAATAACCTTGTGCTACCAACCGAGCTTTGTATTTCTCCACCTTGCCTTCTACATTCATCTTCTTCTTAAACACCCATTTTCTCTCGATGGGCTTTCTTCCAGCCGAAAACTCCACCAGATCCCATGCCTTATTTTTGTGCAAGGATGCCATTTCATAAACCATGGCCTCCTTCCAGAGTTTTCCATCCTATGAATGTACTGCCTCCCTGACAGTTCTGGGATCATCATCAGTTATAGTTAAAGAAAAATTTGAATAGAAAGCAGATGGACTATACCTTTCTAGTCGTCTCCTTTCCCGAACTGATCTTCTCACAACTGGAGTTTGTGGCTCTTCCTCTTCTGAGTCTTCTTCTGTTGTAGAGTCTGATTCATCCTCCTTTAGCTCAAAATCTATCTTCTTAGGTTCCTTTGGTAGGAATTCATGTTTAACAATATCTTTCACCTCTCTAAACACCACATCTCGGCTATACACAACCTTCCTTGTTTCCAAGTTCCAAAGCTTGTACCCCTTTAAACCATCCTTATACCCAATTAAGATGCACCTTTCAAATTTATTATCCAACTTGCTCCTTTTCTCCTTTGGAACATGTACATATGCATCACATCCAAATACACTCAGATGTGAAAGAGAGGGTTTCTTACCAGTCCATACCTCATGTAGAGTCTTATCCTCCAACGCTGATGAAGGTGATCTATTAACCAAGTAACATGCAGTCTCTATTACCTCTGTCCAGAATTCTTGTCCTAACCTGGTACCACTGAGCATGCTTCTTTCCTTTCCCATCAGTGTTCTGTTCATTCTTTGTGCAACTCCGTTTTGCTGAGGTGTGTATGGAGTAGTCTTCTGCCATGCTATACCACACTTCTTACAGAACTCTTCAAATTCCTTCTTACAGAACTCCCCACCATTATCTGTCCTTAGCACCTTTATCTTATTCTTTGTCTGGTTTTCCACCAGAGCCTTAAATTATTTAAATCTATCAAAGACTTCATATTTCTTCCTTAAGAAATATATCCATGTATTCCTCGAAAAGTCATCTATGAATGAAACATAGTACACAGACCTACCCAGTGATGGAACCGACATAGGTCCAAACACATCACTATGCACAAGCTCTAATATCTTGTTCGCCCTCTTAGCACCAGAAGGAAAACTCACCTGATTCTGCTTCCCATACACACAATGTTCACAGAAACCGAAATCCAGAGAGCTATTGTACATACCTTCTACCATACCATTTCCATGCAGTATCTGAAGGCCCTTCTCTCCAATATGTTCAAGCCTTTGATGCCATAGTATGGTATTTTCTCCAGAGACCGCTAGGCTTTCCGCTCCACTTTCGAGAACCACAGAATTGTTGCACCCATCAATAACAGTGCTGCCCTGAAGCTTGTACATAGTTCCAATGTGAATTCCCCGCATTAATACTAGTGCTCCCCAAACCATCTTACAGGTATCTTTCTCGAACACTATTTTTACACCTGCATCATCCATCTTGCTTACAGAAATCAAATTTCTGGCCAATGCAAGAATGTATAGAACACCAGGAAGTGTTCTAATCCTTCCACCTTGCAGCTTTAGCTTGAATTTTCCACGTCCGACGATTCTGGCCTTCCTATCATCACCTAAGAAGACATCACCACCATCATATTTCTCATACTCGTAGAAACTACCCCCTATGGGGAGGAAGGGAAAGGCTCCCACTGCACCTGCAAGCCAATCAACTACCATGACTCATGATCTACATGTGTATTTGAAGAAGAAGGAAATGATACATCCCCACCTTCATCCAAGGTATTTTTTCCTCTCCAAGGAGCATCCACGTATCCCTTTCCTTTCTCAGGAGCTTTAGATCTGCATTCCTTTTTGTAGTGCCCTTCCTTTCCGCATTTCCAGCACACCTTTACAAACTTTTCAGGAGATTTAGATCTCCCTCTAGATTTAGATCTCCCACTTGAAACCTTATTCTTGTTTCTGTTCTGGGACCTTCCTCGTACAGATAAGGCATCTCCATTCTGACCCTCCATATTTCTCCATCTCATTTCCTCTGACAGCAAGGCTGAGACAATGTCATCAAAATTCAAGGTGGTTGTATTGCTACCTATTGCAATAACTAGATTGTCCCATGAACCTGGTAGAGAACACAACAAACTGATGCACTTATCTTCATCTAAGATTTTAATATCAACAGATGACAGCTGACTTACCACAGTATTGAAGGCATTCAGATGCTCTGTCACTGAATCTCTATCCTTCATCCTCAGGTTATACAGTTTTTTCTTGTAGGAACAATTTATTCACCAAAGACTTAGATTGGTACAAAGTCCCTAGCTTGTCCCACAAGGGCTTCACCGTAGCTTCCCCAAATACATTCAACAATATTTAATCTGAGACACACAACCATATTGTGCTCTTTACCTTCCGATCTAGCTTCTTCCAGTCTTCATCTGACATTGTCGTTGGTTTAGTACCTAGATCTATCGTGATCCATTGATCTTTATCCACCAACAGATCCTCCATCTTGAGCTTCCACAACTCAAAACTCTGACCATTAAGTTTTTCGATCTCTATCTTCCTGCCGCTCGCCACCTTTTTCACCGCAAGAATCAATCCCATAGATCTCCCACTGAACAGGGTCTACCTCAGGCCTGAGAAAAAAACCCCTCAACAATAAAGGCATACCCTTGAAACCAAAACTACTCTGATACCAAATGTAGGTTTTAACCCTGTACAGAAATAAGCTACAAACGAATCTTAAAAATAGAAAATAAACAATAGTGAGAGCATAAAACATAAAACAGATACACACAGATATTTTCCCCTGAATCCCAAATCGGGACAACCAGCTTGGTTTTTCATTATATTCCTTTTAGTGTTACAACACATATATATACATGTCGAAGCATACATAAACCCCAATCCATTAACCCTGGATAGAACATAACCGTAGTTCCCTTGACCGGATCTACAAAATACCAGGGGCCGAAAACCATCATGCCCCAAAACCGTGTGCAAACCCATGCACAAAACCATGTGCGGGTCTGCCCACCGGAAAATAAGGACCAAAAAATTTTTCCAGGGCGCTACCCCAGACCCCAACAGGGGGGGCTATCGCCCCCCCTATTACCCCCCCCCCCCCGCGCGTGACTAGTCATGGAAAGAATATAACACAAACCCAACAAAGACTTCAAACAATGGCTCAATGTCAAGCATAAAGTATCAGATTTTTGGTTTGGGATGTATACCTCAGAAGTTCTTGGATCTAATAATAATTAACACAAACACCATACTGTACTATCCTATGGAAATTTTTGTGATGACATGGATGAATAACCACCAGAGTCATTGTGCACCACATTTGTTTCTTGACCAGGAGATTGTTCCCTACTCAAGAAGGCATTCCTTAAAAATGAAAGATCCCATGCTGCAGAACTTTGCAGTTGTACATCATTCGACCCTTTTACAACTCCAAGGATCTCGTTTATCAGCAATTGTGAAAATTGCTCACAAAGAGGATTTGAGAGCATAGGTCCTCTTACATAAGATGTTTCCTACTCCAATAAAGAGAAAAAATAATTATCTATATGATATAATCAGTGAATAATTGTACAATGTAATGATCAATAAACATCAACATGATCAGCTGCAATAATCTTGATTGCCACTTTGAAAGGATCATACCTTTTGTTTGGCTATTAGCTAAAAATCTAGTGCATGCTGGCTAGATAGAGTGATAAGCCTAGCCCCAGCACCCATGCAATTGACTATACCAATCATCCCACCAAAGTGAACAAGTGGAGGATTCGGATCAGTGTAAGTTCTTCTTATTGTTTCTAGCAATTTTTTAACATCTTCAACTTTTATTGGATGTGCAAATTCATTTAAAATACAAGAAATAAGGTTTCCTGATCTAATGTAGCTTGCCAATAACAAATTTTGATACAAATAACTATGCTCCTTTTGACATGCAACTTTAGAAATCAGTATTCTAAACCCATTGACAAGGGAATCTAACAAATTTTGATACAAATAACTATGCTCCTTTTGACATGCAACTTTAGAAATCAGTATTCTAAACCCATTGAAAAGGGAATCTAATCCTTCACCGATAAGTTCCAGCTTGTGACAAATATTCATAGCAGTAGATAAAGCTAAATATGAACCTATCGCCAAGGATACTGCATAAATATCATCATAGGCAAAATACTCTGAGTGTGAATGCTTTCCTTGCCATGAGTTCACAAAAGGGATCCAAGATATTAAAATGTTTGTAATCTCAACCACCATGGCTGGACTTCCACTCTTTTGTATAGCAACAACAGAGGTTCCTAGACCAATGACAAGCCCCGCAATACCCCATATATTTTCCTCTATATTGTCCCAGTGTTTACCAGCATGTTCTGTCAGTTTGCTATAACCTGTATTACAATCAACTCCATTAAACAGCTCAAATTGGTAAAGGTTCTACAAGGCCTCAATAGCAGATGGACACATCTAGCAAAGCAACTGAATTAGACTTTTCACAGCTTGTTCAAGTAATGTTGTCGTTTCTTGTTTTCTTGTTCCTAGTTCTTTCGATGTATCACTATTGATGGGATCACCCTTGAGGAGACTTTGCAAAGAAAAACCTAGACCTACACCACATGCACCTATTACAAGAGGTCTATTGCTCCTACCTGCAACCTGCATGTGATAAATCAATTAACCAACCTCAAACTAGTAAAGTTAAAAATGATGCTAGTGATCTGATCTCTAAATATGCTAGAGAAAATGATGCAATATGAAAATATATGAACATAAGAGCATCCCTAAGAAGCTAATGATATATTCATATATGAACATGAGAGCATCCCTAAGAAGCTAACAATATATTCAAATATGAACACGAGAGCATCCCTAAGAAGCTAATGATGTATTCACGAACTGGACATAAAACACTATATACATCAATATTCATAAGATATTTAGCAACGTTGCTTCAAATAATGAATTATAAATTATCAATTCCCAGTTGCTAATGCATGTTATAACTTGCAAGTGTTGAAATGTTCATGTGGTAATCCACTCTAATGTACTGTAGTATAGTATAGCCAATAGTCGTTCACTATTATTAAAGGGGTAGTGTGAGTACAGGATTATAATCACCTTCTAATATTAACTCTAGGTTCATGATGTTGCATTTCATACAAAGGAGAATAATGAACAGAACCATGTAGAGATATTATATTTGAGAAGTAAAAATAAAAAGATGAAGTACCTTAACAAGAGAAGCTGGATCAAATTTTGTTAGTGCCTTGTGTAGATATTTATGGGGGGCCTCAAAATAATGGGTCAATGACATACTTTAAATTTCATACGCCAAAGTTAGTGGTAAAAAATCTCAGTAATTTTAGAATTCAGAAGAAATTAAATGAAAGGGCACGATATTTGGAGAGAGTAGTCATTTGATGATATGTGACAGTGATGAATAAATCAGCCACATTATATTTCTCGAGTAGTCTTTGTTGATGTCAACACAATAATGTAGTGTAGGGTGGTTTATGTTCTATTTGATGTGGGCCTACACCTTGTGGGACAGTAGTGGATGAGCCCACATCAAAATTCTATATTTAAGTTGTCATATGTTCCTCACTAAAGGCTCCCTTCTTTTTGTGAATTTAGGCTATCATTTGTTAAAATAAGGAAGCACAAGTGACATATCTAATTCTATCTTTAAAAGAATCTACTTATTGAAGGCCATAATAGCTTTCTTCTCTTTGGGGGATGCATTGTCCCTAATGATGCTAGATTTTCTTGCAGATTTTTGGGCATTAGCTAGCACTTGGGTTGTTCTTGGTTTCTTTGCTCTAGTTTTTTTTATCCTTGTTTATTGGGAATTTAGCTGTTATTGGAGCATTTCTTATATTAACAATATCCTATACAATACCTACATTCTAATTTTCCCCTTTAAATATTTCTTTTAGAAATGCAAATGTCTTCTGAAAATTAGGCATGGTTTTTTAATCTTATTATTAGGTCATTATCTTTGTAGAAAGGTTGAGGGTTGGATTTTCCAATCCTCTGTTGCCAGTGCAAGGCTAACAATGTTTTTCATTGTATTTGGTTTTTATACTACTACAGAGCTTCATAGATCAGCCTTGGATTTGTGCCTTCTTTTGCTAATCCATTTATAAATTGGAACATCTATTACTTTATTGGCATATTTGCTAAGATAGCAACATACCTTTCCATTCTGATCACTCTGCTCAAATTTCCAATTTGAAAAGATCTCTTTCTGGACTCTTAAGTGACCTACTGCTACCGACAAGACTAACAACAATTTAGAAGCAATCCTAATGAGCCCTGATATTTGTTGTTTTCCCACAACATTGAATAATTTCTTGATCTTTCAAGACCTCCTCAAGAAGCCTCATTTCCACACTACACTGAGCTTTTTCTGTCTACTTGGGCTAGTAGCAGCCAATATTGGTTGGGGCAATTTCATACATATATTGACAAGTATTTTTTGACGTATTCGAAGGGTTCACAAGACTATTTCGAAATATGATTTCTACCTAGAAATGGAAGAATTCACCTATGTATAGATGGTCTCTTGCACAAGTTGAGATCACTATATTTTGTGCCCTTTTCTTATGCATAAATAATTAATATAGAATTTAAGGTGAAATTTGGACATAACACACTTAAACATGCAGAAACCAGAAAATATGTCAGTGATATCTACTTTCATTTGAGTCCATTTGCCACCGTTGCCATTGATATCTCTAGATATGGTTGTTGCTGCTGTGATCTTTTAAGCTATGAACACTTGCAAATATTCTACCTTTGTTCCTGAGGAGGAAGGAGTAAAAAAGTGGATGTGTTTGAACTTTGGGTTAGAAATGAAACCTGTTGTGCGATGTTATGAATCAAAAGGACAGATCGAGTGTACTTCATGAGGCCATGATCCCGATAATATGCCTAAACATAGACAGGAAACAATGCAGTGTGTCATTCATTCACAACAAAGACCAGGTTGCCATCCCCATAACATACACCACCACAAGGCACCTCCCAAGGAACCTGTTCACAAGACTTCCAACGTCAGTCCCCTACCCATCAAAAAACTGTGAGATCTTTAATTTGTTAAACAATCTGTTGATATTTTTAATGAACATAATGAGTTAGAAAAGGAAAGACGCACCAAAAGCGAAATACGAGAGTTATAACAAGTCGTAATTCAAAAATATTAAGAGGGAATAGTTCACTAGTGAAAAACAACTATTCACCAAGCTTACAGGTGTACTTAGATGACAAAAAAGTTTAAACCAAAGTTTATAGATGTAAGTGAAATGAAATGGAAGAAAAGGGTCCTAGTTATCTTGTGACATAATTTAAATCACCATAGTGAGGAATATGATAATATAACTGATAGGATGGGGAAGAAAGAAAATAGTTGCTCATTAAGTATTGCTAGAGATTGTAGAGCACAAATTAAAGACATGTAGCAAACTTGTGTTTGACTTGAATGTTGATATTAAGACAACAACAGATTGATGGGGAAAGAGAGATGGTCTTGTTGACAATGATAAGATAGGAAATGAAGGCCAGATATAGGTTATGTTATCTATTAAGTTATTAAAACAGTTCCGAACAAAATCGTAAACAGTCTTTATCTGGAGGATTTGGGATCTGTCTTGGATGGTAGTTTAATTCTCATTACTCTTTGTCTGAAGGATATCCTCTAACAACATCATTTTCTATAATGTAAATGTTTCATTCAAGATATATTAACATGATTGAGTGTTTTAGTGATTTTAAACATATTTCTAGGATTTATATTGAATTACAGATAAATGTACTAGACACCTGTTTATATAACTATGAAGTACATGCAAACTAAATCTAAGAAGAATAGAATGATAAAAAATGATAAATCCCAAACCCACTGAGCTAGGGTCCCCACCTCAACTGCAGCTTTGCAAAAGAGTACCAAGTGCTTCAAAATATCCTGCATTCATATTACTTACAATCAGTCATCAACTAACAAAAAATCAAAAACAACAAAACCTCTTAAGCTAGGAACATAGTAAGCTGGAAAACACAGTCATGCTTTGAACATATTTTAGATAACTAAGACTGACTTAAAGAACTAGCAAGATATCCAGATGAAAATTACTTTTGGTAAATTACAATTACGCTGCTCTTTTCTATTCATTCTGTACTGGTCCATTTTTTTGTTGGCAGAGCTCAACAATATACGTGATGCACATGAATCAGACATATTTCATGTATGTTAAATTTGACAACAATATATCTATATTACACTAAATTTCTAGGACATTCAAATGATCTTAAATGCTTTAAATTCTTAAAGATGTATTTTGGTCAAAATGTCTCAAGGGATGACATATTCAATCTGGAAATCACGGCACATTATAGAGTTCTTTGAAAAGATCATGACATTGTAGCTTCCCATGACAAGCAGAAGTTAGATGCAAGTGAAAAAAAAGGCAGTATGGGAGGGACACAAGATGTGAAATCACCTCCCTATTTCCCTAATATATGTTGTTGTTAAATCCCTGAAATATTGGACTTTCGATAAATACGAAATCCACATTATAAATGTAAGCTTAGTAATAGCCAACTTCAAAGTCCTGTAATCAATATATAAGCCAGTAATCATGCCCTAAAAATCATGGCAACCTTACTAAATAAAACATGCGACTTAATAGGAAGATGCTCCAGAAATCAGAGGCCATCTTGGGAATGAAGGGCAGGATTAGGTATTCTGCTAGTCTCTGTAATCCAATAAAAACCCAGGGTAAAAAGCAAAGCCCTGGAAATAAAACACCCAGATGCAACTATAATAGCCCTTGTGATTCCCGACATTTGAACATAATCCTCCTGATCATCTTCCCTGTTGGGAGCAGAGAAGATGGTACATAGTTTACAAATGATATAATATGTGAGCAGAATGATGAACCCTAATACCAATCTGATGGGAAGCAAGGTGATCAATGCAATTAGCAGAATAGCCTTCTCCTTCAAAGGCAGCGGACCCTTTATCTACAACACCGATTGACAATTTTTGGGACCAAAAACAAAATATATATATATATTTTTTTATATCGTTTGGAAATTCAAAATGTAATGCTATTCTATCTCTTTTGGAAATTGAGAATCTTGATGTTGATGGCAAAGAATAGTGCAAACAAGACTATGAATGACATCGTAGCAACCACTAATGGTCCCATAAAATCGTACCTATATCCAAAGTAGCTCCTCAAGAATTTGTTTACTTGTTGTTTTGTACCATCATCCAACATCATTTCTTCTGAGTTATCCTCGAACAGAGATGCTATCAGTCCATATAGATTCCATGAAAATGGGGAACCCTAATAATACCATCTCCACCACACTGGAATCCTCTGCAATAGTCAAGAAAGAAAACCCTTCCAAGTGAATAAACTTGAATAGGAGCGAGTGGCTTGATTCATGAGAACTTAGTTTAACCTATTGTAGATTTGGATTACCTGAAGGTTTTCTGTCTCAAATTAATTTTATTGTGGATTTTACAATGAAATTGTTTGAATTCAATAACGAAGTCAATGGTTTTAACTCACTGTCATATTTAGAGAAATAATTTCAACATCCAAATATTTCCATCTCCTTCAAAGCCTCTGGAGAAACAGTTGTTGATCCTCGAACAGTAAAACTGAGCGAACAAGCGGAGTGGGAAAAAAAATTTGAATAGGTCGATTAAGATAGAGTAGCTGCCAAATTAAATTTCCAATTGTTTTCCCTAAACGTCATAAGACTGAAGTTTGTGCCATCAACGTCGCAATATCGATGGAATTCCTAAACGTTGCAATACCAACGACCGTCTCCTAAACGTCACAAGACTGACGTATGACTCCTAAATGTCGGTAGTCCGACGACTTTTCCCTCAACGTCGCAAGACCGACGGTATCCCTAAACGTCGCAAGACCGACGAAGGTCTCCTAAATGTCACAATAGCAACGGTTTGTCCTATAACATTGATATTTCGACGGTTTTTCATGTAACATCGGTATTCTGACAATTGTCCTAAACGTCATTGTTCCAACGATACTCCAAAAATGTCGCTAGAGTGACACTTGTTGGCAGGATTAAAAAAAATGAGAAAAATTGGGGAAATTTACGACAATACATCAAAAGTGTCGAAACTAAAGTGTCGGAATTTTGACCATATGTACTAGTGATTAGGTACAAGTACGAGTGCACCTACAACATCGTTAAATATCTCCAAAGTAACTATCGAGCCCCTTCTAAAAAAGGTCAAGGGACCAACAAGGCACGCATGAAATCACTCTAAATCCGCTCATAGCTATAGCATAGCGTATGATTTAGCTCAATCACCTGCTACTATGTCAGCTCTAGAAGTTCTATATTCATACCCAAGACAACAGAAAGCCTTACTTTCTGCATTAGGCACAATCGATCCTTTCGATTCATGCCTAATGGTTTTTGACTTAGACAAGGCAAGCCTGAGGCTTCCTTCTCTAACTACTTTCCAAATACCAGTTTCGGTTCATTACATCACCATACACTGATGCATCATCGATGAAGGAGCATCCACATGTATCATTTCCAAATCAGTTTGGAAAAATTTAGTATCACCTGAATTAAAACCATCTAACATCATGCTTAGAGCATACGACGATCGCCTGTCAGCCCCCATCGGTATGTATCAAAATGTCCCAGTAAACCTGGCTAGAAAGACATTTCTTATAGACATTGAAGTATTAGATGCACAACTTGACTACAATATCCTCCTTGGGCGGAGTTATATGTATGCCATAACTGCAGTCACATCCTCTGTCTTTAGGGTAATGATGTATCCCCATGATGATCAGATCATCACCATTGACCAGCTCACATACTACAACAAGAAACCCATGACCGCTCGCGATGTCATGCTACCGTACGTAGACACAACCACAGAACCACTTACACGGTATACAGAATTCGTCCCCGGCCAGTTCAAATCATCATCCATTCTAGGGTCATTCCTAAGAGATACTCATATTATACCAGAGGGAGTCCTGGAAAGCATGGGGGCACTGGTGTGCATGATTCTCTCATCAAACACCAAAACTAGCCCAGACATAGAAACCAACAATACGAAGGTCGAGGCCACTGGCGTGGAATTCCTACCATATGCCATTTCACAAACCCCATTTTTACACCCCCCACCTATTTTTGTGTCAAAACAAGTCATGGAAACTATGACATTGTCGAATATGGATTTTGCAATACTCGTGTGGTATTTGGTCCCCCCATCCATGCTGGAAAGTCCAGACATCACCTCTACAGGAATAACCCCTATTGCCCCTCAAGAGATCATAGCAGTCAACAAAACACCTGTAGCAGAACCAGCTGACACGACCAAGAACAATAACAAAAAAGGGAAAAAGTTGAAACCCCCAAGTTACCTAGGGCATTACAACCTTGCGCATTGTGCAATGTCGTAGGTCATCCTACTAATATTTTCCTGGAGCTAGAAGAATTGAAACCCCTTATATAAACCAAAAGAAATACCGCGACCTTGAATTCCCATAAAAAATAACATGCCATGAACAACCAAGGGAAATCATGATGCACCAATCATATGTGACCAATATGGGAATTATACTCATCATTTCCCAGAGATGTCATGATATAGGGATACCTTGCAAGCCCTAGAGCAATATTACTAGGAGGACCCCTCAGTGCTACCCATGCAAATGGACAAGCGTGAACCAAAAACCATATTGTACATATGAGAGGAACCTACATATTTCTCGTATACAGTCATCATTCCAATGGATCAGAGATGGAAAATAGAGGCCATACTGCAGGTCCCAGTTTGTGCACTGTGTGATGAGCCTGATCACTTATTCAAGCAGTACCCCGAGTTAAAGGCATTTAACCATTGGTATCACATCCCACAATTTTCCTAAAGAAACTTAGTTTGGCATCAATGACATACATGTTAGATTTATCAGAGCAACCACCATGTGTGCCATTGTCCTCATATCTATCGATTTCGTTCTATGTTGGATTTCATGCGACACTTCGTTGTTGAAAACCCTGACTTAGCCGGCTTGGACACAAACTCCACAAACATCACTACAAATCAAAGGACGAAAGCAACAAGGACCATATTGTATGTGTCATAGGAGATACAGTCACCTGAACGACCACCTCTTCCCCGTAATCGTCCTCAAGCTCTAGTCCAACTCTGCGCACTCTACGATGAGTGAGATCACTTCATCGTTGACTGTGCAGCTCTAGAGTTATTTCAAATATGGTACTTGGCCAACATAGTGTACTACGAAGACCTATGAGCAGTCCAATATTTGTGCCGAGTGTGTTGAAATAAACATCTGGTTCATCATTGTCCCTACATCCCCCACTCCCGTTCGGTGTTAAATTGTTTATGCCAGGCCATAACCTGTCTCGCTGTAGCAGACAGATTGGATTCGGACTCAGTGGAAAGTTTGACAACCCAAGAGAATGAGGCAACTAGGTCCATCTTCTTCATATTAGCAGAAAAATTTCCAACAAGGGAGCATATTATTGCCCCCAACCACTACCCACGAATAATCCTAGCCTGCGCATTATGCAATGCACATGATCATTTGATCGCTCAATGCCCAGATTTACGATTACTTCGCAAATGGTACCCAATTAATCTGGTAGTACAAAGGAAGTGGAGAACCAAAGAGCTACAGTCTTGTCAGATTTTCCAAGACAACCATCACGCTCGACATTGTACTTACATCCCCCAATTTCGACCTATGTTAGACATCATACGCTCATTGGTCACCAATTACCTGGATGTAACCGGTTTCAAACCTAGGGAGATAGGTGAAATGTGGCATTCCCCCCATCATCACCAAAACCCTAGGAAATCTAAGGCGACCACTCATCTTAGTTGGGCATGAAACAAGCCAAGAATAGCATGTACTCTATGCAGTAGAAAGGACCAGATGGTCAATCAATATCAGGAACTCAAGAAACTCACTGAAAGTCTTTGCATGGTCACAACCATATCGCATATCCATCCCTCTAATCAAGAGAAGATCACACGATGCTACTCTAGGATATGCTCGCAATTTAACCACACTTTGAATTGTGAATACCTCCCAAGGTTATGGGCGTAAATATTAGCATTGAGTCAGGACTCCCCAAAGGAGCCACACCACCCAAGACTGAAGACTCGGAGGTGGAAAAAGCACAAAAATTCACCAATTCCCAACTGTCTCCAAGCATCCACATCAAGCATGGAGAGTAGTGTTGGTTCTCACACCATCTACCCATTAGGTACCTTTACTTCATGCAACATCTTCACAAGCCACAACCATGACACAAATATATTCCCTATGTTGCAAACATTTTGACACCTCTACATTCAACGCAATCTTCAAGTAAAGGAAGATGTGTGTACCCCTAGTGCACTGCCAAGAGAGCATGACTCTCCTCTGCCCAAAATCAAAACAAATATTGTGGAAATTTTATCAGATCCCGATGGTACATGCTTACCCAACCCCATCAACGAGCTCTACCTCAAAAAATTCCACCCATAAGGCAGAAAGCCACCACAACACAGTTTAGGTATGCCCTCTATTTTTTCTTTGAATTCAAGTTATTTCAAATATGTTTCTATGAAAAATACTCTTTTACTTACGATATTAGTTGCAGGTATTACAAACATGCCAAATCACCATATGTCCCAACCGAAAAAAGTACAAAATAATGTATCATTCTACCCCCAGCATGATAGGCTCCCCAAGAATATTTGCATATCCTAACATCATTTCTTCAAAGAAATCAAACATAGGTTTCATTCACCCAACCATTTTTATCATCACCTCACCTTGTACATTATAAACACCCTTGCAGGTTGGTAGATCCTTACCCTCCATGGCGTTCATCACTCATGTAGACAATACACCAAAGACCTGGAGCCATGGCTATAAAACCCCAAGCCCAGGAAGCACTTCATGTTCATTCATCCATCATACATCAAGTCAAGTTTTACCCGTGCCATGTTAAAGCCCCTTTCCCTGGCTACCATTCTCACAAGCAGATCAGAAAAATGCACCACTGCATCTCACACTTGGCCTATCACACCTCCCATTAGCATAGTCCATATGCGACATTTTTTATCCATTTCATCACCCCCGCACTGAGACCAACCAATGGGGCCCCCACCATCAGAAAAACACATTTCTCACACCATGGTGAAGGATTATTTCATGTTTATAGGGGCACCCGTCTATGTGCTTGTACATCCAAACCAATTTTATATTCTTTTTTAAAGTGTACAAAGATTTTTTAGGAGACCACTCCCAGCCATCCATTTACATTTCTCACTTGGTAGAAGTCCATATTCAACCTTGGTCGAAGCTACAGATTCTTTTTCCACACCCAACCATGACACTCATAGAAACCATACACCCACCCTGGACGTCCTACTGACCCTAGGGATGTCTCGCCATAAATTTTTATTAGTGCCACGATTCACATTTATAACTACGACCTTGGGCCACTTAAATACCATCCTCATTTATAACCATTTCTCATCATCATACCTAGTTAACCCATCACACCATGCATTAGTACTCATTTCGGTCAGTTGATGCTTCCTTCTTGTCAACTACGACAAACATTTTCCAAGAAGGAGGTGGTACTTTGGATGACTCCTCACCTCAATAGGGGCATCCCTGGATGGCACTATGGGAATCATAATTTCCCATTGATATCATCGATCCTCTTTAAATTTGACTTCAACATAAGCTTTCATGTCAATATGGTATCATACTTCATAACCGTTGCACTCTGTCAGAATTCTTCGAAGACCCCGTGACTTGATAAGCATATATTTCAACAATGCTTACATAGGAAGGTCCCCAACAGTTAAATACCCATGCATACAATGAGAACATGTTCTAAAAAAAACATGTCATACCAATATTATGCATGTGGACACCACATTTAACCTTCTTTCAAAGAAAACAATGTCCCCGAGGGTGTTAGCAATCGTTGTTATCAACCAATAGCATTTCACTACCAAAAGTGGCATAAAAAAAACCACTATCTGTCAGATAAGCATAACTAGTCAAAACATCACGAGCATGGGATGTGCCTGCCTCGTAGAATTATTTTATTCACTCTATCTCTTGCAAGTTTCCAACAGAGAATGGTGTCTTTTTTACTCAAGGCAAGGGGTCTCTCAACTCAGTTTCAAAGCAAGTTACTCTCTCTCTCTCTCTCTCAAAAATATCACACTGAAAAGAAACCATAATGTATTTTGGCTATATAGTTCTTCCTAGACCTTATACATTTGGGGGAACCTGTTAACACTGGAAAATCATACGGGAAAAAGACATTAAAAATGTCAAGCAGAAGGTACATATAAAGGTTTCCAGAGAAAAAATACATTAGGAGGAGCCAAAAATAAAAAATTTCCTAAGGTCAAAAGACAAAATTTATGGATCGCGCACATGCAACGCAGGCTCTTTACGCACAGTGCGGATTTTTCTTTGATAGCCGTGCACAGTGCGCTATCACTTCAATAGTCGGGCGGTCCTGGGGATGACAGAATGTCACCATTCGGGACCACTTGGCACACTTGGTTAAAAATATTCCCACTCAACCTAACCAAGTACAGTCGCCTTTGAGTCACCTTAAGGCCTTAATGCAGCACACAAAGGAATCATACCACCACTCTTATGTCACCATCCATCTTGGGCCAAGAGGAGGGAAAATTTGAAAATGTTCTATAAAATCCATCCTTGGGAAGAAGATTGGAAGACACATTGTTATGTTGACCAAATTTCTCCATACCAAACCATCTTGTGGTGTCCAGCAACAGGAGGATTGGAAGGACTCAGTTGTTGGCCACCCAACATCTCAATCCAAGAGAGAGGAGTTCACCACATGTTAATTGATCTACCATCCTCTGAGAGGGAAGAGAGTCTTGCTGAAAAATTAAGGGGAAGAGACCTCCTTGTCTTGGATATTATGGCTCCATAGCTCGAAGGATCCACTACAAGAGATTTAGCATTATATCTTCTACTACCACCAACACCTAATAAAGGGAGAAGCTCTCCATTGTTGATTTATTAGTGTGTTTTCTCTATTGTGTGCGTATCTTATGCATGTTGTTTTGTTTTTGTTTTATTTTTTATGTAGCATGTTATGTTTCCTTTCTAACTTATCTTATTACATGTTGAACTTGTTCCACTCACATTTTACAAACCATTGTGGCATGTGACTCTTATGTAGGTAAGAAGCCTCCCTTCTATAGAAAATGTATTTTGTACGCCCATGCGCCGAATACACTTCCACAATGTGTATCATATTTTGGATACCAAATCCTTGGTGACTGCTTTACAAGTTATTTCTTGCCATTCACCCAAATCATTCTAGTTGCTTCTTGTAGATCTCTTCTTACAGATCCTCGTGAATAAATGTTGTCTTCACATCCATTTGTTCTGCCTCAAAATAAAAAGCACCAACAATAGATACAAGTAATATAATAGAAGCTAACTTGGCATCAGGAGAAAAAATATCACCAAAATCAATTCCCTACACCTAGGAATAACCTTTTGCTACTAACCGAGATTTTTATTTCTCCACCTTCCCTTCTGTATTCATCTTCTTCTTAAATACCCATTTT
This sequence comes from Pinus albicaulis, assembly GCA_034641835.2. Taxonomy (NCBI): domain Eukaryota; kingdom Viridiplantae; phylum Streptophyta; class Pinopsida; order Pinales; family Pinaceae; genus Pinus; species Pinus albicaulis. Next base: position 1,153,620,343 of record CM076580.1, on the reverse strand, counting down.
CTTCCAGTGGATTTCCTTCCAGTCTAAAACTCCACCATGTCCCAAGCCTCATTTTTTTCCAAAGATGTCATTTCATCAAACATGGATTCCTTCCAGAGTTTTCCATCTTCTGAATCCACTACCTCCTTCATAGTTATGGGATCATCATAAGTAATAGATAATACAAAATTTGAAAAGAAAGTATATGGACTATACCTCTCTAGCTTCCTTCTCTCTCTAACTGATACTCTCAAAACTAGAGTGTGTGGCTCTTCCTCTTCGGATTCTTGTTCTGTTGTAGAATTTTATTCTTCCTCCTTTAGTTCAAAATCTATCTTCTCAGGTTCCTTTGGTAGGACTTCATGTTTAATAACATATTTCACCTCTCTAAACACCACATCTCAGTTGTACACAACCTTCCTTGTTTCTGGGTTCCAAATCTTATAACCTTTCAAACCATCCTTATACCCAATAAAGATGCACCTTTCATATTTACTATCCAACTTGGTTCTTTTCTCCTTTGGAACATGTACATATGCATCACAACCAAATACCCTTAGATGTGAAAGATATGGTTTCTTACAAGTACATACCTCATGTGGATTCTTATCCTCCTATAATGATCATGGTGATTTATTAAATAGATAACATGCAGTATCCATTTCCTTTGCCCAGAATTCCTGCCCTAATCCAATGCCACTTAACATGCTTCTTTCCTTTTCCTTCAATGTATTTTTCATTTTTTCTGCAACTCCATTTTTTTGAGGTGTGTATGGACTAGTCTTTTGTCATGTTATACCACACTTCTTACAGAAATCTTCAAATTCCTTCTTTCAGAACTCTCCACCATTATCTGTCCTCAACATCTTGATATTCTTCTCTGTTTGATTTTCTACTAGAGCCTTAAATTATTTAAATCTATCAAAGACTTCATATTTCTTCTCGAGGAAATATATCCATGTATTCCTCGAGAATTCATTTATAAATTAGACATAGTACACAAATTTTCCTGGTGATGGAACCGACATAGTTCCAAACACATCACGGTGCACAAGCTCTAATATCCCTTTCCCCCTCTTAGCACCATAGGGGAAGCTCACTTGATTCTTCTTCCCATATACACAATTTTCATATAAATCAAAATGTAAAGAGTAATTAGACATACCTTCTACCATACCATTACCATGTAGTATTCAAATACCCTTCTCTCCAATGTTTCCCAGTATTTGATGCCATAACATAGTATTTTCTCTAGAGACCACTAGGAACCATAGAATTGTTGCACCCATCAATAATATTATTACCCATAAGCTTGTATAAAGTTCTAATTTGATCTCCCCACATCAATATCAGTGCTCCCTGAACCTTCTTGTAGGTATCTTTCTTGAACATTGCTTTTACACCTGCATCATCCATCTTGCTTACAGAAATCATATTTCTAGCCAATGCAAGAATGTGTAGAACACCAGGAAGTGTTCTAATCATTCCACCTTATAACTTCAGCTTGAATTTTCCATGTCCTGTGATTTTTTCCTTCCTTTCATCCCCAAGGAAGACATCACCACCATCATGTTTCTCGTACTCGTTGAACCACTCCTTATTGGGAGTGAAGTGAAACAATGCACTTGGGTCAATCAAATATGCCTCATGATCTACATGTGCACTTGAACAAGAAGCCAAGTAAACATACCCACCTTAATCTAAGGTGGTTTTCGCCTCTGTATAAGGAACATCATCAGATACCTTTCATTTCTCAGAAGTTTTAGATCTACAGTCCTTTTTTTTGTTCCCTTCTTTTGCACTTTTCCAACATACCTTTACAGATTTTCCTAGAGATTTAGATCTCCCTCAAGATTTAGATCTCCCACTTGAGGACTTATTTTTAATTTTATTATGGGACTTTCCTCTCATAAACAAGGCATCTCCATTTTGGCTCTCCATGTTTTTTCGTATCATCTCCTCCGACAACAAGGATGAGACTATTTCATGAAACTTCAAGGTAGTTATATTATTACCTATTTCAACAACCATACTATCCCACGAGTCTAGTAGAGAACACAACAGACTGATACACTTATCTTCATCTAAAATTTTAATATCAATAGATAAAAATGGACTTACCATAGTATTGAAGGCATTTCGATGCTTTGTCACTAATTCTTCATCCTTCATCCTCAGGTTATACAACTTTTTCTAAAGGAACATTTTTTTCACCAAAGACTTAGATTGATACAAAGTCCTTAAATTGTCCCACCAAACCTTCATCATAGCTTCCCATGATACATTCAACAATACTAAATATGAGAGATATAATTGTATTGTGATATTTTCCTTTTGTTCTAACTTCACCTAGTATTCTTCCGACATTCTTGTTGGTTCCATACTTGGATCTACAGTGATCCCATCATCTTTATCCACCAACAGATCCTCCATATTGAGCTTCCACAACTCAAAACTTTTTCCATTGAATTTTTCGATCTCTAACTTTCCACTGTTCACCATCTTCTTTCACTGCAAGAATCGATCCCACATATCTCCTAGTGTAACAGGTTCTACCATAGGGCCGAGAAAAACCCCACAACAGCAAAGGCATCCCCTTGAAGCCAAAACAACTTTGATACCAAATGTAGGATTTAACCCTTTATAGAAATCTTAAAACAAAAAATATACAATGCAAATAACATAAAATAAATAGACAGATATTTTCCCCTAGATCCCAAAACCGGGAATACCAAATTTATTTTTCATTATTGTTCCTTTCAATGTTACAATATATATGTGTGTGTGTGTGTGTGTGTGTGTGTGTGTGCATTCCAAATCATTCATAAATCCCAATCCACTAACCCTGGATTAGAACATAATTGTAGTTCCCTTGACTAGATCTACAAATACCATGGGAAAAAACCACCATGCCCAAAAAACATGCTCAAAAACCATGAAAAAAAAATGGGTAGGCCCACCCATAATATTTGAGTTTTCCCACCATCCTTGGGTCTGCATTAAATAAAATAAAATTCTCGGGCGCTGCCCCATACCCAATGACGTGTCGAAAGAATATAACATGAAACCAACACTAGATACATCTATCACAAGTGAGGAATACTGGAACTCCCCCCATCGGTGAAAATATGAGAAGGGAAGGGTCCTTAGGTTGTGGTGACAGTGGGCCTTAGTTCCAAATTGTTGTTCTTCCCTCTAGCTTTATCCTATTTACTAGGAGTGCTATTTTGTGCAACAACATTTTTGGCGTTGTTGTCGAGGACACGAGACATGTATATTGTTCCCATATGACTATATTGACATATCATTTTGGAAACTCCATTGGAAGAATGAAGACCTAGTTCTTCATTGAAATTTAATTTCAATGCTTGTAGGATGAAGCAAGCATCTCTCTAGGCATCTCTGATTACACCCTGGCGACTCCTACATAATTTATATGTGTATCATAATATGATTTATTTCTTTGATGAATTTCCCACCTTGGACATCAATAGCATTTTTGTACACCCTAATCATGTCACCTGGGTTTCCATACATGGGGTGCTTATGTTTGATAGTGATCCACTTTCTGCAATTAGTCATGTACCAATATTTTTTGCACATATGTCAAAGGTTGAAGTGGTTTACCACGATGTCCTCATAATTTTATTCTTGAGATCCCGCCATGGTCATAATTCATGGATACATAATTGTAAACCTAGGAGAATCTCATTTATTGAAGCATTATTTTATGGTTTTCTTAAGCATTTTCAATCATGCCAACCACTGGATATTCAAGAGGGAGACTTCATTGAACGTCAAGAGAATCTTGGAAAAGATGATCCCAATAACCTTTTAGATATTGATATTAGTGATTACTTACATATTGAAGAGGGGAAATGGGAAATCATGGGCATATTTTTGACAAGGACCCTATCTATGACTCCAATGATGATGTTATCAATAAGAACCTTGTCTTTCCTCATGATCATGGGAACGTATTTGAGTCACATGCGGACCCTTTCCTCAACCCTTATTACACTATCACTATAATAATGAACCTTTTCCCCCTTCTAAGAATGGTCTTGAGGAGAAATAATTCATTAGATTTACCACTTCTTCTCGGCATAATGAGCACACCATGATTTCCTCGCTTACATACAATCATCCTACTGAGAAAATTGCTTATTGTGTCTCTCAAAGCCATTGTTCGCATTTTCCTTCACTTTATGACCTTAGGGTGGCCATAAATCATGACATTAATAAGAAGGATCTTGATAGGGAATTCATACTCCTGGTTATCTAATCATCCATTCTATGTTTCCTAGAAATTATCCAACTCTCCAAGTTGGTGTCCTTCCCTTCGCACATTACTCCTTTATATGATGTCTGGGTCTCTTATTCTCCAACCTCCTACCCTAATAGTCCCACATATGATTCTTCCTATATCTTATTTTGCACTTGTTGCATGAGAAATCATGGGAGAAGATGTTCTCATATTTACTAGATAATCTATCCGGGTTGAATTGTCTCTATGATTACACTTAGTATTATAATAATGTAATATGTATGTTAGGGTAGGATGCATCGCATCTTCATTTTTTCATTATAATTTAATATCAAATTATGTTATCATGCTATATAGGTGCATTTAGATTATATTTTCATTCTAGAATAATTTTTATTTCCTATTTATTTTATGAACTAGCTAAAGCATGGGTGATCAAAGGACACCATCAAAACATGTTGCCTTGTTTTCATTGTCTAGGATGTGCAGGTAACAAGTCTATAGTACCAGTAGACTTCTAGTGTTCTTATGAATTGTTCCAATCATTATGTGCCCTCCCTCATATGTCATGATCGTATGTTTGAAGGTGGTCCTTCCAACCCCAAAGGTATGATTTTTCATTATGTAATTGGGTGTTTATGATTTCTTTTCTTGGGCACATTTGGGCATTGATTAGAGGGGGATTCGGAAAAAATAAAAACCTTTGACTTGTACTCTTGTTCACTTACCTCGTCTAGGGGGTTAATCTTGGATCCTAGTCCCGTGGGATCTCCTATATGAGCTATTAGATTTAGGAGTGGCACTACATGGGAAACTCTAATTTTGGTTGTGTGGTCCTGCTTCCTAACACCATATATATCACTCCCCTCCACTCATTACAAGCCCTTTTTCACATTTTCCAATATGGGTCCAAATTTACTCGTTGGGTCCACAAGTTGTTAGCCTCCCCTTCACCTTGTCCACAACTTGGGTCAGGCCTGGAATGATGCCCCGAAGGTTGATAAAGCTAAAAATAAAGATAAAAGCAAAATATGACCACATACAACAAGAAATGTACCACAAAATGCAAAATATGGTCAAGAAAAAATAATTTAGCACACGGGAAAAAGCCAAACATGAGCTCTACCTCGTATCATCATGGCCATTGCCCTAGTTCCTAGGGCCCCTATGAGTTTCCCCCTTGCATCATTAAGGAACTCATGATTGTCCCAACCCCTAGTGGGCGATAAACTGCCCCACATTAAGGGGGTATTCACTGCTAGATCTTTCACATCATGCTCTCATTCCCTTGAGCCCCAAGCAATAAAAAGAACAAAATCAATGAAAGGAAAAAGGAATATGAAGAAGGGTGGAAAATAAAAATCCCAGGTAACTCATATACCATGATTTCTCCCTCTTACATTCATACACCCAAGGTGTGGGCCTCCTTTATCATAGCTATCCTTGTACCATGGAATGTGGCTTGGAGCCTCTCCTTCTACCCCCCACTCCATTCCATCACTATTTCACGTTACACCTACCATTTGGTAGATGTTCTAGGGACCTGTCACTCCCTTAGAGGTTGAAACCACCTAATAGGGTCCTTCATTAACTCCCTTGTCGAGAAAGGTAACATTAGTACCTGTTTAAAACCCATTGGAAGGGAATGCCACCATGAAGTGTCCAATTTTCCCCTTGATTGTCTATATTATTTACTCAATTGCACTAAGGAATTGTTGTACTGGAAGGTGAGGAGAGACATTGGATCTTATACAGGATTACAGGTGGGTCTTCATCTTGGACTTGGCCTCCCTATATGGCATCCAAGCCCTCCATAGGGTCATAATGGAACTTGTATAGTGAGGATTGAGAGCCATGGGCCTCCAACCATGTAAAGCACTTATTGCCACACTATGGGCTTCTTCAATACTGCCACATTGCTTGTTCATGCCCCAGTTATACAGAGATGATGATGCACTTGGACCATGTTGCTTAATTGGCTACACAACATACTCGACACTTAGCTTATGATCCAAGGCCCATAGGAGGTTTTGTTTCACCCAGAGAGACATGGGAGGGTGTGTGTCATATTTTAGCCCTCATTGATGGAGCATCAACTTGATTTTGAGCCATTTGGAAACCCATGAGATCATTTGGAGCCCACTGAGCCAAAATTGGGTTTTGGATATGTTTTGCAACATTAGGAGGTCATCCCCCTCTTATTCATCACTTTGAAGTCCCTCGCCCTCATTCTTAGCACATGATGCCTCAACACTAACATTGGAGAGGACTTAACATTAATTACATGGGCTAAAGGACAAATAAAATAATAATTAATGTAAAGCCATATTGGTTGGCTTGTAACCAAGGGTTTTTTACCTTATTTTAACACATTAGGGGCTTCATATTTAAAAATACGGACCTATGAGTATTGTGTAAATATGAGAGACTGACTCTCATTTGAAGTCTTCACACTTGGGATTTTTGGCTACCACACTAGAGTATTTTCCACCTGCAATTTTGTGGAGAGATTTGAATGAAGCTAATGCATTTTAATATTTGGAAAAGTTTTTTTTCTATCTTGGTGCTTCTTTTTAGATTTATTGTGGATGGATATACTCTTCATTGTCTTGTAAGTTCCTTTTAATGCTATATTCTGAAATAATGAATGTCTAATGCATGGAATTTTATTCTTTTGGTTATTATTGTGCCCTAATTCATGAAAACGTGTTTAAGGGCTTGATACTATTGGAAAAAATTTCATGTGTTACTCATAATATGATGAATGAATGAATATTCTTATAGGATAATTTGCTTCCTTGAAACTCCATAACAATTTCCATTGAAATATAAAAGTATAAATTTGTAGTGTAGTTGCGTCCATACATAGTGAAGTTGCTCCTTTAGGCTTCTTTGAAGAACAAAGTTACCAAATCAAGATCATTTTTTACTCCAATCCTCTCAATTTCTAAGCACTGGTCCTAGATCCTTGGTGATCACATACAACTAAAAAATCATACTTATTTCACCTTCTTCGTCGTTTCTTTTTCATCCCTTTAAGGATAAGGAGGACCATCTAGGTCTTGGTGTGAAATTTTAGGGAGGAGGAATTTTTGAATTCCATCCAGACATGAATCTTCCTTAGTGTCTCCTATAGGCATCCACAAGTTCTGAACAAATTCCGATCGTGGAATTTTAGTACAATTGATTCCATAGCTATCGTACCAAGTGGGAACCATAGAATTCATCCTTCAACTTGGGGATTCTTTGAAGATTTAACTTTACAACTTGTTGAAGTATATCATTCACAACCTTTTCTCTTATCTACCTTGACCTTGGATGAGATCTTATATTGTAAAATTTATCAACCCTAAGTCTCGTATAGTCTTTCTGTCAAAGGGTTTTTCTTGGAAAGTCTTCCTAGCTTCTCCCAAAACTCACACTTTCCTTGAACCTTTCCATTGAACAAGCCTCATTGCCTCACTTCAAACCAATCCCGGATACATCTATCACAAGTGAGGGATATTAGGACTCCTCCTGTCGATGAAAATACGAGAAGAGAAAGGGAAATAGGCTTGGTGACAATGGGCCTTAGTCCCAAATTGTTGTTTTTCACTCTAGCTTTAGCATTTTTACTAGGCTTTCTAGTTTGTGCAACATAAAATCCTTCTCCCACAAGTATTATTTCCATATCCTTCATGGGAAAAAAAAGAGGCAGATATGTAAGCTAATCAAACCTGCCATCTAAAAGAAGGAAAATCTTATGTCAATGGGTCCATTAATTGGAAAGTATTCCATGATAGTCTCGAAGAAAGAAACAAGCCCCTCTGTTATGAATAATAAGGAATATTTGAACTTGGTATGGTATAAACCTTTTCATAAGAACAACATAAACTATGGTATCACCCTTCCACACAAGACATCGATTATGGGCAAGTTGAAGTATGATTTGAAGATAAATAAGAAAGTTGAAGCATTATTTGAAGATGAGTAGGGTGGAAAAAACATTAGATGTGGCACGCTCCATGAAAATGGCATTGGGCACATTTATTTTTGACATGTGCCTCAGATCAACATAAGATTATTTTTTCCTCCAATAGTCATCTTTGTACCAGGTCGTATGGGATGCATATGGTATCTCCTTAAGGACTCAATTATGAAGACATCTGCAACGTGGGAGCATCTGGAACTCAATCCAGAATTCATTGAGGGAGACCTCAGCCTGATGGTGCAAGACTTGGAGAAATTATGCATAAATTGGAGTTTAGTGAGGTAGGATCTCCAACATTCTAGATGGAGGATAGGATTTGAGCTCCTCCTTCTAGTAATTTTGCAGTCTATTTTCATCTTCTTTCCTCCCAGGAATAATCAAGACATTTTATGGCTCTTTGTGATCTCTAAATTCAATTGGCAAGAAAATATGTCAGGAGAAACAAATTCTCGCAGGAACAAATCCTAGAAGGCTTCAATAGTTATTGTAATGTAATTTATAACAATTCAATTATGTTCTCTGTGGTCTTGGGCATTCAGAGAAGTAGTTTCAACATAGTGAAAGAAGGACAGAAGAGGTTCTTGGAGTGCACACTCAATAGGTAGATATGGTTTCTCTCCTCAGTGGTACCTTTGCCAAATTTTGTTCTTCCATATTGTGTCCCATGTACTTATAATAAAATTAGAAATTAGGTTCCTTTAAAGAGGGTTAAACAAATTATTTTTGGGAGAGAAAAAAGGAATTAGGAGTATTTTTAAATGTATTAAAAATAAAGGTGCAATCTCATAGGTTTATTGAGTGAACCTCCTTGAGTAGATCTCTATTGCTATGATCCAAAGACATAAAAACTAGAAGTACACACCATATATAGCAACGTGAGTATGGAGAAAAATTCCAATATATATAATAGATATTGGTTACACAATAAATCATTAAATAATAGGAGAACTTCCTCCAAGTACCCAAATACTTTCATACGTCAAAATTCATGCCCTCAATAATGACTATATGATCTTTGTATATACCTATTCACACATTGATCACAGGGCCCTTTCATTAGTAGGCCGACCCAATTATACATACACTTACATATTGCATGTATATGTAACCCCATATGTTCCCCCTTTTACAGTCATACCATATACATTTAACCTAATATAAGCCCCCCTTTGGGGTCATAACATATACAATGCATTACACTTCACCATACAGTTGGATATTTATTTTTTCATTAAAATATTATATTCATGATAGTGGAATTCTCATTATACAAAGAAGTGAATATATTACAAAGTTGAGCAATTATTCATTGTTTACTATCATTATCTTACAAAAATTGTTAATTACAAAGTTAGCTATTTTAATCTTCCAAAAGATAAAACTACTCATTAATTTTGGCAATGGTATTCTTCATAGAACTAATCTCAAGAAAATTTGGAACATTGTTTCTTTTTCATCTATATCATCCATGACAAATAATTTACATTGTCAATATGGCGAGCTTATGTTGTAAATTTTATGGGTGGGGGCACAAAGTTCAAGGGCCACTCAAAGGTGAAAAGAGGAAAATGTATGTTCTTACTCAACTCCAAATCACCTAAAATTTTAGATGAATATGTATCATCAAGTGTTCCTTTAACTCCCTTTTGATGCACAAAAATAGTATGTCTCTTGACAAAGAAACGATTTCAACAACGTATTTACAATTTTCTATTGGTGATTAGTCCCAAAAAATTCAACCTTATGAGCTAAAATATCCTTCACTACTACTAAAAATATTTATTTTGATCACTTTAGCTCTTGCAATTTTCTTTCAAAAGGCACTAGAAAAAGTTGAACCAAACCCTTAAGTAGAGATTAACCTTGCCACAAGATAGATCACTATCTTCTACCAACAAAATGAATAATGCTTATGTGAACCTTCATTATGACCTCTTTTTGGAAACATCTCAAAATTTTGTTTCAAATAGCATTAGGGAAAACTCAATTAGAGAACATAGAAGTGAGATATTCTTTCCATAGAAAAAAAAATAATGATCTTTTGCCAACAAAATGGGTAGCTTCAAAATTCCAGATCTCAAAGACCATATCTCCCTTGATATTTCTCAAAATCTGCATCATCACCCCATTTTGGAATGTTAGATTACAATTTATGACGACTTTATAAAGATAATATTTTCATAGTCCATAGTGCCTTTTTTTATGCCAGGGTTGTTACTCTCCTCATGCAAAGATCACAATGCAAGGCAATATCCCTTGCATTGATACCATGTTAGGAATGGTCAGACACCATTAATTATATGTGATGAGTCTACTAAAACCAATTTTCTAATAATCACACATCATAAGGAAAGATAATCCATAACACAAGAATTATCTAACAAAATAAGCATCTAAAGATAAAATCAATAGTGATATATTTGTTAAATATGAATAAATATAATCCACACTTATGTCTCTTTATAAATAGGTGTTAGAGTCACTTGTGACATGGACCCCAACCCAAGATGCAATACGTTTAGGGGATGCCCACAAATACCAATGTGCTCCACAACCAACCATTAAGGGTGTAATAAATTATTTTTAAATAGTGTTAGAATTTGATGTTCATCCTTTCCCATTAAACTCAAAACATAACAATGAAACATTTTCATTAGCCTTCAACTTGCATTTATACAAATTTATAGATTTTCAAATTTTTGTGATTAAAAAGGTTACATTTACAACCAAAGGTTTTTAACTATTTTTTCTCAAATGCCTTGTGGAAATTTAGCCCACTTTGTGGACAATAACATGTGGTTCCTATGTCCTTGAACACTAAAGAGGACTGAGATAGTGAATCAAAGAATTCAAGGGTAGGGGATTATTATTCTCTAATTTCTTCATTCCTCCTCACAAAATGACCCATATTCAGGGCTTACTCTAGTGGTCAAGTGTTCAAAATTATTCTAAAAAATGAAAGTTGTTGGAATCATGTGGAACCTGAACGAATGTGTAGCTCTCATCATTCTGAATCCAGTGCAACTCGTTTAGCGGAAAACTGACAATGTATGCTCTCGGAAACACGTTCTGTTCATTTTCCCAAATAGGTAAAAATTTGGCAAAATTGTGCAAGTTTCCTAGTCAGCAGTCCGTACATATGAATGGACATGGTTGCCTAGGTAGGGTCGACCAATTAGGTCGTGCCACTTGTCCGCAATCTATGGGTGTTGGTTGGCAGGTTTTTATTGGTTAGTTGGTGGCCAGCCACATGTTTCCATGTGGCAGCATGGGGGCCACCAAAAATTAGTTAAGGTTTGAGTTAACACTTCGCAGGATTCGATACCAAGACCTCACATTAAATAATGCCACGACTTAACCGTTTAGACCACGATTCTCCTTGTCATACCATTACCCAAGATTGATATATAAATCATATAACGATGGAGTATGGGGGTAAGGGGTGAGGGCTTAGCCTCGGCCCTCCCAAAACAACATTGCAATGATCGTTGGCCGAAGACCATAGGCGCGGCGGAGGCGAAGACCCCACTGCCCATTTTTTAATTAAAAAAATAATAATTTGTCCATATTAATATGGTTAAAAGTTCAGGTTTTAGGTGTTATTGGGAAAATTAACTTTCCGAAATTTTGCCTGAAAATTCGCAAATTTGTTGCTCGGTTAGCTGAAATCAGGGAGAATTTGTAGGACAATTCCAAAATTTTGGGGAATTTGTGGTGCGGTTTGTAGAAAAACTAGGCAGGCTCATAACTTTTGACCAATTTTGGAGTAGAAAGAGGCTAGACATGCATTTTTGGGTGTTCTAGAGCTGATGGAACAAGTTTTGAAGCAATTTGAGAACTTTAAATGTATGTAATCACCATTTTGAGCATAATGAAAGAGGGTCAGGCCATTGGAAGTTGGACGAAGGAGACGTAGCCTAGGAGGGGTGAGCTCCTTCATCATTTGTTGTGTTGTTGTTATTTTTATGGTGCATTTGTCTATTGTTTCTGCTATTTTAGAGTTATAAATTTATGCTTTATGTGTTTAAAAATTTAACATAAAGGCTCATAAAACCCAATTTTTAACACTTGCAATTTACAAACCCTCAAGCACATTTTTATTAAGATCTCATACAGATAAAGTTTGGTATCAGAGCTTTGGTTTTCTTTGTTGTTGTGACGATTTAATTGTTTGCAAGTGTATGTGATGCTTACAAGGTTGAAGCTCAAGAGAGGAGAAGGATATTTTGTGGTTGCAAGTCCTCAAGTTAGGTCAGGGACAAGGAGAGAAATTTGTCCACAATCTCCACCACAAATTCTTCCTCAAATTGTAGTTGAAGCTTCAAAAAATATGTACATGAAGGAGAGCTTGAAAATATGTCAGAGGATGAAAAATCCTCAGGAAAGTATACTTTTATATGACAAGAATGGTGAAAGTTCTCTATGAGGATAGAAACACTAGATTGCAAGGTGAGAACTCCAATATTCCAAAGGGAGATAACCTTTCAAAAGGAGAAGAAGGATATGGAGACACGCCTCCAAAAGGTAATGGGATTGGTGACAAACCACCTTTGACACCACCATTCTCTTCACTTCCATCCTCACCACCATCTTCACCATCATCTTCTTCTACAACAAGCCCTTCACAAACACCTCCACAATCTCCAAAAGGTCATGGTAAAACTCCATTTTTAAAGCTTGACATTAATTTTAATTTGCCTATGCATGATGGAGAGGTAGATGCTGAAATATTAGACAAATGGGCATGTCGGCTTGAAGTGTATTGCAGGATACAAATAATCAAGGATGATGACACCAAGATTCAGCTTGCTTCATTGAGATTGGAAAGTGAAAATCTTATTTGGTGGGAAGCCAAAACTCAAGAGGACATGAAGAAACATGGTAAGGTATTAACCTCTTGGAATGATTTTTTTGATGCCTTAAGGAGACAATTAAATCCATTAGCATGCATGAAAAATGTTCTAATGGACTGGAAAAACTTTAGGAAAGGTAAAGGACAAAATGTGCAAAGCTATACTCAAGTGTTTAGGAGAAGAGCACTAATTTTGGGTGTAGATTTGACATCTCAAGAAACTTTGATAAATTACATTGGAGGTTTGCTTAGTTACCTAAGACATACTATTCTCATGTTTAATCCTTCAAATTTAGATGAAGTATGTGTACAGGCCACACATCTAGAGGCAAGAGGGAAACATGTTTAAGAGTAGACAAGTGAGGATACATTTGAGTCTGAAGAGGAACGAAAGGCTAAGTTCAAGGGTAAAGGTAAGAAGAATGCATATGTTGTAGCTCCTAGAGATAGCCTTGAGTTGCAAAATACCAGTGCCTAGGACATCTTAAAATGAAAGGTTAAATGTGGATAGTTGTATAAATGCCTCTGAATATGGGTCAAGGGAATAATGGTTTTGGTGGTTCAAGAATGGAGAAGACCATTTGAACCTGATTCATGTGAATTTCCCAAACTGTGAGAGGGCTCAAGAGGCTATGAGTCTCATGGCTTTTAGATGGTCCAGGTATAAAACAATGAGCAGAAGTTTTAAAAATATGCAGAGGCATTGAGAAATAATGGAGAAGGAACTCACAAGATACATGCTTAAGAGGATTACGAATTTGTTCCCCATGAATTTAGAGGAAGCGGATATGAATAAGATATGGAAAACAAAAGAGGTTCGTGGAGCGTGAATTAAGGGAGCACAACAAGCTTAATACATGAGCGTTAACACCTGAGCATTATACAAACACGAATTCATGAATAAAATCACAGACCACCGACAACTACATTACACGAACCATCAAAGAAGTAGAGAATGAAAGATGATTATACCTAAAAATGAGATTACTGATAACAGAAGGAAATAGATACATACTACTCATTGCTCCATCTGGAATCCAAATAACAGCTCTGTATCATATTAATTTTAAAAAGATCTCCCAAATATGTATCTCGGAGCATAGGAAGCACAATCATATGAAACTACAGCAAAATTCTTCAAAATTCTAAAACCCCTGTTCACTTTTTGAAATCCCTACATATAGATTTTTCCCCGAGGTTCTACGATCCAAATCATTTATGATCGACCCATACTTATGAAATCAAAAGATCCTACCTAACTTACAGAGCGTACATTGAGAAAATACTTATGTATTGAGAGAATTAAAATAGGAATGGATGAAATTGATATTTCACCAGCAAACATCAAAATCAAACAGTAAACAGAAAAGACATGGTTGACCATGGAGGCCAATTATGGGAGCCTTCAAACGATATGTCGAGCGGTCGTAGGTGGGCAGGTTGGTTGTCATCATATGATTCCATCTGTTTTTTGGATTCTTCCACTCTCTAACTTTCATGATTTCCACTTAGCAGCTATGAAATGGCCAGTTGTATTATGCGTGCTTGGATCTTTAGTGGAGGTTTCTTGAGAAAATTGAATAATCCATACTTGCATGCTCCACCCAAAAGCCCATGTTGTGTTTTAAATTGCAAACCTGGAATTGGATTTCGGAGGGGGGCATGGATGGCAGAAGCGAAAGTGGAGTTAGCAGGGCTTATTAACTCTGAAAAGAGTGAAACATAGGCTAGGGAAGGGACTTGATGACGTGGCACAGAGGTGGGGTCCCAAATCCATATCGCAAATTGAGGATCGGGAGCCTTTGTTATAAACAGTGGGAGGAGACTAATAAAAAATGCGATGGGTGAAATGCAATGGGTGGAAGTGACGTGGAAGATGGAGGTGGGACCGCCCACAAATCACACGTCGCAAGTTTTATATGTGAGAAGGAAGAGGTTAAATGTTATGTTCTGCGAAGTGCGAAGTGCGGGGAGGTAAATGTTAAAAGTTGTGGTGAGCAATATGCAATGGGTGGGATGATGAGTGATGTGGCAGATGGATGATGAGCTTCTTGCGTCACTGCGGGGGTGCTCTGGGGTACGGCACACCCATCGGGGGTCTACCCCCCGGAGTTATCGTGAGTTGTAGATCTGTGGTCAGCGGACTTCTGGCGGAGTCTACTGCGAAGGCACCAACGTTGATAACATGTGGGTTGTTTGTGCCCGCGGGTTTCCACTGATCTGAGAGTATTATTCATTTCTTTAAAACCTGCCCAATGATTAGCACCCGAGTTAATCCATGATGGGCGATGAATGATGCAGCATGGCAGAAGTGGGGGCTGCACGACCCGTGCTTGAAGCATTGGGCTTTCGTCTTACCCGCTCCAACTCTTCATTTGCTTGACTTTAATGTTGTCTTATCCCTCCAAAAAAATCACAAACCAACATTGGCTCCATTGGGGATGACGTGCTCGTTCGAGTGTGTCGAGAACTTGCAGACCACCTGCTTATGTTCTTCTTGATGTACCTGAGATCATCGTTAGAACCAATTCCAAGCAACTTTAACCAAAAAACAAAACAGGAATTGATGCAGAAAAACAAAACGACATATATACACTATGAGGATATGTATAATGGGCCATCATAGCCTGCTATCAGTGCTGGAAGTAAGGCTTGAGAAACTTTCCATTGACAGGCATCTTGAGTGTATCTCCTTCCAAATTCTCCAGTGCAAAAGTATTGTTTCCTTTGATCTCTGCCACCCTGAATGGACCAAACCAGAGGGGGTCGAACTTCCCATGTTTCCCTTTGTCTTCTCGCCTGATGTGCCATCACAGCACCAAATCCCCAACTCAGATTTCTGTCTTTAGCTCTTTGGTGAAATAAGCCTTTAAATTTTTCTTGATACTCTACTAGTCTGAATCTTACATGTTCTCATGTTTCATTCAAATCCACCAATTGATTCATTCTTCAGATAAGGTCATTTGGCTCCTCCTCAATTTCTTGTAAGAATTGGGCCACAGGTAATGCAAGCTTAATAGGTCAGACTGCGGCTCTGCCATACACCAGTTCATAAGGGGACTTTCCTATGGATCTTTTAGTGGTGATGCGATTTTCCCATAGTGAAAACTTGAGTTAGGAATCCCAGTTCTTTTGATTTTCGTTGATGGTATTCTTCAAGATCCTCACTAGTGTCTTGTTAAATGATTCTGCCAGCTCATTCCCCTGTGGGTAGTACGCAGTGGAATGTCCCAGCAAGATATTGTAATGATGACAATAATTTACAAATTTAACCGACTTGAAAGCCTGGGAATTATCTATAATAATTTTGGCTGGGCATCCAAACCTAGCTATTATGTTCCCCTCTAGGAACTTTATCACCACCGAGTCTGTAGCATTTCTTGCAGGCACAACTTCTATCCACTTAGTGAAGTAATCTATAGCAATGAGGATCCATCGATGTTTATTGCTAGAGGCCGGGTGAATATCTCCTATGAAGTAAATCCCCCATTGTTTAAAAGTTTCTTCAACATGTACTGGGATTAATGCGAGAGGTGCATACGGCCTTTACTTTTTGGTAAACGTTTGACACTTCTCGCAAGCCCGAACGCGGCGACCGGGCATGTACATCACCAAATAGCTTAGGCCAAAAGAAACTTTCCTTCAAGATCTTGTGTGCAGTGGATCGCCAATTGTAATGCCCGCCACACATACCTTCATGGAACTCAGTCATCACTTGGTCAACTTCTTTCTCTGTCAAACACAATAATAAGATCCCCACCAGGTCTTTCCAATATAGTCGCCCATTTTCCACAATGTACTTTTGAGACCTCAGTCTCAAAGTGCGATACTTGGTCTTATCATAGTGAGGGGGACACCTCGGGGTTAAAAGGTGTTCCACTATGTATTTATACCATGAGGATAGCAGGTACTTTACATGTGCCTTTTGTGTGGAAGATTCTATGCCCTGATGCATACATGTATCCTCCTGTGCTTCTCCTCCTATCATAGACATATTTTTTCCAAAACCTGACAGTTGGATTCAGACAGGATTTTTTCCAGCCCCTAGCCTTTGATGAGTTTGGTAGGCTTTATCTCCACATCATACTCATGGATCTTAGCTATCTATTTTCCCCTCTTCCCTTCACTGTCGCCCTATACCAGAATATCCTTCACTGTTGCAGTGGGTACATAATTTGTTATGGATGATTGTAACACATACACCCGGAATGCCTTCAGCAATTTGACTAGAGTGTAAGCTTTCTTCTCCAGGATATCATATTTCAGTTTGGCATCTCACAGGACTTGACTGAAGAGCGCAATAGGTTGTTCATGCCCCTCAGCATTTTTCTGTAAAAGTACTGCAGCTATTGTGTGAGGAGAGGCGAAGGAGAAAATCATGAACGGCCCCCCATAACCTGGACCTGCCAGCACTAGAGCTTCTGCAAAGCCTTGTTTGATCCTGTTGAAAGAGTCCCTGGATTCAGGGGTCCATCTAACTTCACTATTCTTCTTCAGAATTTCGGTGATGTTTCGAACAATCTCTGCATACTTGGGAATGAACCTTCTGAGGAAATTTATTCTTCCCAGGAATACCTGCACTTCCTTTTTGTTTCTTGGTAGGGAATTTTGTTTATCACCTTTACCCACTTTGGGTTGATCTTCACTCTCTCCTTAGTTACTATGTTCCCTAGTAGCTTTCCTTCCACCAAGGAAAACATGGATTTTTGGGGTTCCAAAGATAGGCCATACCTGCAGCATTTATCAAAGGTTTATCGAAGGTGATCTATGTGTTCAGCGTCACGCTTTGAAAAGACGGTGATGTTGTCCAGGTAAATCACCACAAACTTATCTTTATCTCCTATGAAAGCAATGCCCATCGCACGCTAGAATGTGGCACCAACGTTTATCAAGCCAAAGGGCATTCGAGCGTACATGAAGGTTCCCCAAGGCGTAGTGAACATCATCTTCTTTTAGTCTTCCAGGAGCACTGCCACCTGATTATATCCTGAGAATCCATCCATCATGGACATGCAGGAGGATCCCACCACCTTTTGCAAGATGTGGTCCATCTTCGGGAGGGGATAGTTATCTTTGAGTGGGGCTCTATTTAGATTGTGGAAATCCACGCAAAGCCTGATTTCACTGTTCTTCTTTCTAACAGGCATCGGTTTCACCACCCATTCGGAATACCTTAGAGGGACAATGATCTTGGCCTGCAGCAACTTCTTTATTTCCTTTTCAATAGCTGGGAGAAGAAGGGGATTGATATGTCTTAGCTTTTTCTTAGGAGGCTTATCATCCTCTTTGAGTGGTATCTTATGTTGTATAATGTCAATATCGAAAGTCTTCAGATCTTGGTAT
This sequence comes from Pinus albicaulis, assembly GCA_034641835.2. NCBI lineage: Eukaryota > Viridiplantae > Streptophyta > Pinopsida > Pinales > Pinaceae > Pinus > Pinus albicaulis. The sequence goes on along the minus strand of CM076580.1, from coordinate 1,153,601,932 downwards.
GACCAGGCGAAGACATCTCTATATGACTGAAACAACCTGAGGTACTGATCTTGGTATTCTTCAGGGACCCCTTTTTACAGCTTTACCACCTTTGGATCTTCTTCTGTCCCAATTTTCACGTCCCTGACAGGCTCGTTGAGGGTAAGTTTTTTGGGATTCACTGAGATATCATTTTTATCAAACAGTCTCTCCAATGGCACAAGACCCTTGGGGTTGACATTTCCCTTTAATGCAGAACACGATGTCCCGCCAGTGTCTCTTCCCATTTGGTTTTTGGCTCTTCATTGTCATCCTCAGTGACTGAGTCTATCACCATATTTGAGAACTCACCCACCGTTTCCATAAAACGTTGGACCTGCTCTTCATCCTCGAAGACTTTCCAATGCTTTACGTTATTCAGAATGGAGGGGCGGTATCACACTTCAACCTCATATCTGAGTAGGGTATTTTGTGGGGGGGAGAAACTACTAGTAGCCACAACTAGTGAATCTTCCATTTTTTTTCTTATCCCTCGGCATGAACTGAATGTTAAACGTAGAAAAGAAGTTCTCAACCAAATCCCATACCTCATTCCTGTAAGCTTTGAGCCGCAGGTGCTTAGTTTGGCATTGTTTCCTGACTTGTATTACTACAAGCTCTGAATCTCCAAACACCTTGAGATTATGTATGTTCATGTTTCGTTCTGCCTGCAATCCCAACAACAGGGCTTCATATTCAGCCACATTATTTGTGGCTTCGAATTCCAGCTTAAAGGAGAGGGAAACCAAGCATTTCACCCTCTTGGAATCAAAAGAATACAGATATTTATAAGGCCTGGTAATCTGCAACCCCAACTTCTCCATGACGGACAAGGGCAACAGATTATGTGAGGCCCCGGAATCCAGCATGCAGTTGTGCAATAATAGGTAATGTATAACTAGAGTCACATAGAATGGGGGAGTGGATGAGTCTAGCTCTTCTACATGAGGTCTAAAAAATACCATGGGTCTTTCTTCTTAGAGATTGAGGCTGTTAGGTAGAGGGCCTACACTATGGGGCAGTATGAATTGAGAGACTTGGGCCTTGTATGAGGGTTGTATTAAGAGCTCGATCAGGGGGATCGGGATCTTGGCCTTTTCTAATTCTTTCTGGAGGCTAAAGGTTGTGGGAGATTTTTTTGTAATAACTTCTTTGAACTGCTCTTTAGGAGGGTCGGGTAGTTTCAAGGGTATAGTTGTGGATCTCTCATTTTTGGGAGGATCAAAGCCCTATTTCGAGGAGGTGGATACAACGGCTTTAGGAGATACAGACTCCTCTAACGTCTTTTTCCCCTTACCGGCAGAACTGGGATGGTTTTTTTCTCTTGATGTTGACTCTTCATCTTGTTCCTGCACTCGTGTTCTATTCCTGGAGGACTTGAGATCATAATTCCTATGGAGTTGAGCTTGAATGAAATACACGAACTACCTACAGTACTTGTCAATATCTTGATCTGTTGGAGGAACTTCTCTCTCCTCTTTCTCCCCTTGCAAGGTAATTTCACCTTCCTCATCATCCGAGTAAGCGAGGAATTGATCTCCTTGTCTCTTTGTGGCTTCCTCATCCTGTCCCTCCACTTCCCCCTCCAGGTATAGAGGAGGTTTGATGTGATCTTGCTTCTCCTTCCTTTCCCGCTGCAACAACTGTAAAGGGGGCTTCTGATACTCAGGATTAAATCCACGGTTAGGAATCATTTGCTTGGAACGAGGAGGGGAATTTTTAGCCTCCAATTCAAGCTTAACCAGTTTATTTGAGAGGTTCTTGATCATCTTATTCATCTCTTTGATTCTATACTCTCGTGATTCTCGCTCTTGATTAGAGGTAGAAGCCTCCTCCCTACTCATTCTTCTAGCCTCATGCTCTGTCTTCCCTTTGAATTTACCAGTAGAATAAAAGTTTGCTTCTACCTCCAATGCATTAGTCTGGATATGATACAGAGATGTAGAAATTATTTCTCTTAGGGTGAACCCAAACTCTGGTTCAAAAGCTCCTGCGAAAACCACCTTAGCATCTACTTGGGGAGGCTTTATTTCAGCAGGAATATTATTATAAACCTTATTGAACCTCTTCATATATTCTGTTACATCCTTGTTATGTCTCTTCTTGAGAGTATTGAACTCTGTGAGAACATATCCATGGTCCCTCAATTCTCCCCATTTCAATGTGAAGAAATTTTCCATTTCTTCCTAGTTGTGGACTGTGTGGTCATCTAGAGAGTTGAACCATTTCCGGGATTCCCCATCCAAATATTGGACAAAAAGCCTTAACACCACATATAAGTGCCCTACATTTACATTCTCAACAAAGGCACATAATTTTTCAATATGACTCTGTGCAGAAGTACTATCTTCCCCGATGAACCGAGGTAGGAGTTTTAGGTAATCTTGAGGCATGTCATTCAATACTTGAGGTAGAGCCAGTGGGGAATATTTGTTGAGGAGGAAGCCAGGTACAGCCATTAGGGGCAGTGGTGGTAGATTTTTAGGATGAATTGGCTATATTATAACAATTGTGTGTTGAATAGAGGTTGTTATATTGGTCTGTAAAAAGCTTTGGAGTACTACAACTTCTTTGACTTCTTTAGCCTGGGGAGTAGGGTGCAAGGGAGGCAAAGAAGTATTAGCGGATTCAGCTTCATTTTTTATGGTTAAACTAACTAAAGCAAATGTTTCTAGAGAATACTCAAGTATGCGGGTTATGGTGCCAAGACCATAGATGTCAACTTTCTGAGATGAGGAAGGTGAAGCCTCTAGAGTAAATGAGGGTAGGTTATCCTAACTGGGTTGCTTCTCCTTCCAGACTCTCTTAAATATAATCTTTTCGGGATCAGACACGGACGGGTTTCGTTGCTAGGAAGTATTTGATCAAGTATCAGGCCTTTTGTAAGCCAGGATTACAACTGATTTGAACTTTAATAATAGTGGAGTTTCCAAGGTGAGGGCTATGCAACTCTCAACCCTTCATGCTCACCTGATTGAAGGGTGAAGATAATATCATATCCCAGGGAAAGGGTTTTCTAATTTGTGTCCCTGGAAACGGCACCAAAAATATGTTGTAGCTCCTAGAGACAACCTTGAGTTGCAAAATACCAGTGCCTAGGACATCTTAAAAGCAGAGGTTAAATGTGGACAATTATATAAATTCCTCTGACAAAATATGGGTCAAGGGAATAATGGTTTTCGTGGTTCAAGGATGGAGAAGACCATTTGAGCCTGATTCATGTGAATTCCCCAAACTGTGAGAGGGCTCAGGAGGTTGTGAGGTTGATGGCTTTTAGATGGGCCAAGTATAACACAACGAGCAGAATATTTAAAAATATGTAGAGGCGTTGAGAAACAAAGGATAAGGAACCCACAAGAGATAGGCTTAAGAGGATTAAGAATCTGTCCCTCGTGAATTCAAAGGAAGCGGATATGAATAAGATATGGACAACAACAGAGGTTCGTGGAGCGCGAATTAAGGGAGCACATCAAGATTAATACATGAGCGTTAACACCTAAGAATTATACTGGCACGAATTCATGAATAAAATTATAGACCACCGGTAGCTACATTACATGAACCATCAAAGCAGCAGAGAATGAAGGATGATTATACATAAAAAGGAGATTACTGATAACAGAAGGAAACAGATACATACTACTCATTGCTCCATCTGGAATCCAAATAACATATTTGCATCGTATTAAGTTTAAATAACTCTCCCAAATATGTATCGCAGAGCACATGGAGCACAATCATACGAAACTACAGCAAAATTCTTCAAAATTCCAAAACCCTTGTTCACTTTTTGAAATCCCTACATATAGAGTTTTCCCCGAGGGTCTACGATCCAAATCATTTATGATCGACCCATACCTATGAAATAAAAATATCCTACCTAACTTGCAGAGCGTACAATGAGAAATTACTTCTGTATTGAGAGAATTAAAATAGGAATGGGTGAAATTGAGATTTCACCAGCAAACATCAAAATCAAATAGTAAATAGAAAAGACATGGTTGACCATGGAGGCCAATTATGGGAGCCTTCAAACAGTATGGCGAGGAGCAGTCGTAGGTGGGCAGGCTGGCTATCATCATATGATTCCATCTACTGTTTGGAATCCTCCACTCTTTAACTTTCATGATTTCCACTCAGCAGTTGTGAAATGGTTAGTCGTACTACACGTGCTTGGCTCTTTAGCGGAGGTTTCCTGAGGAAACTGAATAAGTCATACTTGCATGCTCCACCCAAAATCCCATGTTGTGTTTTGAATTTCAAACCGGGAACTGGATTTCGGAGGGGGGCATGGATGGAGGAAGCAAAAGTGGAGTTAGCAGGGCTTATTAACACTGAAAAGATCGAAACAGAGGCTAGGGAAGGGACTTGATGACATGGAGCGGAGGTGGGGTCCCAAATCCATATCGCAAATCACGGATTGAGAGCCTTTGTTATAAATAGCAGGAGGTGACTGATAAAATATGCAATGGGCGAAATGCGTGGGCGGAAGTGACGTAGCAGATAGAGGTGGGACTGCCCATAGGTTGCACGTCGCAAGTTTTATGTGTGAGTAACCGGAGGTTAAATGTTATGTTCTGCGAAGTCCAAAGTGCGGGGAGGTAAATGTTAAAAGTTGTGGTGAGAGATATGCGATGGGCGAGAGATGAGTGATGTGGCAGATGGATGGAGAACTGCTTACATCACTGCAGGGGTGCTCTAGGCTACGACGCACCCATCAGGGGTCTTCCCCCCACAGTTATCATGAGTCTTATATCTGTGGTCAGCGAAATTTTGGCAGATTCAATTACAGAGGCACCAACACTGATAACATGTGGGTTGTTTGTTCCCGCGGGTTTCCGCTGATATGAGAGTATTTTTCATTTATTTAAATACCACCCGATAATTAGCACGAGAGTTAATCCACGATGGGCAATGAATGATGCAGCATGGTGGAAGTGGGGGCCACCCGGCCCACGCTTGAAGCGTTGGGCCTTCATCGTACCCACTCCAGCTCTTCATTTTCTTGACTTTAATGTTTCCTTGTCCCTCCAAAATAATTAGAAGCCAACAACATCCATAAAGATGGAGAAATAAAAACTCACATGCAAACATTGTTCCAAAGATGGGCATGATGAAGATCATTGCTGGAAAGTTCATCCAGAGATGAGACCCAACAAGCTTAAAAACAAGGAGAAGGAGAAGACAATTGTTACAATAACACATGATTTGGGTATCGATTCTAGAGATGAAACAAAGATCGCCGCAATGGTTTTGAAAGGTAAGGACATTTCAAGTACTAGTTCTTCAAGTTGCCTCAATAGTACTTAAGATGATGAAACAAGAATTGAACTTTTCCATGTTAGATTTATTTCAAAGCATACCAAGATTGACACTCTATTTGATAGTGGTTCACAAGAAAACCTTATTTTTGACAACTTAGTCAAGAAATTGAATTTAGAAACCATTCCTCATCCAGGACCTTATCCTTTAGGTCGGATGTGTAAGAATGCAAACTTGCAGGTGACGAGGAAGTGCATAATTAGATTTCCAATCACTACAAACTTTCTTGATGAAGTTGAACTTGATGTTGTTCCACTTGATATTTATGGTATTTTTTTGGGTAGCCCATATATTTATGATAGGAGAGAAATATCTCATCGCCATGAGAATAAGTATCACTTGTTCAAGAATGGGAATGAGTACATTGTTAGAGAGATAGTAAGAAGACGAGTTTGTCTCTCATGCAAGTTGGAAAAATGAAGAGAATTGTGAAGGCTAGTCAAAATTTTGCTTTGTTAAAGTTCAAGCATCAGGATGTTGTGAATGAGGTCTTTCAAGGAGATGCATAAAATGAAAATTCTGATTTCAATGAGGTTTCTAATGGTTGTAATAAGATGTTTTGGGAGACTAACATGTTGCCTCCAAAAATAGGTTAGCAAGATGTGGTAAAATTACAGCAGCATGCATCATTGTTAAGCAGTGATATGAACAAGTTGTTGATGCAAGAGGGTGAAAATATCAGAGAGAAAGCGCCAAAGCAATTTGAAAAAGAGGGCATTGGGTTCAAAAGCTCTTCTTGTGGGTATCATGAAGTGTTGTCCTTGAAATGGGATGCTGCATGGCGATGGCGATCACATTTGGTCAAGAGTCAAGCCAAGCACAAGGCAAGACAAGCTAAACATCGTCATGTCGACAGTGTTCGAGGTGAGAAGAATTTCAAGTTGCTTAATTTTCCTTTGATTGACGACCAAGGAGGGAACATGTTTGTTTGTTCAAGGACAGTTTTTTGTTCTGCAAATTTTGGGAAATTGCAGCAAGGTGGTATCTACAACAATAAGACAGGGTCTCTAGAATCAAGGAAAAATATCAGTTTTCATGAAAAGCTCAAATTGTTGAATTCAAGAAAATTCCAGTGGATTGAGACTGGAAGAGTGAAGGGGTTGTACCCTCATCCAAATGTTTAGTAATAAAAGAGTTTTTGGGGTCCAAAATCTTCTAGTGGGGAGGAGTGATCATGTGCTCAAAATTATGTTAAAAATTTAAAGTTTCCAGAATGGTGTGGAACCTAAAAAATCGCGTATATATTGTTGTTTTGAATCTGATGCAACTCGTTTTGCGAAAAACCAACACCGTATGCTCTTGGAAACGCGTTTTATTCGTTTTCCCAAACAGGCAAAATTGTGTAGCCTGCCTAGTCAATAGTCCGTAAAGCTGACTAGGCATGGTTGACTGGTCAAGGTTGACTGGGCAGGGTTGACCAATCAGGTCATGCCACTTGTCTGCATTCTATGGGTGTTGGTTGGAGGATTTTTATTAGTTGGTTGGTGGCCAACCACATGCTGCCACATGGCCCAATTGGAGGTTGCCACATGGCAGCACGAGGGCCACCAAAAATTGGTTAAGGTCCTAGTTAACACTCCAACTACAATAAAACTAAAATTTTCCAAAAGATGCCTATATACACAGCTTGTATCAAATCCTTTAGTTAAAAAAAATAAAAAATTACGTCTAATAATTTTCTCTATGAAATGTCTTTCAAATTAATAGTTATGGTCGAAGTTTTGAACCTTTGTCTTGAGATTTCGAAACGTAAACCATAACTAACTTCATGATGTAATTAAAAAACATTTCATTATCAATATAGATCACAAAAATCTAAAATCAAACAATTTTCTCTATATTAAATTGATAACTTTCAATATATATAATACAAACATTATTTAAACCTTGTGTTAATTAAAAAAAACTATATATATATATTTAAAAAAAAAATCTAAACACTAAAAAATTTACACATACTTATAAATATTTTTTAAAATTATTTATTTATAAATTAGATCATAATAAAAATCATAATTAAAAGAAGGGCTGCGGGGCAGCAAGTCCCTGCCGCCAGCCAAATCTGTTGCATAGCAATGGTCAACAGCCTGTATCCAGTCCTATAATTGATAATTTGGGGCTCATCAGTTAAGACCAACCATGTTAGTTAAGCTCAGGATGCGATTAAGATCCTATTGATAAATAGGATGGTATGGGTAACTTGCTTCAAACAAAGATAACTAAATAGGAGGGTATGGGTAACTTGCCTATAGATGAGAAGCCAACTGAAGAAAGATGGCCAACACAACAATTCTGTCAAATAGCATGGATAACTAAATCACTTACTGCAAGGCCCACAGTGCCAAGGCCAAAGATAGCAACTGTTGATCCTGGTTCGATGTCTGTTGTGTTCCATACAGCTCCAGTCCCTGCAAACACATGGTAGCAGAGTCCATAATTAAAAGCACTCTGAAGACTAGTCACCAGTTGTCATTATAAATACAATTGAAAGACTGATTCCTGATTGCATCAAACTAAATGGTGGATCTGTGAAAAGAAAATTAATTAAAAAAATGAAACATTAATATAATGACTAATATAAAGTTAAAAATAAAAAAATAAAACTTGCATGTGAACATGGGAAGTTGCATGGCCCCCACGTATCCCCTCCACACTAAAAGTCTGGTCTTTTGAAACTTTTGTGCTGGAGAGCATCTAACAGAATAACGATGGAGGGAGTAGGAGTTGGAATCAGTGAGGGATGGCTCATTGTTGCACTACTATTTTCTGTTTTGGGTACTGTTGTTGCAGCGGCGAGCTGGTTTTACGGTGGGCAGAAAGGTTCCAGAAGGTGGCCTCTGGTGGGGTTGCTTCCTGGGTGGATTTACAATTACAATGATTTCTACGAGTGGATTACGCATATGCTCCTCCTGAGCGGGGGAACTATCACACATATTAAAGGTGGTGCATGCACCAATTGGGTGGTGACTGCAGATCCTAGTAACGTGGAGTACATTCTGAAGATAAAGTTCCATAACTTTTTGAAGGGCGACTACTTCCGCCAGGTGTTTGGCGACGTTTTTGGCGAGATGGCCAATTTCCTTCAAGACGGAGAGACGTGGAGGCAATTGAGGACGACTGTGTCGGTGATACTGGGCTCCGCTGGTACCTGTAACGACGTTATTGACACCACTTTGAGGTTAGTGCATGAGAGGCTTATTCCACTATTCCAGCGCGCGGCGAAAGAGGGCATTGTTCTTGACCTCAACCCCGTCAGTGCTTGGTGAAGAATCCCTGAAGCAGCTGGTCAATGCTCTCTAAGGTAATGCTCTCTAAGGTATACCATTTGAGCTCTCATTGTAAATTAAGATAAAATCAAGGTATCCAGGTCTCTGGTTTGTCTAATATATCATAATTTGAGCTGAGATGGTACTGAAATTTTTCCATGGCTGCTTGCTTATTGATTTTATTAATTTAAGCATGCGAGTTGCTTTCTGTAAATATGGGGATGTTCTTAGTTGATAGAAATTGTGTAAATAGTATAGCATAGTGTGAATGGATATACAGATCTAGATATATGGGGATGGGAAAATTATCAGAACTACACAAGATGGAAAAACATAGTAAAACTAAGAACTGAAATAGAAATCAATTGCAAATGTCACTGCTTCTTATGCTTTTGCTCGGTAAACCAGTCAATTCAAAATTGAAAAAGGAAGGTGTTGTTTTCATAGAAGGCGTTACTGCTAATGTGTCAAACTCTCTACTGAGTCCATGTCTCTGTCTCTGGCCAGTCCGTTTTTCCAGTCTCTCTTCACCGAAGTAAGGCAATTAGGAATTGAGGAACTTAGACCGACTGATAGATAACACACCTCAATGTGTGATGCATAGACTTGAATTCTGTTATCATTTTTTGAACTCTCTATAAGCTCTCTGCTTTACATTTATATTGTTATTCCAATGTGCCTAGAATTGAATTCTGTTATCAGAGGATTTATCAAAATTTTCGTAGGGAAGCATGAGAATAATCACAGAACAAAAATCGAACAAAAATCAGAAGCATGAAGCTCAAGTATTATAGTTTTCTATGCACATAAGCTCAAAATCAGAAGCATGAATTCTAAATTTACTCTACCAAACAACCATCTAGTATTTTTATATATATTGCTCAATTAATAATTCCAATTTTATCAAAAGCGTTTTTCTTGTCTATCGATGTGAAAAATTATAATTTCAAATACATATAACCTTATCACCTGTGTGAATGAAGATAAAGCTCCTACTATGCGCAGAAGCAGCGGCCGTACAAAATTCACATAATGAACAGCAGCAAATTCCATCTGCCACATCCTACACAGCAGCAAATTCCATCTGCCAGAACGCTCTTATGCTCTTGTCTCTACTCCTTTCCCTGTGGGTGCAGCAAATTCCATCTGCCACATCCTACACAGCAGCAAATTCCATCTGCCAGAACGCTCTTATGCTCTTGTCTCTACTCTTTTTTTGCCTGTGGGTGCTACTAGATTAGTTGATGCCGGTATTGATGTGAGGCTGATATTGATGTAGAGACTGCAAGAAGAAACAAAGGCGGTTCTGAGGAGAAAGAAGAAACAGAAGCTTGCATAAGCACAGCGTAAGGGCCTTAAGGCTCTATTACTTAATGCATATCTGAACACCACGACAACAACATGCATCCAACTCTGTTCCGTAATGCGTCCCTGCATGCCACGACAACAACATGCATCACCTTGAAACATGCTTGAGATTACGTTTTATCTCACTAGCATTTAGTACGACGAACTAATGCTAGCATTAGTTTGCAGTGTTGAAATATCAATCGCTTATTTTAAACAATATCAATGGTTATGGCCTCCCCGCCTCGGGAAGAGGCCAATAAGACGAAGAAAATTTTCATTGGCCTTCACGAATAAAATAACTGAAAAATAATGAAAAAGTTAGGTATTTATCATAAAAGCTCATGTTATTGTCACGGAGATTAATGTTAAATAACATATTTCGATTACTATAGTTCCCAGGGCCCGACTGCCGGGACTAATAAGATGTATAATTAAATAAATAAATTGATTATTGAAAAATCTTTTATATTCTATAAAAGCAACCTAAGATTTATGACGGGACACAAAACTTAATAGTTTTTTACTTTCTTGTCTCTCGTCAACTAAAAATCATAGGCCACGGAATTTACCAAACATTCAACGTTGTAAGAATTTAAAAAAATTCTAAATATTTAAATTTTTTTATAATATCCAAAATTTTAAAAAATTCTAAATATTTAAATTTTGGTGATAATATCCAAAAATTTTAGTAAAGAAGAGATTTTATATGTAATAATGAAGATATTCTTTTTGGGTGATATTTTTATTTTAAAATAATATATTTAATTTTGGCTAATATGTTTAGTTATATAAATTAAATAATTGATAAATATCTATTTATAATAAGTATGAAAGCATTTATTTCATGATACATTTAATATTGTCAAGATTAAAAAAATTCATAAAAATAATTAAATTATAATTTTATTTCAAATTATTATTATTAATTATAAAAATAATTAATATATAATTTGTATATATTTAAAAAAACATGTAACAATATTTTTAACCATAAAGATTCATCCTTATTTTACCACAATCTTTTTTAACTTGTAAATATGCTTTGTTATTATTATGGGCCAATATCATGGCTTATCAATACTACATGTCCAAAAAATTATAACTAATTTTATATGGCACTTGTTTATACCAGTATAGATCTATCTTAAGCAAGGATCTAGCATACTCTCGAATTGATCAAATCCTTTTAGGTGCAAACCTTTTTTAGAGTGCAAAATTTGAAAAAAAAATTGCATCTCTTTCTATATATAACTTAAACTAGGAAGTCTAAAAAACCTTTGTTATATTTCAGGGAAAATTGAGAGAAAAAATATACCTAGAAAAAGACCAAAATGTAAAATAGTGAGAAGGTTTCAAATATTTTAACCTTAAAAACTTATTTTTTCAGTTACTTTATATGATATATAAATAATTTTTTTTTAACAATATATAATATGTACATAGTTGACATTAAAATATTTTACATAACATATATATTGAGACATTTTATCTAGAGACTACATTATTTACATTAAAAATGATTTTTTTTGTTAATTATTAATATATGTTTAAATATATGCCAATATTATGACCCACATTGAATTTTTTTATTATTATGAATATTTGTAAATGTCACATATTAATTTTATATTAAAAATTGAATGAATTACACATCACCATTTTATCACTGTTATTTGGAAGTCATGTGGACATTTGTAAGTTCTATATTAGTGAGGCTACATCATGGTGATGCCCAAGAATAACACCCAAATAGGGCCAGGTGTGGGAATTGAACCAGTGTTTTAACATCTAGGAGTGTCTTAACAAGGCACCCAAACACCATCTACCCAAGACTCCATGGACAACCAAGTTAAATGTTACTTTGAAGAGACTTACAATTTACCACTAAATCATTCATCATATACACTATTGTGCACTCATTGTTTGATTACTTATCATCATAAACCTAATTGTCTCTTACAACTCTTGCTAGTGATAATCATGTCACTTCACTTGAGGCTTGGATTGCTCACATCTAAAAGTAACCTCTCTCTTCCATCTAGCTCTCCTCCCTCTCTCACTCTCTCCTCTTTCCTCTCTCTTCCTTTCTGCTCCACCTCCCTTTGCCTCCCTCTCACTCTCTCTCTCTGAAATATCTACCAAATATTTTTAGTAGTGGTGAATATAAAGGGTTTAAATATAACTCAAAAGTAATTATAGCCTTTTTTTTTAGATTTATTTAAAAAATGTTATAAAATTGAATTATTTTGATTGTGAAATAAGTTTTGATTTTTGGGCCATCTTGTTATATTGAAAGTTTATTGTAAATATTAAATTTTTATGTACTTATTAATTAAATTTAAATATGGTTACAAAATCATTATTTTAATTTATATGGATTTTACGTTTTACATTTTGCATTTTTGCAATTTAACTTTTACATCACATTTTACATTTATATATGTTTTAATTTCAATATCAAGACGAAACTTAATTTTGTTTTCCCTATATATATTTTTCATGACATTTAATAAATGTTAACAAACTTACATTTCATTACTTACTTAAATTACACACATCTCCTCTATACTGGCCTCTCTCAAGGTAACAACAAGAGTGACCATACAAGAGCGCAACAACAATGGAGTGACCATACAAAATGTTGGGATTATTGATGTTTTATAATGTTTTTAATTAAAACTAGTAAAACATACATATTCATTTTTGTTTTTTATTATAATTAACATTGCTTTTAATATTTTATTTTTATTTTAAAAGATACACATGTCAACTCCACAGACTAAATCACACATTGTCATTGTAGAAATGCCCCCTCTTGACGCACTGATATTTGTTTAATTAAAAAAAAAAAAAAAAAAAATCCTTTTGAAACAAATATCAACTTTTAATATATAACTACTATTAAAAATATTCAAATCCCTACCATCCATATAATAATTATTAATAATTAAATTCTTTTTTGAAATTTCCATTCCTAAATAAATACACCTATAAATAATAATAATAATAATAATAATAATAATTTAACACTACGATACGATACTATACTGATAATAATAATTTAACACCTTACAATACGATACTATGAACTTGAACAAGGAAAAACACCAAATAATGTATGTACATAATCCGTTGGAAGTAGATATGATATTACATTTTTAGATATCATGCATATTACAACATGCAAGATAGAGAAAGCAAAGACAGGATAGAGCAACAAACATAATTATTAAAGGGGTGAAAGATTATGGGAAAAATGAATGTACCCTTGACCTTGCAAGAGACTTCCTGAAAGACAAGCTCCAGTGGAAAGGACAAATATGTCAAACATGGAGAGTAGGTAAGCTTAACGGTGAGAGAGCCAGGCCCATAAAATTCATCATGGCCAGCGTGCGTGTTAAAGATATCATTCTAAGCAAAAAGCAGCTCTTGAGGGGTTCTCGGTTTTTTCTAGAAGAAGATTTAACTGTAAGACAAGAAGAGGAAAGGAGGGACGAAATGACAAAAGTTAGGGCAGCAAGAGATGAGGGAAAAAAAGCATGGATTTATAAAGGTAAAACTATGATAGCGCAATTTGGTCCTCCTTCCAAAACAAGGTAGCAAAACGATAACAAAGAAGATGTAGCAAACTCTTCAGCAAGAAATGAGGAAGCAAGGTCAGTAAGGGCAAGCAGGGACAAAGACCCAACTGTGAGTGTTGCATGTCAAAACAAATAGCAATCAAGTCGTACCCAGGTTTCCTTAATATTAGTTTGCTGGAACTGTAGGGGTTACCCATGGAGACGAGGACCTGGGTTAGGGCCTGTTGCGGAAGGTAGAGACATAATTTGTCTCATAGAAACACATGAGCATGAAGGGTGCAAGACACCTTTGTTTGAAGGGTATTGGAAGATAGCAGTGTGGAACAAGGCAGCAGGGAATGGAAAAGGGCATGGGGGTATCATGGTATTAGTAAGAGAAAAAGAAGGTAGTTTCATTCAGCTAGAAAAAGTAGACCCAAATAAGCAATTTGTCTGGCTTAAAATATCAGAAAATGGAAATCACATCAGGATTGCAGCATGGTATTTTGCGCCGCAAGTTTCAAAAATCTACAAGAGTAGAGGGCTTGACCACAAAGATCCCTTTGCAGCCCTAAAAACATATATTGCAATATATTCTCAATTAGGTGAAGTCCTTATAGTGCGGGATTTCAATGCTAGAATTGTGGGTGAACAAGCTAGCATTCTTTGTTGTAAAGAAGACTATGACCCTATCTGGCTTACAGAAGAGAGTAATCATCAGTGGGAATGAATTTCAGAGGATAAAAGTTGCAATCTCTTTAGAGGACAATTTCTTACGCTATGTGGGGCTTTTGATTTAGTCATTTGTAATGGTTTGGCTAGATGGGAAAAGTCTGGTAATTTCACTGGCAATTCTTACAATGGAGCAAGTGTAGTAGATTATGTAATTTGATCGCATAGTTTGTGTGAGAAGATGGAGGAAGTGTTGATTGGAGATCAAATTTGAGACTTAAAATCAGATAACAAGCCAATTTATTTAAGTTTCTCTTGGACTGGAAAGAAGCAATTAGGGTCAAAAACTCAGCTTGTTCAACAAAATACCCCAAAGGGCAAAATTCTTTTGACTCCAGAGAATTGTAATACCTTCAAAATAACGCTAGAGAGGCTCTTCGAGAAGGAGGAAATCTCATTTCATGGCCTTCATAGTCACGAATTAACACATTTAATTCAAAGCGCACTTGCTGAGTGCAAAAGAGCAAAAATTAAGAAGTCTAAAACAAATTGCTTTTTGGTTATGGTTTGACGAGGAATGCAAAAAGGCAAGGAGAGGGTGGAAGGAATCAAACAAGGATAACATAAAGCTCAAAGCTTACAAGCGGATAAAAAGAAAGAAAAAGGGTGATTTCATGGTTTTGAGGAGAGAAGAACTAATCTTCCTTGGGAAAAATAACCCCAAATTATTTTGGAAGGAGCTCCAACCAAAAAAGGTGCAAACTGAAAACAACATTACAGCTTCTAAATGGTTCGACTATGCAAGACAACTTTATGAGCAGGATCCCAAGGTTGACCCTCCTCCCTTGGTCAACACAGACACAAAACTCTTCACGGTGCAAGAGGTAGAGATGGGTATCAAGAAGTTGGGCGCTAGAAAAGCAAAAGACTTAGATGAACTCCAAGCAGAGTATCTAAAGTGGGGCTTAAAAATTCTTTCACCTCACATCACAAAAATTTTCAACAACATCTTACAGCAGGGGTTCCCCATAGATTGGACAACTAGTATGGCAATACCTCTTTTCAAGAGTGGTGACGTCAATAATCCCTCCAATTATAGAACCATAATGATAAACCCCTTGTTTGCAAAGTTATTTGGAAGCATGTTAGAAAAGAAAATTAGCAAGTGGGCAGAAGAAAGAGATAAACGTGCTAAAGGGCAAGCAGGTTTTAGACCTAAACATTCCACAATTGATCATTGTATAACTTTAAGGCACATCATTGAAAAAGTTTGGGAAAAAAAGGAAGAAGTTTTCTGTTGCTTTGTTGATTTCAGAAAAGCCTTTGACATGGTTCCTAGGGATAAGCTTTGGGGCAGAATGGAGGAACTCGGGGTTCCCAAGCATTTGAGAGAAGCTGTGCATAGGTTGTATGAAGAGGTGAAAGTCAAAATCAGAACTTCAGCTGGCATTTCTGAAAGTTTTAGAAGCGATATCGGGGTCAAACAAGGTTGCCCATTGTCTCCTACCCTTTTTGGGTTATATATTGACAAGCTTGAAGAGTGGCTAAATTCGCAAGGGGGTGACGGTATCCATTTGGGCAAGTTCGTTATCAGGCTTCTTTTGTACGCAGAAGACCTTATATTGATTGCTAATTCGGCTCTTGGTTTGCAAGAGCATTTACATTCCCTTGAGCATTTTTGTAAAAGGGTTGGGATGCAAGTCAATATTAGCAAAACGAAAGTAGTGGTTTTCTCTAACAAAAGAAAGCATAACCAACATAAGTTCTATTTTGGAGGCAGCATTTTGGACGAAGTTGCAGATTACAAATACCTCGGAATTGACTTCAACATAAATTTAAGTTGGGATGGTTGTAGAAAGAAAATAACTTTAGGGGGTTGGAAAGCATTTTATGCTCTTCAAAACAGGTGTAGAGAGGCAGAGCTGTGGGACTGGAAAACCACTCTAACTCTTTTTGGGCTTCTAGTGATTTCGGTGATTCTCTACGGTTGTGAACTGTGGGCCAGCAACACAACCGAGATGCAGTGGAAACAAATTGAGAAAATTCAGAAGCGTTTGATTACAAACAAATTCAAAATTAAAAGTGCAGTTCCTTATGCTATCCTGTTAAGTGAAACAGGGGCTGCTCCTATTGAAGCAATTGCTATGGTGCGAGTCATAAGGTATTTGAAAAAAATTGAGCAAATGGAAGAGGATAGATGGCCTAAGGTTGTGTTTAGTGACAAATTGTGTAAAAGACAGAAGACTTGGATGCGGCAAAATAACAAATGGTTTAGTAAATGGGGTATTTGCTTGAGCATGTGTCCTACAAACAGTAAAGAGATAAAATTTTTTGTTATGGATAAGTTCCACAAACGTACTTGGGAGAAAGAGCTAGGGAGAAAGAAGAAGTACTACATTGAAGAGTTTAACCCTAATCATAACCATTAGCAAAAGGCATACATAGGGACCAATATTTCTTGGAGATCTAAAATTCTTATTGCTCAATTAAGGACTAATACTCATCAACTTCATTGTGAAACAGGGCGTTGGAAAAGGCCACAAGAAATGTGGGAGGAAAGAGTATGTATTTTTTGCTCTTCCGGAAAAGTGAAAATAGAAAAACATTTCATTTTAGAATGCCAGGCCTTCAAAGACAACAGGGAAAATTATGCAGGTATTCTGGCAACTAGTTATTGGGATAATCTATTCAGCGAAGAGTTTGTCGAGAAGCTGGGAGTGGTTATTGTAAAACTTCACAGGAAAAGGGCCGAATACAAGAGCTAGATGGAGAAGTGGTCTGTCCCATAGGCTATTTTTAGCCTCATGGACGTTAAAAATACTTTCTTTCTTTCTTTCTTACACCCACATAGTATATATCTATAACAAACACTCCTTAGGTGTCTTCCCCTTACATCAAACTTCAATTTCCGTCATTGCTACATCTGCCACACCTAGCGGTAAAGTAGGTCAAAATAAGTACAATAAGAACACTTTTATAATCAATGAAAAAACTCATGGATATTTTGCGAATAGGAAAATTTGAAAATTAGCTGAACAATATAGGAGTTTACCTTTGTTTAGAAGTTCATGCGCAGGCATTTATACATTTTTCTTTCGAACATTGAAAGCTCAACTATCATCATTCTAGTGATTCAAACTTGTAAAATTTATCACGGACATTGAAAGCTCAACCACCATCATTCCAGTGATTCAAACTTGTAAAAGTTATCATGGGCATTGAAAGCTCAAACATCAACATTCCAATGACTCCAACTTGTAAAAGCTTCAATTTTTAGGGGAAATTTTCTGCACAGTAATTTAGGTGGAGGCCACGGATAGCTTCATCCCACACAACACCCAGTTGTACATATTATAATCCAATGCTTGTAAGGGGAAAACTATAAAATGCAACATACTTATAAGAGGGAAATGGCGTGCAAGTCGTTGCCCAACCTGTAAAATTCAAAGGTTGACAAGTTGCACGACTTCAACCTTCAGTATCCTTTCCAAAAGCACAAGTAAACACTGTTCAAATTTGATAAAAATGTTCAAATTAAATATAAAATTCCAAACACTGCTTTTACTAGCCACTAAGGCTATAGGTTAAGGTTATGCAATAGATATTATTACAAAGGAGTTTTCCCCAACCCCAAATCTTATTACGAGGATCACAATACCCCCATAATGCTACCATAACGACGCCTATTATAGGGTTTGATGTCCCTTGTAACCCAAAAATATCCCTATTACAAAGGTTCATGACCATTGCAACAACTAAGGTTGATATCCCTCGTAATAACAAAGAACAAACCCCGAAGTCTAGCAGGGATGCAGGGTGCATCCCCTCGTAGGTAAAGGTGCATCATCTCCAACCCAAGTGTAGGAGGGGCATACCTAGGTGCACCCCACAACACAAGTGCTTGCATCTCAAGGACAAGTGGAAGCACCCTGGCTACGCTGATTTCGCTACTGATGGGTGATGTGATTGCTTACAATGTACACATCCTAAGCCCCACTTTGGAGACAAGGGAGAAAACAAGTTGAGTTCCAACCTTGTTGATGAGTCATGGCCCTAAATAAACAATATTGTTTAAGCAAGCACTTAACAAGAACCGGTAATAGGGGGACCATAAACCACATAAACCATTATAGCTATTAATATCATATTGACTCAGAAGCAGTCAAACTCAAAAGAAAACACTGATGAAAGATTGTGTTGTCTTTATGTAGGAATTTCATAGAAACTTTTGAAGGTGGCACAATTGGTTCAAATACTATTGGAACTAGATGCTTTCAATTTTCAAATACAAAATTGCCCTAATAGCCACAACTTTGGATACTACTCTTAAATTTCTGGCCCCCTATTCTAGGTGTGCCATAGCAGAATATCACTGTGGTAACAGACACATTAAGAATCAATGATGATGTTGGTAACCTAGAGATGGCATAGAGAGATGTCATTGTCATGACACCGGCATTCAACCAATAGGAAGGCTCATCTGCCAAGATACTTCTTATTCTCTCAAATTTTCTTCAGTGTTGTATGAACATGCACTAACTCTGGATATGTTGAAAGTTAAATTTTGTACAACTAAAACCATATGGATACTGATCTGATGACTTCCATTGACAGTGTGCACATAATGCAAGTGCTAAACCTAATCATCAACTATTAGAAATGGCATTGGTGTAATACCATCATCATTAAAATATTAGCTCAATGCAGAAAAGGATGGCTGCTTGATTGAAAATGGCTTTTGAAACCACAACTAAAGATAGCTAATAACTGAAACATCTACCTCCAAAAAGCAGATGGCATGATAAGTTTTGAATTGAACATCTGTCAAAATTCATTAACATGATCACAAGGACATTTAAGAGGCACAAAATTGTTGCCCAATCTATCAGTAGTCAAATGCGTAGTCCTGTTTTGGAACTTCTGAAGGACATCTGCTGTCCAGTCTGCCAAATAAGTCACATTGTGGCCAACCTGCCCATCTTTATGAAAATAGAAGCAATGCAATGTTCCTTTCTCAGGGTTTGGGCATTCAGGTCCCTGATTGTCTCGCCATGTGCCCTGATGCTTTATCCCTGACCAACTGCCAAGCCATTGAAATACATTTTGTCCATTTCCTGCAAATTCTAACCACCCTTTCGGAAACATTTCCATCACATGACTCCCCTTTTCCATGAAGATCATGTTTGTTAGCTGAGCTCCGTGAACAGTTGCCAGAATATCAGTTGTACTCATCAGAGTCACCTGCAGGGAAAAAAATTGATCAACTGTTTCAGATCAGGCATATTTACCTTATATACTCACAGGCACAAGCACTGAGTGTTTTTAATTTTGTCATCAAGTATATAAATTATTTTTGTATTCTCTTTGCGCACAAACATGAGGGAAGTACTCTAAGAGTTAGCTATTTAGGTATGACGGAGTAAAAATATGTTTAGGACTCTGAAATGATCTATTTTTCCCAAATTCCAGTAGTCACAAGAAGTTTTCGCTGAGCTGGATTTATGTACAAAATTAGCGACAAACTTTATCTTATAATCATTTTGAGCTGACTTTTGATCTTGATAAATGTGCTTCTTTTGTTTCCTAGAGCCTTTAACATCTGAAAAAGGAAAAGAAAAACAGGAAGATTTCATTCAGTACCACGCTTCAATCATCCAAAGTGAGAGAAAACTAAGGACTACAAAGATATGTTTGTTGTAGCAGTAGATCTTATTGACAAATATTCAGTGACAAGATTTAAAATAAGCATACTAGTTTCAACTGAAGCTTTTTATTTATCGTTGTGGTTCATACTCACGTCTTTCCTAGCGTTAGTGTTTTCTTGAATCTCTTATATAAGCTCTACTTCACAGGTTAATAGAATTGTTTTATTGAATCTCTTTTATAAACTTTACTTCACAGGTAAATAGAATAATGCACAGTATGTCATCAGCATTTTGCTATTTCATTGTATTGATAGGCACATTTTACAAAGGGTGATGTGTAATTCTGTCCATGCTCAATGTGGAGTTGACATCTCTAAAGTAAAAAAAACAATGTTGGCTATAATTAAAAAAATAAATTGAATATATGTGATTAGGGGATTTGGCGAGCTAGGAACGACCTCATTTTCGAGGGTGAAGTCCCAGATATTAAGATGGTGGCCCTCAAGATTGTTGCATACTTCAATGAAATTGGTCCATGGCATCCTAAGACTCCTTCTCGATCAGTCACTTTGGTTGATTTGGATGGTATATTCCCCATATGTTACTTTGACGGTGCATCTTCACGGGGAAGATGTGGTTGTGGTGTATATCTTCGTATTGATCCTTCTTCTCTATATCATTTTTCCTGGTTTGGTGGGTTTGGAGACAATTGCAGGGTAGAAATGATTGCTTTATGGGGTTCTCTTCTATGTGTCTCTTGGATAGTCATTGAGAAGGATGAGATCATTGGAGACTCCCTCTCTTTAATTCAGTGGATACAGGGTAGGAGTGATCTGGATGTCCCTCCTCTATGCAATTGGATGCAACGAATCCGAGACTTCCTTACCTGATGTGTCATTTCAGCATGTATACCGGGAACAAAACCTGGAGGCGGACACTCTTTCCAAGCACAGTGTGGCTCTCTCCGATGGGAATATGTTTCTGTAATATCCCGGATGGGATATTTTAACTAAAATGCAGAAAAAGACTGAATACCATAATTTTGCCGTAAAATAACATGTATTCAACAGAAGATTGCCATGTAAAATAAATGACAGGAAACACTGCAATCCAATACCATATAGAACAGAAGGAAAATCTCAGCTTTTATTATAGATAATAGAAAGGGTTTACATATAGATCTGACCCAGATAATGCTGAGATAGAAAACTGGCCACCAAGATAAGCTGCTGAACTGTGCTGGCCACAAACTACACTGCTGCACTCTCTCTCCGGCAACAGCTGAAACTGAACCCACTGAAACTGATGAAGCCCAAGTTGAAGATCTGAATGATCCTCACACCAAACTCTGAAGCTCTGTGAAACTCCTTAGTGAAGTCTCCTCAAGAGAGTTGGGTTTTCGTCCAACGCTCACAAACCACCCGAGGGTTTCCGTCCTGGGGCTACAGCGGAAGTAGAGAATCCACGTTCTCAAACCTCTTTTACACAATAAAAATGATCTATACCAAAGATGTCTCCCAATGGCCTCCTCCCTGCCTTTTATAGATCCCTTGGAGCCTTCTAGAGCATTATTTTATTATTATTTTATTTATGGAGCACTTTCCCTTTTTATTAAAATATTATAAAATATTCCTTTTTAATGCAGAAAAGGGTATATCGGCTACCACGCCTCCTCTGGTCACTGAAATCTCTGTCTAACTGTCCCATCGTGTAGGTCTCCTCGTCCCTGTTCCGATGAGCTATTACACTAAGGTGTTCCATCGCATATTCCTCCCGAAATGCCACCTTGAGCATAATTAGCTGAGTTAAGCCCATAAATGACTCAAAATTCCGAAAGTTATCGGAATGCATCGGAACGAAAGCCAAACTGCTCGGATGATGGAGTATATCAAGCGAATGCCTCCGGACACCATGAAAACTCCTCAAAACTCCTCTGAAAAGCTCCTGAGCCCACTGATAGCACCAATCTGTACATGTGACCTGTCTGCTCCTAACTCTGGAAGTCCATCCTAGCCCTGTCATGGATGATACCAAAAATGGGAATATTACAGACCTCCCGCCCCAAGATTGCTTGCCCTCAAGCAATCGAAATATGTGGACCACTCTATTGGCCCGCCGCACCTCAGACCCAATGCCTGGGTCCCATACCAGCCTCGGGGTGCTGCTATGCATCTGTGTCAAACCTCTCGGAACAGACCCCTCAATGCCGGGATCCCAAACTGATCTCTCTCTGTCCCAGTCAACAAACAATCCTCCTGGATCCCATCGCCACCCTGGCCAATCATCGCCCAAGTCCCACGGCTCGGGCTGCACACTGCCTCTGACTATAGCTGATGCCCCATGAAATGAAGTCGGCCAACAAGCATCAATGCTCCCTGGCCCCTGTTGTGCTATACCTATCACTGTATAAGCTGCTCCACCAACTGCATACCAACTCATCACCTCTCTCCAATCCAACTCCTGGCTCAATCCCACGCTGATCCTGCTCTCCTGAAATCGGGAAGGAGTCCTGAAGTAACGACAATCGGTGCCCTCCTGCCAACTGGAACCTGTAACAACTACTATGTCTAAGGGCCCCTGCTCTGCTATGCTCCCTACGAAGAACACTGTACCTCCAAGAGGGTACCAACTCATGATCTCCCGCCAGTCCATCCTGGAAGAAGAACCCGATGTAGCAACAACTGCATATGGGATATGCCTAGAGTGTCGCTGCCAGCCCGTAATCGACTCACACTGATCTGCCCTATCTGTCAAAGAAAGCTGTCTGTAGGAAGAAGCCCCTCTCCCTATAATGGGCCAAAGTGGGCAAGATATGCTGCAAGCCCCATCAATGTACTCCTGGAGAGTACTACTCACTGAAAATACTGCAGCTCTGCTGATTGCAGTTACATCTATCGACACCTCATCAATGTGTCGGCCCAAAGATGGATGCTCCAACTTGCCCTCTGATTGTACCATCAGGGAATCTAGTCGTTCCCCAATGCGGACCAACTTGGCCGCCGACTTGGCACAAGTCACTCTCATACCTTGCAGCTCCTGGTCCTGCAATAAAATGGCCTCCCGTACTGACGTGGCCTCCTCTCTCAAAACACGAAAGTCCGTCCGAAACCGATGATACTGCTGCCTGCGACCATCATCCAATACCTCTGTACCTGCTAGTGCCCTAGCTCCCTGCAAAACTATCCCATCGACCTCCAATGTCTCTAGAGGATATGGATCTGCAACTGGTGTCTGTGCATCTGACTGCTCCTCCTCAAAGGCTGTCCCCAATGTTAGCTGCATATCTATCATAGGCTCAGTGTGGGTGCCCATCTGGATCTCACCCAAGGAAATGTCATGCCTGGTGTCCATAGTATCCTCCTCTGCTGACGCAGGCTCCGTCATATGCTGCTCTGGCTGACTCATCACAAGTGACTCATCACCCAGAGTACCACCTATACAGTCCCCTGACTGCTCACCCTGCACACTAGAACACAGCTCTGGTCTACTGTCATCATCATCTCTGCATGGCTGCTCTCGCTCCCCAGAAGCATCCTCAATTGATCCCATGGACTCATCTGAAGAAGAGCCCTCACCCTGGCATACGGATGGAATGTCTACCTGCTCTACCTCTGCCACCTCATCTGCATCTCTCACACATGAGTGATCAGGCCCCCAAGGTTCTTTGCAAATGAAGCAAAGTCCCTTCCTCCTCAGCTCATTTCTGCTGCCTGACCGACGGAACTGGAGCTGCTCCTCCCTGGTCAACTGTCTCCTGAGAAACTCAATGTTCTGCTCAACTAGCCCTTGGGCTAGCTCATAAGCAGCAGGCGAGACCAACCGCTTTCTCCTCCAAATGTTCAGCAACCTAGTCTGCAACTTCCGGCAAATGGTCTCATCGTGTCCCATACATGACGACAAGATGGTCTGCATGTGTGCTATGACAATATCAGGATGATGTTTCCTAATGCTAAAGAAGCATCGGAACATTTGCAAAATCAGGTCATCACACTCAAGATTGAACATGATCTCATAAGTTCGGCCCATGGCCATGGCTTCAAGAACCTTAAACTTCCTCCTAAATGTAGAGCCTGCACAGTTGTCCAAATCCTGAAAGGTTCCTACTATCAATCTGAAAATTCTTCTCATAATATCATCATTGTAGGGAAGGTAGGGGGCTGTTATCCTCAAGATATCGCTGAAACAAGAGGCAACTATCAGCTGGACTCTCTCACTTGGAGGTTCCAAGAATCTGGCTTGTATTAATGCAAGCATAGCTGGCTTCAAAGCCCAATTCAAACACCAATCAGATTGCTGTACCTTTGAAAGGCAGGATTCTAGTTCCTTTAACATGGAAACGTCAATTTCTGATCTTTCATTCTGTAAGTCCATCCCTTGTACCAACAGCCAGTTTCCCACTTCTTCTTCCCTTTGTTTATTCCTCGGATGCTCTTGTTGGAGCAATTTATGTACCTTCTTGGAGAAGGGTTTGCTGTTCTGATTTGTTCTCTGGTTTTCTGCTTTTACTTTCATCAACCTGTTTAGAAGTTCCTCCATGGTTTAACTAAGGATAAAATCACTGTTTTTCTGAGTTCAATGCACTTTCTGAGTCTGCCAATTTTGAGAGGAATGATGGTACACAATGATACCCTCAGTCCTAACCACAGCTGATGTCTATATTTCTAAGCCCAGAATTTTATATATATATGTTGTTCACAGCAAGGGACAGGGCAAGATAACGATGCTTACCACATCAGCCTAGACAGAGAACTGATTACAAACTCAGAAATCACTGATATATTTTGCTTTACTATCAAATATTACGGGTGAGTAAGGGGTTTTGAGAACCTGGTAACTTGGATGGTCCTGATGATAGTGATGGCGCTCTGCTCCAGTTCTTAATTTCTGATATCAGCAACCTCATCTTCTCATTTCTGCTCTACATTGCCTGCTACAGCCATACTCAATCTCCTAACAAATTTATGCAGAAGGCAAAGAATGTTTCATAAAGCTCAGGCACCCAGAAAATGCTTCCAACAGCATTTCATTCACATAATATTCAGAATTTACAGAGATCAGACTTTAGCAAATTTGGGCACACTTCAGAAGGCAAATCGACTTCTTTTGGACAGTAACTCGTCCTCTTTAAAACTCAATTTATTTATCCATCCCTTCTTTACCTTTTAGCCACACACAGTGATGACTCGGTCTGCAACTCAGAATGTATATATGACTCTATGTGATGATAATCTCAACCAACAGTAAAAGGGTAACTCGGCCACTTACGTCCAAAGCCTGAGGAGAATTTCAGTTCCGTCCAGAGCTCGAGCCCAAAATATAGAATTTGCTCTCGAATTGGCTCCCAACAGCGGCAGTATGACGGCTTTCAACCTTCGACCTTCTGCTCGACGTTTATTTAGAAATTGACGTCGATCAAAATTATACACGGCGTTCAATTAGAAATTGACGTCGATCAAAATTATACACGGCATTTCTCCAGAACGTGACTCTCGATTCAATCCCCTTCCACTGTGGCAGATCACGTGCATATGTCGGGTGTCATAAATCAGTTTTACAGTCACTAGACAGAGCATTTGTGGAATTCACCCGCATCCACAGTAATTTATCTGAACAAGAGCCTGGTGAACGCAGCACCGGCTTCTACGGCATTCTCCTTCGAATCCAAAAAAAACTCGTGGCAGATTGATCTCACGGCTTCATTTTGATTATGATTTCACCAAACAATTTCTTGCCAGCAAATTCGAACCATATTATAATTTAGCAAATTAATACAAATGCAGCCTCAAAATTATATGTATATATTTGACGGCTCCTTGCAATTAAGCTACGATGTGCTTCTCCATTAGCCGAATTTTGAATCATTACAACGCCTGCAACCTTTTGCTCGAAATTCTGTAGGATATTGGTGAGACAATTTTGCAAACAATGGCAGGCTTGATAAAATCGGCCATTAAAGTATTTTTCAGCAACGTGAGAAAAATCTCAAACTCGTCTTTGAAATCGGTCTGCAAATTAAACCCTTGAAATTTATCTGCAACGATTTTGTTCTGGCAGATATGTCTTCAAAACTACAGGAATATTCATAATTCTTGCTACAGAGGTGGATGACGGCTGCATGCTAGGACGGCCTCCGATGCTCGGCCTCCAGAACCAGATTGCCGTCATAAATTTATTTTAATGCGGCCTATCCCAATCGAACGTTTGGCTTTCTGGAAAATGACTACGACTTTGCTTACCTCAGAAAGCTAACCACGGTCCACAATAACACATATTTGACTGTATAAAAATTCGATCATCAACGCCTGTCAATTCCAATGATATCGGCCTGCCTTCTGTTAATTACGCTGGAACAATGGAACTGAATTTTGACTGCTGTAACAAATTTGCACTCAGCCCTTGTAATTGATCAATTTCCTGTAGATAATTTCGGCCTGTAAAAATGTCTATTTACCTTCAGGCATAAGTCAACCTCTTTTAATGCTGAAAATGCAGCTTTGAGGTTCCATACGGCAGCGCTCCAATATTATTTCTCGAACTGGGCTTTTCCAACTAAACTCTCAATTAAACTATAAACATAGGGGTGACCTTAGTATCCCAATATACTGCTTGTAATATCCGGATGGGATATTTTAACTAAAATGCAGAAAAATACTGAATACCACAATTTGCCGTAAAATAATCATTCATTCAACAGAAGATTGCCATGTAAAATTAAAAGACAAGAAACATTGCAATCCAACACCATATAGAACAGAAGCAAAATCTCAGCTTTTATTATAGATAATAAACAGAGGTTTACATATAGATCTGACCCAAGAAGAGCTGAGATAGAAAACCGGCCACCAAGATAAGCTGCTGAACGGCACTGGCCACAAACTGCACTGCTGCACTCTCCCTTCGGCAACAGCTGAAACTGAACCCACTGAAACTGATGAAGCCCAAGTTGAAGATCTGAATGATCCTCACACCAAACTACGAAGCTAAAGCAAACTCCTAAGTAAAGTCTCCTCAAGAGAGTTGGGTTTAGGTCCAACCTCCAAACCACAAAGGGTTTAAATCTATGAAGACTCTGGCGAAGTAGAGAACCACGTCCTCAAACCTCGCATATACAAGACTAAGGTGTTCCATCGTATATTCCTCCCGGAATGCCACCTTGAGCATAATCAGCTGAGTTAAGCCCATAAATAACTCAAAATTCCGAAAGTTATCGGAATGCATCGGAACGAAAGCCAAACTGCTCGGATGATGGAGTATATCAAGCGAATGCCTCCAAACACCATGAAAACTCCTCAAAACTCCTCCGAAAAGCTCATGAGCCCACTGATAGCACCAATCTGTACATGTGACCTGTCTGCTCCTAACTCTGGAAGTCCCTCCTAGCCCTGTCACGGGTGATACCAAAATTGGGGACATTACAGACCTCTCGCCCCAAGATTGCTTGCCCTCAATCAATCGAAATATGTGGGCCACTCTGTTGGCCCGCTGCATCTCAGACCTAATGCCTGGATCCCATACCAACCTCGGGGTGCTGCTATGCACCTGTGTCAAACCTCTCGGAACAGATCCCTCAATGTCGGGATCCCAAACTGATCTCTCTCTGTCCCAGTCAACAAACAATCCTCCCGGATCCCAATGCCACCATGGCCAATCATCGCCCAAGTCCCACGGCTCAGGCTGCGCACTGTCTCTGGCTATAGCTGATGCTCTCAGAGGTGATGCCCACCAGCAAGAATCAATGCTCCCGGGCTCCTGTTGTGCTGTACCTGTAACTGCATATGCTGCCCCACCAACTGCATACCAACTCATCACCTCTCTCCAATCCAAGTCCTGACTCAATCCCATGCTGATCCTGTTCTCCTGGAATCGGGAAGGAGTCCTGAAGTAACGACAACCGGTGCCCTCCTGCCAACTGGAATCTGTAACATCTACTGTGTCTAAGGGCCCCTGCTCCACTGTGCTCGCCATGACAAATACCATACCATCAAGAGGGTACCAACTCGTGATCTCCCGCCAGTCCATCCTGGAAGAAGAATCCAATGTAGCAACAACCACACATGGAACACGCCCAGGGTGTTGCTGCCAGCCTGTAATCAACTCCCACTGCTCTGCCCTATCTACCAATGGAAGCTGCCTGTAGAAGGAAGCCCCTCTCTCTATAGTGGGCCAAAGTGGGCAAGACATGCTGCAAGCCCCATCGATGTACTCCTGGAGAGTACTACTCATCGAAAGTGCTGCAGCCCGGCCGACTGTATGTACATTTGTCTGTACCTCATCAATGTGTCGGCCCAAAGATGGATGCTCCACCATCTCCAACAACTCATCCCTCTCATCGGGAATGTAAAACTCCTGCTGTCCCCTAGCTCCCTGCAGAACTATCCCATCGACCTCCAACGTCTCTAGAGGATATGGATCTGCAACTGGTGTCTGTGCATCTGACTGCTCCTCCTCAAAGGCTGACCCCAATGTTAGCTGCATATCCATCATAGGCTCAATGTGGGTGCCCATCCGGATCTCAC